>JADRCH010000353.1:656324-812811 GCA_019843965.1 Rhynchomys soricoides | reverse complement strand
TCCTCCTCCTCCTCCTCCTCCTCCTCCTCCTCCTCCTCCTCCTCTTCTTCTTCTTCTTCTTCTTCTTCTTCTTCTTCTTCTTCTTCTTCTTCTTTTTTCTGTGAATGGATGGAAGCAGAAGACACAGGGTCCACATTGTACTGGAATGAAAGTTTTGTCACATCAGTAGGAAGGATACTCAGACTGGCAAAACTGGCTGTCAAAGCTGGGAGTTTAGGCTGCACAGCAGTGGTAGAAGTTGGCAACTGTATGAATACAACTTCCACACCTGGGAGAAAGCAAAGTATTTTCTCAGTTTGACTAATTTCATTTAACATAATTACTTCTAGTTATTCATTCTTTCTACAAATGACAATTATTTTAGTCTTTATGATGGGATAAACTTCCATTATGTATTACATATTATTTATCTTTATCCTCACAAAAGTTCATATTATTGGTTCCACATAGTCTTCAAATTCCTCCTAAGCTTCAAGAAAATGACCCATGATTAAGGCAGGATTTCCCAAGTGGCTGTAGGTTTGACCACCGTATCCCATAAAAACCGAGGTGCTCCTGATGGCTCGCCTATATTTGTAAAATGGAATTTTCCTATGCCTAGAAAAAATTCTTAATCAATTATAGAAGAGCCTGTCATGATAATATGGAAAATAAACACTTAAGATCAAGTAACTTATGCTTTGCTGTGTCTCATAATGGGCAAGGACGATTAAGAATTTCTAGTGGGAACAAGAAGAAATTGAATTCAGCCTGCTAAGAAATCAGGCAACAACTTTGTATCAGACACCAGCATATAGCCAGCTTCCTGAAGGAGGAGTGTCTTTAAGTCCTTCAGTCTATATAGAAAGACAGAACATATTTACATGTATATACATTTGTGCACATACATGTCTATGTCTGAATATGAAATATCAGTGTATCATAAAATTCATAAGATTTTGAATTTGATGACACAGTTGTTTTAGGTAATCAGTGCTTCATGAATTCTAGAGTTTGGTATATTGGCATGAGTAGAGACAGCCTGAAGCTTTTGCAGTACCATCTGGGTTCCCAGTTATCTTCCCTTGCTATTTACAGCATTCTCCTCTCTGTCTATGTTGCAGGGCTGGGGCATTTTCTCCCATTTATGAAAAAATTCACCCTTTACGAAATGTAGAGTTTGAAGCAGATAAAACTGTGGCCAGGGAGGTAACAAGAAAGAGATTAGCCATGCTGAAACTAACCAGTGTTTAGATGTCATTTCTAAGCTCTTCAAATTAAACACATTAGTAATTATAGTGTTTTTAACAAATTGATGAGGTGGTAACAATAACAACATTAATAAAATCAACAATGAGTGTTTATCCCTTCTTAGTTTCCAAGAAAAGAGAACATTAGACAAAAGGTTATACTGTTATTTTGTTAGGAAGTGCAATCTCAGCTTGAGTGGCAAATACATTAAGCAAGGAGAACTCACAAGAAGCTCTCAACCCATGGTACCACACCTCTTGGTAGTTGTTCAAGTTGTGTCTCAGAACTGTCCCTAGGTGGGAAATAAGAGATAGAGTGAAAACTTATCTACTGAATATAGGGGACTTGCTTAATGGGATGTTAACTTTGCTATGTTCCCTAATTGTGCATGTGGGCACCAATTAGGGTTCTGTAGTAGATCTTGAAGAGCAACATTCATGGAGAAGAAAGGTGAAGGTAAGGAACAGTAGATGAGGCATTGTCAAATTGCAAATGCCCAAACTAGGTAAAAAGCATGCAGAGCTGTATGAGACAGATGGCACTGGGAAACAGGGTCGAAACTCATCACTTCTCATACAGTAACACATAGTTCCCCTTTCATCGTGTGGATGATAGCTTTATTTATCTGCACTCTTACTAAAGGGAAGACTTTCTTCTCTCAGGAATGATGATTGAACCCAGGGCCTTATGCATGGTAGGCAAGTGCTTTACAAGTTGAGCTCTGTCTCTAGCCTGAGAGAGAGAGAGAGAGAAAGAGAGAGAGAGAACATCTGTGTGCACACTCTGCACACTCTTCTGGAGTCTAATCTATCACACTGTCTTTTTTATGAGGACTAGCTACAATGTCCCAATTATCTAAGGCAAAAGGTTTAATGAAGTGAAGTAACATTTCTATTGCACTGGAAATGTCAGTCTTAGTTGACATTTTCAACCACCCTTGTCTACCTCTAATTTTTGTCATCCTGCCTGTCTTTCTGATGCTATAGGCTGGTTGGCCTATAGGATGACACACCTTAGAGGCCTCAGCCTTTACAATCTTTCCTTAGGTATTTTTGCTGTAATTGCCCATTTTGTATATGAATGCTGTGAACTACAGGGATATAAAGATCTGTTTTACAGCGTCCTGTGGATTTTAGACACAATTGTCCTGGTTCCCGTTCAGATGGGGTATTATTTAGTTCCTTGTGTAATTCTCTGGACTCTTTCTCTGTGTTTGCTGGTCTACTGACACGAATGACAAATTGTTCAGGTGGCAGTCACAGTTACATGTTCTACAGAACTCTTATGTACCTTCAACAGAATGTGTCCCATTTCACCCAAACTAGAATCTGTTAACATCTACGATCACGTGTTTATAACTTCAAGACTCTTCTGTCCTTAACGTTCACTGCTGTGAGAGGCCCTTGCATATTTGTAGAATCTTCTTTTATCTTGTAATATAATGTATTTTTCTAGCTTATCCAAAGTATGAATAGCAAGTTATTCCAATTTGTATAATATTATCAATGCAATGGATCATCAATGTGTCAAGGACCCTATTGACTATGTCTTCAAAGAGAACAGGACAGTTTTCTTGATCCTTAGGCAGGGCAGTTAAATTATTATCCTCTCTCTGCCATATGACTAACTTTTAACTAACATTTCTAATCCTCTTTCTTGAGTGGAATAGGGAATGCACTCACCAGATTAGTGGGCGCTTGAAGGCATGTTGTTTTTCTCCAGTAGAGACAGATACCGTGTCTGGAAATAACATCTACACTTGGGGCTCCCACTCTTAATTTTGTGGTAGTCTACTACCATCTGCCACATTTCACCTGGTTTTCTCAGGTGCCAAAACATTGGAAAGAGATATGATAGAAAACATTGGCTTTGCTTCTTTTAAGTTTTGCAAGGCAGTGTCAATCTCTGAGAGTCCTCCTGGGATATATAGCATTATGGGTGATGTAGTCTAGAACTCTGTGGCATTGTGGGAGGCCTTAACTTGCTCTTTTCTACCACCATAACTCTGTTCCCTCAAATTGGAGGTACCCCTGCCAAGACATAGTAATTAGGCATACCTATCCCTCATACAGGAGAGACCATCTAAGCAAGACTGCGTATAGCACTTGGCTTCCACAGGTGTTTACTTTAACCAGAGACTCATGATGATATTTTATGTTTCCTATTTTAGGGGGAAATCAGGTTCTGTATCTTATAATCCACAAATAATGTTGCTATTACAGAAATTAGTTTTTTTTTTTTCTGATTTATAGTTACCCTTCAGATGTGAGGCTCAGGAATATTCATTACATTTGTGGTGGGTTATATGTTTTTTTCCTTAAAATCAACATTAGTTTTTAATAAATGAGCTATAAGTCTAAGGAGGCGGGGGGAGAAAATAAAAATGTCACAGGCACTAAGAACATGGTGTGTTTTTCTTCACTACATTTCCCTGGTCATTAGTTGAGGCCTTCTATGTTCTGAAAGGCAGACTGTAGACAGTGTCATAAATACTATACCATATAAGCCCTGGTATGCATTCCCATCCTCTTATTTGCTGACTACAGGGAACAGAACAGAAACCTGGGGGGTGGGGCACCAATGAAACATTTTACCTGATTCCCCTTCTTCATTCTTTGAAGTCACATCTGATCAGTCATAATCTTTACATGGAAAATAATGAAGCTTGTAATAAGCAGGTAGAGTCTGCTCCATGGTTCTGAACCTCATAAGTAGGTTACCCCAGAAAGACCAGGCCAGTATGGCCTTATTGCTCACTACTTTGTCTGCAAAATGATAGAATCTGGTATATATCCTTCTAGATATTGAAGGACATCTGTAATATGAAATTAAATCATAGTAAGAGGCCAATGTCTTATTTCAGAGGATTATCTAGAGTTCTGTTATTTATCAAGCACGAAAGCCACTTTGTGACTTGCCTCAGTTTCCCAGGATGTTAGAATAGTCTTAGTTCTGACTGTAATAAGCTCCATTCTATTCTTTAAATTTTACTGCAGATTGATGCTGGTCCTGAAGATTATTTCTAGTGCTTGGTACCCTAGAGGAATAGCATCAAGTCAACACCCTAGGATGATGTCCTTCATCTGAGCTAGAGTGCACAGCAGGCCCAGTGTACTTACGGCCTCTAGACACTCTGTTGAACACTCAACTAAAGCTTCCATGAATGGAACTTTAGTGTATAACATCTATCAAAATAACATTTTCTTTTCTGATCTTAAAAGAAATCCTCTGAAGAGCAAGTAAAATATTCGCACCCAGGAAGAACATTTTATAATTATAATTATGTTACTCTAAAAGGCTGTAATAAACTTTAAGCAAGTGCTTCCTATTTTATTTTTACTGAAAACAACTTATAAGCAGACCTGTCCTCTTGACGTGATAATGAAGGAGCAGTCACACATGTCAGCTGGGGCAATTATGTTCTTCAGATGTCTGCCATAAGTATCATATGATTCCTTCCTGCTGACACCTTATCAATGGTGACATGCATATTAAAAAGAACACCCAAGAGAGCTAACTTTAAATACCTGAGTACTTTTAAGAAGTTCCATCTGCCTCAAAGAATCTTGTTTTACATCCGCCTAGGCACTTTTCTTTTTGATGTCTGTTTTTCTTGGGTCTTAAGTGGAAACATATTTTGGTAGTAAACACAAGCTAATGAGTCATGGGCTTCAGCATACACCTGACTTACCATCTCAGTGAATATAGACTTTGGAGCCAGGCAGGTATGGGTTCAAATTTTAGCATTATCATTTCTTTGGTTTTTGACTTTGTCACAGGTAACTCTATAGGCCACATTTCTAGGATGTATGGAGAGTTGCTGGAGAGAGCAAATACCAGAATACTAAGTTTGGGGAATCGCATAGAAGCAATCCAACGGAAGCTACTCTCCTCTTCACATGTTTTAGCAGTGCTCAGGGGCTACACTATGTACATCTTCAAGTAATCTAGAGAGTCCCTAATCCCTAAAACCATTCTGTCTGAAAGTTCTCTGAGTCTCATTCTCCTGCCTGGTAGAAACCACTCTTCAGCAGATCCTTTCACTGCTGAACAGCATCGATCAGATGTTACCATGTGCCGTCTTTGTTGACTCATATGAGGAGCATGTGGGTTGCAGCATCTGTGTACATAAAAAGTGTCCAGATTCAGAGAAGGGATGTGCAGATGGGAACTCAATCACTCTGTGGATCTAATGGGGCTGAGAGTGTTAGGGAGAATTTTGTTCAGTTCATTTTAATCCCCAAACTCCTTGACTATAGGGTATCTATCTTTATGGACACTTTTTGAATTTATGGACTCCCCATCACTCTTTGAAGCCCAACACAAGCTAGACTAGACCCTCAAACTTTCGCTAGTCATTAGCAGCACTCACTGCCCTTTGGGTTCTCGGGTGTAAATGTCCTCATCAGTCACTGTACTCCTGAGACGATCCAGTGTAACTCTTCTGTGGTATCTGACTCCTAGGTGTCCCAGCACAAAAGTATCCAGGCATCCTCTTGTTCCGTTCCCACCCAGCACAGCCTTTAAAGGACACTTGCAGGTTAAAGAAGGTTCAGGAAGGATTTGTAGACATCCCAAGGACAGTGGTACATGAATGTGAACATGGTTGTGAACAAATGAAGCCCCTTCTGTGCATCCTAAACCTTGTTTCTCCTCATTCAGTTCTCTTTTGATACCAAAATCTATCAGGTACTGACACTATCACTTTTCTAGGTTTGGCCCAGTTTAACAGGAAAGAAATTAGACCTTACTTATCACCTTGTTATTTTATTCTAGTTTTGTTATGCCAAGAAAGTACTATCTCTGAGTTTCTGGGCATCACATGATTTATTATATATCTGTACTATCTCAACTTGTTTTGTTTTCTAATAAAGCATTATATTGTTGACATGTATTCAAAAATTTCTTGTCATAAGTGGTTAATAACTAATAATTTCCCTAATCACCTTCCCATTAGTATACCACTGTTATGAGTTTATGCATTTTTATTGGTTCAGTGTGCATGTGTGTGCATACATGAAAGAGACACAGAGAGGGGGATATATTCCCTAGAGTCACTTTCTTGCTCTTCAGGTACAGTAAAAAAATACTACATTGCCAGGAGGACCCAGTTCTTGTCCTGTCTGAAACCAGCTTCTTGTGTGATCTTCAACAAGTAGTGACTCAATCTCTCTTAGTTTTAGAACCTTTGCCTATAAAATGAAAATGTGAGCCTAGATCTACAACTGCCATTTTTGAGATTAGAATTCCCAGAGCCTACTCTGCTTCACGTTTTATGTTTGGCCCTCTGGGAATTTAACTGTTGCTTCCAACTGTTAACAACCTTTCCTGGTGTATGGCAGAAAGAAGTCTCAGTCTTCAAATGTGTGTGTATGCACACGTGTGTGGACATCCTCGCGTACACATGTGAATGAGGAGGGTTAGTTGGTGACCAGTTAGGCAGTCAGTGGGATACCAAGAAGTGATATAATAATTGCCATGCATTTATGCACAGATTGAGATAGTAGCTTTCCCATGCTCCTCTCTTTTTACCGTCATCTAGAATCCAACTCTTCCCAGCTGTTTAAGAGGACTTGTATTCCTTTAAGTGCCCTTGTTTATCTTACAATCATATATCACATTAGCCAAATTCCTGTTCCCGAGGCACGATAAGAATGAACAGATTATTCTGTCCATTTTTCCAGGGCAAGGACTGATGCTTGCTTAGTATGAACTGTGGTGTTGATAAATCATATTTCTCCAGATTCCAGAAACATAGACTCAGGTGTGACCCTTAGTAGCTCCATCTAACAATTATGGAATAAGGTGGATGATTTATTCATCCCTTTTAAATGCATTGTCCATTTGTCAGGTAATAAAAATAGCCACTTAGCAGTAGGGAGGTTATAGACAGTGTAATTTTTAGCTCACAGTGACCGCTTGGGTACCGTCATCCTCATGTTTATCTATACCTGTGAATTATAGAAAGTGGCCCTCTGCTTCTCTCTGGAAACTAGTAACTCACATTAAGTTCGTCTCAAGAAAGCTCTCTTAGAGGTCTGTGATCTACACCAAATTTTCAATCTTTGTTGGTGAAAATCTCTCTCTTTTCAAAGCCAAAGGTGTACAGAGCTTAGGAAGCATACTGCTCTCCTGCTGCCCCACTTATATGACATGTTTCTTTTCAATTAGCCCAGTGTGATTTGTAGCCCTTGAAGTTTTTTGATCATTCTTGTTAGCTCTTAATTTTCTGAGGATTATAAATTCATCATTTGATGATCTTTTTAGAATCAATCATGATTAGTAATGAGAAGCTGGCTTAGTTATCATGTTCAGGGTCCATTTTTCTCTTCTCCCTTCTGAGTTCCTCTGGATATTTGTACATTTCCAAAATGTGGAGAGCCTTGGCCTTTAAAAATAGACCCTCTTCTCATCAGCTTGGAGATTTTCAGCAAGGTGACAAGAATCTTTTGTTTGTTCTTGAAACAATTTCATTCTGTAGGCCGAACTATCCTGGGACTCACTACTTAGCCCAGGCTAGCCTCAAACTGCTGATAATACTTTTACTCAAGCTCTCTAAACATTAGATTCATAGGTCTGAGCCACTATGCCCAGCTAATCATCTCTTGTAGATATATTAATGGTTAACATTTTTTGATACCTTCCTCTGGTCCAAGCTCTTCATGTAGATGATCTCAGTATGTACTCAAAGCATCAATTTGAGTTAGAGCCTATGTTATTTTTATTTTATTTATAAGCTTTGGTTAAGCACCAGGCTTGATGGCTTAAAATGATGAACTTGACCAAATATCACACAGAACTGATCAGAATCTCTTAGGCAAGATAGTTTGCCTGTAAAACTGTCAGAATTGTATCAATTCTTCCAGACATTGAGGATTCATTCATGTATTCAGCAAGTTTGAGTCTTAGAAATTGAAGTTACTTCTAGAGATTAGTTGACCTAAACCTTTGTGTAAGACAAGTTTTGACATCATTGACCTGTTCCAAGGCTTCAGGCCTGATGGAATCCCAAAGACTTACAAGAGAGCAAGAGAGAAAAATGAGGAGGGTAGATGCAAGTCTTGCATAGACTTCACTTTGGTACAAACTTTTCCTCGGAAGGTCTCTCTCTCTCTCTCTCTCAAGACAGACTAATGTAACAATTGTTCCAATGTTCAATTTGGTCAACCAATGAGTTTTCATTGGGGTTACTAATAGAAATGTGGGTGGGGAGTTACTCACAAGAGCAGAGATGACTCAAAGGCAGCTACCTCAGTATAAATTCCACCCTAATACAGGTGACATCTCACAAAAGTTACACCCTGGGTCTCTCCCTGAGTCTCATGAGCCTCCTCCTCCCTCCTATGAAAACCACTAACTGCTCCTTTCCCTGATGAACAGCATCCTTCAGATGTTACTGTATGCTGTCTGGGCTGACACACTACATAAGGAGCCTGTGGATTACCACAGGCATCTACAAGGAAGGTGTCCAGATTCAGACAAGGTAGGTGGATATGGAAACTCAGTTAATCTGTGAATCTCACCTGGAGATTTAGACATAGGCCGCAGAGGAAAGCATGAGCTCATTCAGGGAGAGCAACTCTAGGCATTTTTAATCTAAAACAGCAGTTTTGTATGTTTAGGTTGTTTTTAGCTAATTCCAGTTACTAGTATAGTGAAAAATCTGCAATATGCTGATAACACATAATATTCAAACAGAACAAATGTGCATAAATAAACATTTTAATCCTCCTCATATCAAGAGACCTGGTATTGTTAGATTCCTTTCTTAATTCACCAAACAACTTCTCTTTCTTTCTGGAGCTACTACAAGCATTTTTTCTAACTGACATTTCTAAACTATAAGACCAATGGCTTTTTTTCTCTCCTGAATTTAGTACACACACACACACACACACACACACACACAGTAACGAACCCTAAAGTAACGAACCCTATTTGTCCCAGTGTTGTTTTCATTCTTTGATCTGGAGAGCTGACCTTTAGCTTCTGCATGCAAGTACGTGTGCGCATGTGCACACACATACTTATACAGACACCTACACTCACACACACATATACACACACACATACAAACATAAATACACACATTCACACACATACACTCCACACATACCTGCACAGAAGGAAGGGTTTAACCTGGTTCACTGTTTAAGGGGTAGCATAATCATCAACATGGTAAGGCATGATGTCAGAAGCACTGGCCAGCTGGTCATATTCCATCTGAAATCAAGGAGCAGAGAGGAACCAGTACGAGTGCACAGCTTTCTTTCCTTTTCTTAATCTAGGGCCATACAGATGATATGATCCATCTTCAAGGTAGGTGTTCCTTCCTCAGTATAACCTCTCTGGAAACACTCTCATAGACACATCCAGAGTTGTGTTTTTCATGTAATTTAAAACCCTGTCACACTGACAATAAGGCTTTAACATTAGTAATTCTTTGTGTCCCTCAAGATTAAAAAACTTTCTGTTTAGGTGTGCCATCTCTAGCTTCTTTCACTGTTTATCATTTCAGTTCTTAAAATCTCCTAGGATAACTTTTATATTTATATATGCATTATATATAAATATATATTTTACACTTAACATAAAAATATATTTCTATATTTCACATACATCTTAATTTTAATAATTAATTTAATTGATTTTAATTAAATCACCAAAGTTATAAATAATTTAATAAATTTGTTTAATCAGTTTATTATCAAACATGAATACATCACATATGAATTATAAATATTTATAAACAAATAATATTCATATAACTATATAAATATTCATATAGAAAATATACTATATTTAAGATATATTTATAAAAATATATATTTGTAGTTTCTACAGCTATTCTACATAGTGTTACTCTTTTGATTTTTTTCAGAAAGTTTTTTCTTTGTTTACAGAGATACTGCTATATTTTGTGTGTGGTTTTACCATATGTATTTCTTATTCCTAGTAGTTATTTTAATCTTTAACATTTTATATAGAAAATTATATTGCCATCAAACACTGACATGTTACCTTCGTTTCCACTTTGCATGGCTTTATATTTTTCTCCGTCTAGTTGCTTCATCAAAGACTTCTTATATTATTATTTTTTATAGAAGTGATGAAGGTGGCTATACTAGTGTTATCCAGATCTTAGATGAAAGGGCCAAGCCAGTGTTTGAGACTAGTCACGGGAAGCCGGACAAAGGGAGGGTACAGGACAGGATGGAGTGAGAAATCTTGTTTTCAACAGTTATCAAATAGACTCACTCTCGTTTGTCCCTTTCACTATCATGCAGCTCAGGCTCATGTGTTACACCCAGTGATGGTGTACCAATGATCATGAAGATTACAACATTAAAGTCAACTCTTAAGTCCATATGGCACGTCACATATCAAATGCTTCATGCATATTAACTCACTTAATCCCCATGTTAATCTGTGGAGTTGATATTATTTTCTTGCATCTGTGCAAAAAAGCTTGGCATGGTTGAGTAAGTTGCCCACATTCACCCAGTGATTGCCAGGGCGGTTTGGCTGCAGAATTAACTCCATAATCAGTAAGACTCTGAAGTCATCAAATTGAAAGTCTTGCCTCTTGGCTAGGTTTAGATTGCTGCCATAAATAATGTTTTGTACAATACTATGTTGAACATTTTACTTGTGTGCTCAAAAGCCTTTTGGCCTCTTCCCAAATATGGAGTAAAATCCCAACTCTTCAGCCAGGCAGCACAAGGTCTGGCTTTGTCCAGCCAGAACCGTATTCTCTGCTCCTTCCAGACACCCGGCACCTGATAGCGAGATTGTTCACTGCCTGGATCCTCGCCCTCACCTCCTGTGTCCTGAGTGTAACAGGTATTTTTCCACCATGCCTTTAGTTACTGCACTCCCATTGCTAAGTATTTCTCCCTGTGCTTCTCTTGTGTAGCTATTCAAGCCCAGTATAAGACTTGTGTTTGGCAAGAGTGACCAAGATGTGATGGGATTCTAATTTGTTCCAGAAAACATAGGGATGTTTGGTTTAGAGGATCGGATTCATAGGGACAAAACCAGCTTTCTTCAATAAATAGGGCTGCCATGTGAATGAGGTCCAGAATGATTTTATTCAGCCTGAGGCCGTGACAGCTCAGATTTGTGGGTTGAAGTAAAGGGAAGACAGTGAGTCCTTTTATCATTAAGGAGTTCTTGCTTTTATATTTGAGATCACTGAAGAACAAGTTGTCTTTACATTTTACAGCAGTGGTCAAACAACTTTCTGCAGGCCACTGCTAGTCCACCAAACTCTTCTGAAGGGTCAAAACATGCAAAATTCAAGTCTTTTTTTTTCTGTGTCATCCACTAAGAAAACTCAATTCCATTGGCTTTTATCTTTGCTAGGAACAGAAGGTATCTGAATTAAGGGTTATTAAATTCCAGTATCCACAAATTGAGACACGTTCACTTATACGTTTACCAGAGAGCCGTAATTTAGCAAATGGCGCTCAGCAATTGACAGCATGGCAAGACTCCTACAATGCATACTTAGAGGGAGGGATTAGGAGCTCAGAGCAAAGTCCCACACATGTTGCTTCATGATTGATTGTTGCCTCCTCTTGCCAGTGATGACAATTTGGTAATGTTTCAATGCATTTATGACAAGGTTTGTTTTAATTGAAGTGATTAGTTTAGTAGTCTTATGTATTTAACTGATTATGTGAATTGTTATATAACTTTATAAAACTATAAACTATAGTAGGATCTATCTGCTTAAAAGAGAATTTGGAACCCACAATTTACCAATTAATAGACTTTAAAACCATATATTTGGCTCATCTATGAGCCATCCTTAACTCTTTTGGAATCTATTTCTATTTATATAAAGAACAGCTCACTCTCCCTGCCACTTCCAAATGGTTTTGCTTGTGTAATGATTTATTTACATTTCTTTTTTTGTACAGATTTCATATTTATTTTTAATTGTGTATATATGCACTTGAGTACAGTATGCATGGAGGACAGAAGAAGGTGTTAGAACCCCTGGTGCCAGAGTGACAGGTGGTTGTGAGTGGCCCAACATAGGTGCTAGAAACTGAACTTGGGTCTTCCCCAAGAGTAGCATGTGCTCTTAACCACTGAGTCATCTCTATAGTCTGTGGAGACCCTTCACTGTAACCTCATCTGGTCAGTTTTGTGCATTCCAGGGATTTGTGAGCATATTGCAAACTTTGAGTCAGAACACATCAAACATGGACACATCATCCTCTAAGATTTGAGATGCCCTAAAACTTAAAATGCAAAACAAAACAGAAACAATCCTACCACCAACACTGGGAAAATGCTCTGAAACATTCTCATCCATCCCCAGATCTCTCTGTAAACCAACCAGGGTAACTTCTGAAAGCTTTCACTTCCTATGTGCTAGCTTTTAAAGATAATGTTAGAGCCATGATTTACTTTCTCTTCAAGATGCAACCCAAGGTGTAACGTGAGTACCAGGAGCAAGGTTCCCTCTCCAGATCTCCTGAGTTCACAACTTCTTAGTGCTCCTTTTCCTTAACCCAAAAGGTTTCAATGCCAGGCAGCATTTCAATGTTTCCTGTGGTATCTGGGTTGGGGGACACCCCATATGCTGTGATTAAAAGGTAAGCTTTCTTTTCATGTTGAGTTTTCTGGGTAAATAGAAATACCATGTGAAGCAAGACACAGGGAATGCAACAGTGCTATGAAACAGGATGGCACTTGGCAGACGGTGTAAGTCAATCCCCTTTCTCTGATGATGGTGACATACTGCAGCCAGACATAGCCTAAACTTCCTCTCCCTCCATGGTGTTCCAAGAAAGATAGCAGCCCACGAGTCTGAGTGTCACTGTGTTCCCAGTAAAGATGGTGGACTCCAGGATCTACTGTGCCTCCTGTGTACTTCTGACAAAAGAAAGTCACAGAAGGGACCTTTGCATGCCCAGATTTTGACACTTTATGATTTAATGACTATTGAGTGAAATCTGGTGACCACCCATGTCTTTGACTTCAAGGTTCTGGTTTTCCTTCTACTCAATAAGGCTACAGTGTGGTTAGGAACTTACTGGCCAGGTTTCTTGAGGACTATCATACTAAAGAGGTATTTTCTTGGATATAAAACACTGAAAATGGAGTTCAAAAAGAAAAAAAAGGAAATATACACCTAGTTCCATAAAATCAATGGAATTTCTGCTGGTGTTAACAATTATCTTTTGCAAACAAAACCTTAAGATCAGATCGTGCTGGGATAGAGTAGTTTCAAAAAGCAATGATTATTCATGCAGCTAGCACTAAGTATTCCAACAGGACTTCATTTCATACGATTATAGGTTTCTCATAAAAGAAATCATAATCTTTGTGATGAGCATGGGGAACTATTTCTCCAATACAAATCCAATTTTTTTTGGCCAGCTGATTGGTGCTTGCAGCCAGATCATTGAACAAGACATTAATTATTCATTAAGATACTTGGAAAGAGAGAATTTGTATTCTCACACAGTCAAAATTGATGAGGTTTTGCATTCCTGCTAAAGGAATCGCTTATAACCTAATGTTAAAACTCAATCTAACCTTAATAAAAATTTTGAAAAAGGCAGCAGTAATTTGAACTTTCTTACATCTACAGAGCATTTGTTTTACTGGGCCCTCATGTCCTATTAAATGTATGTTGAAATATTCTTCTTATATTTAATTATATGGATATGGATTTTACTAGAAATCTCAAGAACATTTCAAATGAAAGTCCATAATCAGTACAGCAGAGATTAACAAACTTGTAGTTGGGGAACAAAACTGCAACTCATATCTTTATAAGAGACATTTACTGAAGCACATCGTTCAGCATTTTGGTTCTCAGATAAGGAGATATTGGGACTGTAACCACCTTTAGTAGAGAGGTACGCAGCATTCCCATAGATAATAAAACTGAGCACAGAACAGAGTTGCCTTGGATGAGGAATATAGCAGGTGCACATTTTTTTGATGCAGATGTAGCAGGAAGCCAGGTTCATTGGTCTCACAAAATAGACCAAGTCTGAGATTCAAAATTGCTTTGTATACATAAGTAGGTCCAGAGGGTACAGGCTACCTCTCTTCCTTTATTTCACTCTCAGAGAAGCATGGGCTGCAATTCCATTATCTGAGAGGAGGGGGCCAGGGAAGTATGTCTGACATCATGCTTTTCTCAGGATGGCAGAAGTGACTGAAGTAGGCAAAATATCATTCCCAGAGGCTGCAGTGTTTTGGAAGGATGTATTCTAGGAGAGATTTTGTTTGTTTGTTTGTTTGATGGTGATATATGGGTTAGGATGCCTCTGAATCTAAGGAACATCAAATCTTGACTCCTGAGGGCATAGACAGTAAGAACACATACTGTCTTAAGTCACTGAGAGATCAGAGGTCAAAGAGGCTCCAGACATGGGGTCTTAGTCTCTGTCTGCTCCCTTCTAGAGCTGATTCCTACGGTTGTAGCAACGGAATCCAGGATATAGGCTTCCAGTCATTATTGGGCAAGTGTTACTGTACAAACTGTCGTACATTTGTCTGGATTTCAGGAGACAGAGTGGTTACCTCTGAAAAACTGGGAATCTCTTAGGAAGGATCTAAGGAGAGATGCATGCTGGGTAAGAACCAAATGGTCTACACAAGAGGAGCATTCTTCTTTACTCTTAGGAAACCTGGAACTAAAATCATTAATTAAGTCTTACATATATGCCTTCCTTCCCATGCCAGCCCTTTCTCCTACTCTCTTGTGGAAACTGTCACTGCTCTGAGGACTCAATAATGATCTGTGCGTCCTGTAAGTGATAGGTTATAGAAGAAGCACTTTTAACACATAGTGTCCAGTGACCCTCCAGGAAAGTTGTCTTAATGTTTGCTTGTATTAGATTCATGTGAGGCTCAATTCTTTGAATAGTATCAAATTAGAAACAAATTAAGAGATAGTTTTATTCTTTTGTTTGGGGAATTTGATGGAAATAGAATACTCTCAAAATGCTTAACGTTAATTTATAATGTCCACTGTTTACATGGACCGACACTTTATATTTTCATTTGCTGTTTCTCTGTGCTTGTGTATGTGTGTGTGAATGTGGTGTAGGTGTGCATATGTGTTCGTCTGGAGTGTGCATATAAGCGTGTGGGTTCGTGTGCACAGATGTGTGTATGTAGAGGCATGAGGTCAGCGTTGGAGGAATTGGAGAACCAAGTTCTAATTTACTCTTCATCCTAACATTCTTATTTTTTTTTTGAGCCACCTTCTCTCACTGATCTTGGAGTGTGACCATTATGGGCTAGGGTATTTGGTCAGTGCTCTCCAGTGCTCTGCCTGTCTCTGCCTCCCCAGCTCTGAGACTGCAGGTGTGTGCCAGCACATGCAGCTTTTATGTGAAGGCTGAGGACTTATGTCCTTATGCTTATGCAGTAAGCATTTCAGGGACTGAGATTCTCCCTACTATTGTTCTTTGTTTATTTCGTTGTTTTCTGAAGAACTGAGCTTTTTGCCTTTTAATCATTTAGGAT
The DNA here is from genome assembly GCA_019843965.1 of Rhynchomys soricoides. Taxonomy (NCBI): domain Eukaryota; kingdom Metazoa; phylum Chordata; class Mammalia; order Rodentia; family Muridae; genus Rhynchomys; species Rhynchomys soricoides. Next base: position 797,076 of record JADRCH010000353.1, on the reverse strand, counting down.
ATCGCTTGTTTTGGACTGGTTAATTTCATGAATGGTCTTAAAATTTCACCTCTTCCTCTATTCTTTATACCTTTTGCCTGTGATTTAGGGGTTCTCTTCAAAGGCAGCTTACTTATCTCATAGGGATTCAAATGACTTTTGGTTCTACAAGATACATAAAATAATAGGGTTTATTTGGTTCATCATTCAGCAAATTCTAGAACATGCTGCCAGTGTCCTGGTAAGGGTCTTCTGAATTTGTCACAGCTTAATGGAGAAGCAGAAAGAAGCTGGCTGTGAGCAGAAGGGGCTGAGCATGTGGAGTGGTCTACTCATGAGAACTGAACTTGCTCCACAGGACTGGAATCAAGGTGACACCCCTGCGACCTAATTGCCTTCCTGCAGGACCAGCTTCTTAAAATTTTTCCACCTCAGTGTCACTCACTGTACTGCAGACTGAGTTCAGCATCCACAACTCATGTATTTTGAGGACCAAACCCTATCTGGAATTTCATACCACATCATGTGCTTTGATCAGTGGTGAGGCAGAACTGATCTTGTACCACCCTGGGCCCTCAGGCTACACCCACCCTGTGCAGTTCCACTCTTCCTCTGCCTCACAAACTTGCTGGAGGGTAGGAGGCTGTGGAAAGGACCAAAGGCCATTCTAATCAGCAAATATCAGTGCCTTCAAGACTGAACAAAAGAAAAAATAAAGATTATATAACCACAACCATAGCAACAACAACAACAACAACAACACACCTATAGAGTAAGCAAGAACTGTAAGCTTCATAGTAAATTATCTTCTTCATGATTATGCTAGATTTTATCATTCAAAACATTTATATGCTTTAGCATATTTTTCATGCCTTGTACTCTTAAATGTTTTCTCTAATGATTTTCAAGTGTTTTAGTTGCTAGAATTTTCCTCTCATCTCTGTGTTGCCAAGCTAGAGTTTTCTTTTGATATATTTATTGCAAATAAATTTTGCATGTTTAGATTTATAAATTGATTTTATGACTTAATCTAAAAGAAAACTATACTCTTCTTTTGAGGAATACAGACAGACAGAGACACAAATAAACCAGAGCACCCAGCTCTCTTCTTCAGGAGCTTGACTTGTTTGTGGGGGGGGGAGGGTCGTGGAGTAGTGGGCCTGTGGTGATGGCAGGGGACTTTTATCTCAGATCATAATGATAGGGGACTTTTATCTCAGGTACAGCACTATCAGAAAAGGTCCTGTAACCTTAGGTGAACACACCAGGGGCTTCTCTTCTGTTAGTGTGGTGCTCTGGATGCAAAGGACAGGAAATGGTTTCTCCATAGCATCTCCTAAGAGCTAAAGCAGGGCACAGTAAGGTAATTTTTATTTACTTAGGACAATTCCATTTGGTTCCTACTGCTCTAGCATTAGCATTTGGTAATTGTAATCATTACCAAATTCCACTTTAAAAGAGTTATCCTCTAGCTGTCGAAGCACAGGATGTTGTTCATACTGCAGCAGGACACGGTGGTGGCAGCTACTAGACTGGGTACTAAGGGACGAGAACAGGTGCATTTTGCATTTAGTGGCACCTACAGTGTTGAAAGTATGGACAGCTTGGTGTGCCAAGGCTCATCTTTGTGAGCATAGACCCCCATGTCCCTCCTTCAAAGCCGTGTGCTTTAATAAAGGCATAGTAGCAGACAAACATTCTTTCTTGTCAGCTTTGCGACCAGCCATTATATAGCCACAGAGCAGAACTCTGGGCTACCGCATTTGTTTTGCTAGAATAGAATCATTGTTGAGCACGTCCTGGGGCAGCAACTTGGTGACTCACTTTAAACCCAAGTAACCTAGGCCTTAGTAGGGCCCATGCTAAGCGAGCAATAGGAGAAGGGTGTGGAGAGTGGCTGACAGAGGCCACACTGTTCCTGTGTTATTGACAGGTCACATGGGAAATGACATTGCTTAACGGTCTCACTTGGATGTTGTCATCTCTCAGGAGGCCTTCTGAGAGATCCTGGACATCTGTGCAGACTTGCAGAAGCTTAGCCTGGGAAGGACTTTAATTAGACCCGGGGAAGCCTCAGTCTGTCAGTCTCCAGACATTTGTCCATTAAGCTGTAGGAACCACCACAAGAAGGAAACTGGCCTCTGTGATTTAGTCTTGTTATTTTCTTGAACTAGCACTTACAAGGTGTGATAAGCTGACTACCAGTTCTGAGGGTGGTAAGAACTACAGTAAGAACAAGAGATATATCTGAGCGGTAGAAATCAGTCATGTCACATGAGTCCATCTCTATCTTCCCTCATGTGAACTCATTTTCCCTGGAGAAAATCTTTCAGGAGAGCCTCGGAAGTACCCGGCTGAAGGACCAAGGAAACAGTTTTGGAGAATGTAAATGGAAGTTCGGTTGGTAAGTGTTGTGGAGACTGGAATGACAGGGTGGAGTGGACAGTTTTCACCCTTGCTGGAGTCAAGTAGTTAGCAGCTAGAGGCAGGGACAGGAGACTGTTTTGAACAACATTGCGACAGTGTAGGCATGAGGTGATAAGGATTTGAAGTAGGATGGATAGAAAGAAGAAAAGTGATGTACAAAAACCAAAGAAATGCAATGCATATTACGGATGAGCCATCACCATGATGGGGTGACAGTGACAGTAGACAGGAACCACAGTGGGTGAGTTAAGAGCAGCTCAAACCTGACACCTTACCATATGCCATATACCAAGTCAGCACAGTCCATAGAAGATGTCAGTTCAGTCTGTTAACATACCAAGAGGCAAACATTCTACTTACCAAGTAGTGGAGAGTCACAGAGGTGAGGTTGAGAAGTTGTATCACTTGTCAGCCTCAAGACTTTGAACATCTGCAGAGCCCCAGGGATCAAGAAGTGTTCTGGGAGGCTTGGTAGAGGAGGTCATGAGGAAAAAGCAGACAGCTGCTTCCCTTCTGAATTCTAAGGTTGTGGGTGGCTCGTGGAAGGATGTGAGAAAATGAGTGGGCCTGGCTAATCAGGAAGGCATCTGGCATGTGACAAGAGAGGGTCGCCAATTGGATGCTTAAGGGACTTTGAATAGCTCGGGTGCCTGAAGTATTAATTTCAAAAAAAACCAAGTGGTAAAATCACTTTCTGCCATCATTTGAAATGGGTGTCAAAATCCTATTAAAAAGCTGAGGATGACTGAAGACTCTGCACTCAAGAGGAAAAACAGTTTCTAGCTTTTGTAAAATAACTATTGAACATGTCAAGTATTTACTTTCCATTGCTGCTATAATGATGCTTCAATATCTCTCATGGAGGGATGAAATGGGAAGGGAGAGCATTTATATAATGCAAAAATGAAATTATGATGCCATATATTCTTCATAACAATTTTGAGTCAGTTCCTGAGCAGGTCTGTGGAGGCTGTTAAAATGTGAGATTACAGCAAAAAAACAATTTCAATATAAGCCTATGGAGATATCATTACAACGTAAAAGTAAAATGTTGCTACTGTGTGCTCTACCCTTCCTCCAGAAATGGACAGAGAGCAATACAAGCCCCTCATGCCTATGTAATATTTTCATGTAGCATGTATTTGTTGACTGAACAACATTCTCCAAAATGAAGCTGATACAGCATTCCTACCTCAGATGCCAGTTACATTACTGCAAATAATATTTTATTTAAAGGGATTATGCTGTAAGTCACCTGGGTAAATTTCAAAGCAATCAAATTCAAAGTCTTGGGCCATAACTGGCTAACTTAGTTGAGAGAGTGGAGCAATCAGATGTTTAGTGTACTAATGATTCCCAGTCTTGGTGATGTCTTAGACTTATATAGGGGATTTTAAAAGATATCCATGTCCAAATTACACCCCAGAGAAAGTCTAATTTACTCTTTGTTGTTTCATGGTATTAGTATTCTAATGTGTAATATTGATTTACATAAACCCTCAAAGCCAGATTCAGCAGGGTCCTCTATATATGCCACCCAAAAAAATCAGAAAGAGAACTGCCAGCTACAAGCAGAAACTGCATGCAAATGGACAGTCACTTATGCCAAGTCCTCCCTCACCCCAGCTGCTATATCAGTTTTGAAGTTTGACAGAGGAAATTTAGAGTAATGGGTGAAGGTAGAGGTGGGAGCATTTGAAGCTACTAAGGGAGTTGCATTTATGGTGGCTCACACTCCAATTTTAACTCTTACTGAAATCCTATTAGCCAAGCTAAATCTATTGCCTGAGTCTAAGAGGATCATGGCATTCTAGACCTAGTAAGTTTTCCCTCTTGCTTTGAGTTTAAGTAGGGATTGTTATTGATTAGAGTTTAAGCTAATCAAGTTGTGAGGGTCCTATTGGTACATCTGGTCCAGTTGTAACCATAAGATCCAAGTTTGCCAAATTGGTATCACTTGCCTACATCCCTTTAAACAATGTTAAGAAGTAAATACACACTGTCATCAACAAGCAATGCCACCTTACATCTTGAAAGGATTCTGGCTTAGAAGGAAGTTATATCTAGGAAAGTAGAATGCAGAGATCGAAAAAAGCTGGGTCCTTAATGACCTCATAAGATACTACCCTTGAGAACCTGAAACCTCTTCCCTTTGTAGCCATGCAGATAAATAGTTTCCTTCTTATATGAGTTAATTTGATTTTAAATTGTTGGAGAATGGAGGGAAGTAGTTTATAATGTAAATTTATAATTCAAATATGCATGTGAATAATTTCTAATGTTAAAATATAGAGATTACATATTTTTAGTTTTTTATTTTTTAGACAAGGTCTTATGTATCCCAGACTGACCTTGAGCTAGGTATATAGCTGAGGCTGGCTTTGAAGTCCTGATCACCTTGCTTCTACTTCTCAAGTGCTCGAATAATGGGCATGCATATAGCACCACACTTAGTTATTGTTTGTTCTTTTTTAAATGACTATTAGAAGCAAGAAAAGATAGGAAGACTTCTATAAAGTAGGTTTTATGAGACTTACACCTCAAATCCTAAGTAAGTGCTTTAGGATGTTTTTGCAGCCATTCTTGGGGAATAAATTTAGATGGTTGGAAAGAAGAGAGCATTCAGGATGGAGTTTAGGGACATGATCCATTTTCCTGTTAATTCAAAGATCTTCAGCTAAGGAAAATCTCCAATACAAGTTCTTTTTCTTTAGTAAAGTTAAGAACTTGAACATGATCTTTAATATTATTTCAGCACAAATGGAGAGATCATTGCTGCATGCTATAACTCATATGTGGAGTTTAGCAGCAGATATTTAGATTTATGTATTTATTCTTGAGTACCTGTAGAGCCCAGAGAATTAGATAGGGGACAATGGTAGGGAGAGGGAGGAAAGATCTTAAAGCAAGGGGTAGTAGAACACAGGCGATATGAAGGAGGAGGGATAATAAGGAGTGTGGTAGTTTCAATAAGAATAATCCTCATAGGCTCACATATTGGAATGCTTGGTCATTAGAGAGTAGCATTATTTGAGAGGGATTAGGAGGTGTGGCTTTGTTGGAATAGGTGTGGCTTTGTTGGAATAGGTGTGGCTTTGCTGGAGGAAGTGGGTCACTAGAGGTGGGCTTTGGGGTTTCAAAAACTCAAGCCAGGCCCAGTGGATTGCTCTCCCTGATGCCTTTGGATTTGGATGTACAACCCTCAGCTACCATGTCTGTTGTGTGCCTGTGTGCTTCTCATCATAAGACCATGAGAATAATGGACTAAACCTCTGAAATTATAAGCAAACTCCAACTAAATGATTTCTTTTATAATAATTGCCATGGTCAGGATATCTCTTCTTAGCAATAGAACATTGTCTAGGAAAGGGAGGGAGGCTTAAATGGGAAGGGGGATGGGAGATTAAAACAGACGAGAGGTTGCGGGGAGGGCAACTAACTCTTAGGATATTTGAAAAAGCTATATGCACATCTACTATTTTATGATCTTCATATGTATTCATATAAAAGAATTTACTTAAGTTACCCTACATCAAGGATTATGCTCAAAACAATATAAGCTTTTGCTATTGCTCTTGGTATCCTACCAGAACAATGCATATAAGACCCCCCCCCCCCACACACACTGATTATAGGTCATGTAGAAATCAAATCATTACTAACCAGGAAACTTCCTCCCTGTTGGCTAGGTCTCAACAGCATTGGAAGGTACTGCAGGCTACTAGTAGAAAATCATAAGCAGTCTTCTCCACCTATAACTTGCAGTAATGATTAGCATGACAAAACATGTCCATGAGTGTAATAGTGGAACAAATATTATAGAATAACTAATGCTTTTTGATTGAATTTGAGGCTGACTCCACAAGAGGAAACCTATAGTTGAGATCATAGGCCACAGAAGTGAACCCACTATTAAGATTTTGCTAAGTAAACACAGTATCAAATTTCCCTCCTAATTCTTATCTCTCTACTTATAAAATAGTAAAGCATTTAGAGCCCATTAAAGGAGTCTCTTGGTGCAGTGGATGGTGGCTAAAACAGAAAAATCACAATTGGCTATAGTGTGGAAAACAAGTGTGACTATGGAGCCCCAATCACAAACAAGGCATCTATGACACACCCTATCTCCAAGGTTCAGGGATCATTGAGGAAGAGGGCATGGGCAGACTTTAAGAGCCTGAGGGAACAGGTATAAAACAGTGTCTTCTGATCATGATAGGACCACTACAAACATAAACTCATAACAACAGTGGTCGTCTACATGAGACCCACATAAGATCAAGCCATCCACTATTCTATGTTGAAATAGGAAAGATTTCATGAGACCTCACCCCTAACTGAGGAGCATTTATAGCTGAAGATTAGTTGATGAACTCTGGGAAGATAGAGCATCAGTTTTCTTTAAGGGTATAGTTCCTGGCGGGTAGATAGATAATCTATACACTCAGAAGTATATGGATACAAATTGGACATTAAATTTATAAAAAGGAATAGGACATGAAATTAGGGGAGTAGGGGCTTAAAATTAATTTAATAAGAGTTAAGCCTAGAGAGCTGAGGTGAATACAATAAAAATACATTATATGAAGTCCTCAAACAACTTAAAAATATTTATTTAAAGTATTATACTAAATTTGTTGTTTGTCTCTATATACAATCAGTGTGTTCTGACAGCTTCCATCTTCACTTAATCTCTTTTTTCTCCTCTCCCCTTGATGGCTCTCACTCTCTCCTCCCTTACAAGTCTTTTTGCCACATTAATCTCATTTTGTTTGCTTTGTGACCCACTGACTTTCACCAGAGCCATCTGTGTGGCCACTTATTTGGAACCATGCAGTACAGCCTTGTGAGCTCATCAGTGGGTCTATAACTGAAGACAAGGTCTACTCTTTCCCAAGAATTTAACAATAACCTATAGTTCTGCAGAAAGAGGTAGGGCAAACATGGCCATTAACCATCTATGGTTGACTATTGAATCCCCCAATCTTGTGCAAGCCATTCTAGGTTTCCAGAGCAGCTGTGAGGTCATGCTTAGAAGACAGCATTATTATAACCTTTGTTTCCCCTGTATCTTTTAACTTTCTCATTCTTGTTACTCCTTCTTCTGTATGTTTCTCTGACTCTTAGAGGTTGTGGTATCAATGTACAGTTTAGGGCTGAGAACTAGACTGTCATTTACGTTCAGCACTGTGAGCAGCTATATTTTAAGAACAACAGTTGTCTATGGGTACAAACATAAGTACTTAGAAAGGAGCTTAGTGCTATATTAATTCAACTAAATAACAGTAGTAAGGTCCCAAGGGGTCTAAGACTTTCTCAGCCATGTTTTTTTTAACTGGGTTTACAGTACCAGGCATGGATATTATCTTTAGGAATAGGCCTAAGAACTAATCAGAGAATTCTTAGTTGCCCGTAGAAAGTTGTAACACTATTGCAGGAATGTCATATCTTGCCTGGCAGGTTGATATTGAAATTTATAGCATTCATAGTCAGGTAAGACCATTGCTGCCTTTCTTGCCTACCAGCTTATATCATGCATTCTGACACTATAAACATTTACAAGTAAGAAAGAAACTTCTAATTCAGTTATAGTTTGATTTCTTTATATTTTGTACCCAAGGTATGGTGGGTCTTCAACAATAAAGTTTTATAAACTCATTATGGTTGGCAATCAAGATGAATGGTAATATGGTTTTGGAGCTTCTGGAGACTTTATGGCCAACAGTTCATAAGGAGATATTCCCCAACCTGGCACAAGATTTTGTTTGATAAGCCATGGCTATTAGGCACAACATTATATGTTTTAGTTGGAATCTAAAGTAGTATGCTTCAATATGACGTCCCCATGAACCCTTGTTTTGGTTAACCAACTCCCTATCTCCCCCATCCCCTTACCCACTTACCAGTTAAATCTCCTAACCCTCTCATACAATGCTTTCTGATTTAAAAATTTCTAATATAATTTATTTGTAACTTAGGTATCTTGAAACTTTTACATAATCTCAAGTGAAATTTCTACTGTTAATTTGGTGTGATGGCTATTCTTAGTTGTCAATTTGACTACATCTGGAATAAACTACAGTCCAGAAATGGAGTGTGGGTCTCTCCCCTCTTGTGGATCATTGGCCAATACAATCTATGAGGGCAGTGAGAGCAGAGATGTCAAACAGGGGTTCAGAAGCCCTATGAGTATGTATGGTGAATGACCACACTGGGAATGCTTGTCAGTAGGCAAATCAACTTTACTTAGGGTTATTGAAGGCTTATAAGGTTTTGGGGGACTGAGGGCAGGGACATCAAGGATGAGCAAAGGTAATTGGCTGGGGGCTTAGGGTACTTGGCATACCTCATTAACAAGGGGAAGCATTTCAGAAATCTCAGGTGCTGGCTGAACAGGTTTTGTCAGGAGAAAGGAAATTGATCCTATAAACTAATTGAGGCTATGTGACACTCTTCAGGTAGAGGGACATGTGGGGACTTAGAATACCCCAGACAAGGTCAGAGAAGGAGAAACCCTAATGAATGGGGTCCTGCATTAGGTGCTGAGGTCCAGAAGGCTATCTGGTCAATGGTAGACCTTGACCTCAATTAGTAGTTTTCCCACACTGGAGGTCACACTTTTGAGTGAATTTTTTGGGTGGTGGGGAGTGGAGGCTTGGTTTGAAGTGGGTGAGTCCATTTCTAGCCCAGAGGTCAGAAGACTCAAACCTTCGATTTGGATGTTGAGGCAGGAAGACACACCTTTAATCCAGGCCACACCTTTTGTTAGAAGTTTGTGTAAGGACATAGAAGAGGGAAGCTTTTGTTCTTTGCTTGCTTGTTCTCATCTTGCTAGCAAGTCTGTTCCTTCACTGGCATTAGAGCCCACTTCTTCAGCATTCCAGCAACTACTGAAGACCAGCTAAGATATCTAGTCTTTTGGACTGAGTATAGATTCTTGGATCTTGGTTCATAGTACACCACTGGTGAATTAGACAATAGCCTGTAAGTGATTCTACTTAATAAATGCCCCTTCTCTCTCTCTCTCTCTCTTTCTCTCTCTCTCTCTCTCTCTTTGTGTGTGTGTGTGTGTGTGTGTGTGTGTGTGTGTGTATTCTGAAAGGACAACATAAACCCCATTTGTCTCTTTTAAGGTCCCCATTTGTCTTCATTTAGGGACCAGGGCTGATTTCAAAAAAGTTAGTAAGGCACCAGCTTCAGGAATAGACCATAAAATCAAGAGCAAGATCACACCCCCACTCTCTGAAATATTGCTTTTTTTAAACTTTTGACTGAGGAAATTAATCCTTCATTGTCTTCTAAACCAATAGTAATCTTCTCTGAAGAAAATGCCAGGCAAAATATTGATATCCCTAAGGACCCAACAATAGTTACTGCTAGACTTATATATAGCCAGACTTATGGCAAAACAAGTTTCTAGAGGGTAGGTACAAAGTGTAGTCTTTCAGGAGTTGTGCTACTAAAGAGCTTAATGACTGTGCTAATTCATTCAAGCAGAAGTCTGGGGAATATGCATAGGAATGGATTTTAAGAGTATACAGTGGTGAAAGGAACATAAAATTGGATAAGGCTGAGTTTATTGATATGGACCCCTTGAGTGGAGATTCTAGGTTTAAGATGGAAGTCCACAGTTAAAAAAAAAAAAAAGGTGTGAAAATCTGCTCTAATGGTTGTCAAAAGACAGTCTACTGAAAGGGCATTGGAGATGCCTGATATCTCTTGGCTTAGTGTTAATGAAGGGATTTTAAAGCTCTGGGAATTGCAATGCTAGAGTGGGTACACTGTGAAAAACTTAATCCTTCACAAAAGGGAGGTCCTGAGTAAATGCCCTACACTAACCCTCTGAGACCCAAGCAGGGCTGGTGGCAGCAGTGAATCATCAAATGCAAGATGGTTATAGTTATTGTTATGGGCAACATAGACAAATCAATGTTCGTAACGGCCTAACCTACAATGGTCAGCACAGACACAGTAAATTTTATGGTGGCACGACTCATATAGACCTTTGATACTGGCTAATCAATTATGGTGTTTCCAGGCAAGGAACAGATAAGTCTATTGAATTTTTGTTTGATCTGTATACGTGGGAAAACTCTCAAACAAATGAGAGAATAGCTCCATTGGATCATGGCAAATGGAAATCTCAGCTCATGAATCAATTTCCAGACTTGAGCCAGATTGAAGACCCAGAGCCCCTTGAATGAACTAGTGGCCAAGTTCTCCTGAGGAAGGACCTTGGTAAAATACCTGAAGGACTTACTGTTAGCCTTTCTCTAGTCCTTCCCTGGAGGGACCTACAACCCTTTTCAAGACTAACTGTACTCTGGGGAAAAGGAAAAAAATCAGACTTTCTAGGGTCTGTTGGATACTGGTTCTGAATAGATGCTGATTCTGGGAGATCCCAAGAAACTTCATGGCCCTCCGGTTAAAGTATAGGGCTTATGGAAATCAGCAATGGGATCCTGTATGCAATGGATCAGTATGGAATTTTGGCTTTAGTCAGACTCACAAGAGATCCAGTGGGTTCCCCAACTCATCCTGTGCTTATTTTTCTAGTCCACTATATATATCTCCACATACATTGTGTGTGTGTGTGTGTGTGTGTGTGTGTGTGACATCACATCACATTGATTCCCTGATCTGTGGATTGAGGGCTATTATGGTTGGAAAGACTAAAAGGAAACCTTTAGAGTTGCCTCTGGCAAGGAAAATAGTGAATTAAAAAACAGTGTCTCATCTCTGGTGGAACTACAGAAATAGGTGCACCATCAAGGACTTGAAGGATGTAGGTGTTTCTTATCACAGCTCCTTTAAACTCTATCTGACCAGTGCAGAAGACAGATAGATCATGGAGAATACCAGCTGACTATTAAAAATTCAGTTAGTGACTCTGATTATAGCTGCTGTACCAGATGAGTTACTTGAGCAACTTAACACATCTTCTGGTACATGGTAAGTAGCTATTAATCTAGCCACTGCTTTTTTCTTAGTACCTGTCCATAAGGACCACCAGAAGCAATTTGCTTTCAATTGGCAAGGCCAGAAGTAGGATTTTACAGTTTTATTTCAAGCATATAACTCTCCAGCTCTATGCATAACTTAGGAGGGATCTTAAGTGTCTGTTTCTTCCAAAAATATCACATTGATGACTGTCCTAGTCAGGGTTTGTATTCCTGTATAAAACATCATGACCAAGAAGCAAGTCAGGGAGGAAAGGGTTTATCCAGCTTACACTTTCACCTTGCTGTTCATCACCAAAGGAAGTCAGGACAGAAACTCACACAGGGCAGGAACTTGGGGGCAGGAGCTGATGCAGGGGCCATGAAGGGTGCTGCTTACTGGCTTGCTTCCCCTGCCTTGCTCAAATTGCTTTCTTCTTTTCTTTTCCTTTTTCTTTAATTTTCTTTAATTTTTTTTTTTACAATCTAGATTTTATCTGCCTCTTGATCCACCCTCTGACTGTTCCACATCCCATACCTCCTCCCCACCCCCTTCTCCACGAGAATGTCCTCCCCCCACCAGATGTTCCCACTCCCTGGGGCCTCCAGTCTCTTGAGGGTTAAGTGCATCTTCTATGAGTCCAGACCTGGCAGTCCTCTGCTGTATTTGTGTTGGGGGCCTCATATCAGCTGGTGTATGCTGCCTGGATGGTGGTCCAGTGTCTGAGATTACTTTTTTATACAACCCAGGGACCACAATGGGCTGGACCCTCCCTCCTTGTTTACTAATTGAGAAAATGACTTACAGGTGGATCTCATGGAGGCATTTCCTCAACTAAAGCTCCTATCTCTGTGATAACTTCAGCTTGACACACAAAATCAGCCTGTACAATGACATTGTGCTGTTTGGACCAAGTGTGCAGGAGGGTGCTACCATTATGAATTCATTGGTTACCCATATGTGCATCAAAGGAAGAGAAATAAATTCAACCAAAATTCAAGGGCCTTCTATGTCAGTAAATTTTTTAGTTCAGTGGTATGAAGCATGCAAAGATAGTCCTTCTAAGATGAAAGGTAAGTTATTGTACTTGCCTGTGGGAGTATCTTTTGATGCATTGTGTATTCAAATGCTGATTTCTGTATCCAGAGATCTGGCTGCAGTCCAGACTTTGGTATTATTGTTATGAAACATCTTCTTACTTAGTGTTTTGTAAAACATTGTTCTCCATCACCTTCTGATTGGTTAAATAAAGAGCTGATCAGCCAATAGCTGGAGCTGGGCAAGAGAGGAAAAGGCAGGACTTCTGGAGAGAGAGAGAGAGAGAGAGAGAGAGAGAGAGAGAGAGAGAGAGAGAACATGTTAGAGAGAGCTAGTTGTCTCAGGTGGGGATCAGGGAGATGCAGCAGTGGCAGTGACAAGGATGAAGAAGGAGATGCCAGGGTGAGAAGAAGATGGCAGGTAGTGGGTCATGTAGCTGGAAAGCAGACCAGGCCAGCATTGTCAAGTTAGAGTAGCTGAGTATATGCCCAGCTATAATGCCTAAAGGTCTTGTCTTTGTGTCATTATTTAGAGCAAAGGTGGGCACAGAAAAGCCCCTATATTTACATTTGGCATCTAATGAGGTAGCTAGAATCCAAGCTTGGAGCCTGAGAAGAGTCCCTGTTGGGTGGGGGCTGGAGGGGGCGAGGGAGTCAGTTTGCTAGTAACTGCACACTGCCTGAGGCTGGATCAGGGGGGCAGCTGAGGTCAGCTAGCACTACTCCAGTGGGAAGGAGGGGGAGGAGATGACTGCCAGCCTGTGGCCACAAGAGAACTGAGTCTGTGAGGAGCAGTGTGGAAGGCAGGAAAAGTCAAGAGTATATGCTAGCCTGAGGAGCCTGCCACATGCTGGCCCAATGACTTCCCAGAACAGAACAGGGAAGAGGGCTGGAGTAGGGTAAGGGCACAAACATTGGTGGCTGAGTATCTCTTGCTGCAGGGGAGGGTTAGGGCATCCAGTGAGCATGGCCTTGGACTTCTTGGAGTAGCCACACCAGTGCTACTAGTCCTACAAGGACCAGGTGGCTGTGCATGGGTTGTGCTGAGAGACACCAGCTGAGAGACATGATGGAGAGTGTGCTAGCTTCAGATGCATGAGACACATGGCAACCCGGCTGGTGCCCAGCTGGTGCCTGTGAACATGAGGCTTGGTGTGAGCAGAAATCAGAAGTGACAGCCCAGTCCAGGGTGGCATATAGGTCCAGGGTAACCACAGGAATGCTCAGCAGCCTAGGGAAGCACTGCTACTGCAGTGAAAGCAGACAGAATACTGTAGTCAGTATTGGGCAGGAGGGTTGGGGTGTAGCCAACCAGCCACTGCCAGGGGCTAAGCTTAACAGTAGAGGGAGGCAGAGACATCACAAAAAAGAAATCCAACACCGAAGCACACATGAACTCTGACCAGATAAGTATTTTTGGATTTATGCTTAAGTGCTAAAGAAAGAAAGAAACTGGGTGTAAAAATGTCATAGACAGATATAAATAGTTTGGAAGTAAAAAATTAAAGTCCTTAAAGAGAGAAGTAAGTAAACTTAAAAGGAATAAGACACATAAGAATATAAAACACAATAACACAGAGCTTTTGGATCCTATATAATGCTATGTTAGATGGTTTAAAACAGAGACAGAAAATGAAAAGACAAATGACTTAACTGAGATTGGCTTAATACCAATTATGATTACTATCATACTTTGTATTTTATTCTTAATAGTCTTATTGACTTTCAATGTCTTCCCAAACAGAAAGGCTTTGGAGACACAGGAAACTTTATCCCACATAAAACAAAGTGTAAAATGGCTTAAATGTATAGGTGATAAATCCATAAATTTATGGGGAGGAGATCTATAGCAACAACAAGAAGCACAGATTAGTATACCTCCAACTTCAGGGACAAGTCAAGTCATAAAATAGAAGATGTTTCTGATGAAGGCATCAAAAAAATGTTATTAAGACCAGTCACAGACTGCCAAAGTTGTCCATAAACAGGAGACAGCAGAGGTTGGCTCTTTAACTTTATATGGGGGCACTACTACTGGCAGAATATCAATGGTTCTACCACTAATGATTGACTGATAGTCCTGTTTGTATAGAACAATGGCTTATGACAAAAGAAAAATTACATTGTGGTTCTGTTTTTGGCTCCTTCCCTTGTGGTGTCCAGGCATTTCTGCATACTAAGCAGGGAAAAATGAAGTGGAGACAAGTTCCAAGGTCCATGTCTTCCCTTGGGATGGCTAGACCTGATGTGCTCTGGGTAGGTATTCACCAGGCAGGAAAGGGTGAGTGGAACCATGTTCCCAGGTCTGTATCTTTCCTTGGGGTGTCTGGACTCTGACATACAAGGGGCAGGAAAGAATGAATCAAAGTCCTGAATGGGTGAGTTAGCAGGATCCTGGTCTGACAGTGAATGCCTAGGGAGGAGGTCTCAGCTAGAGTTCAGTGTTACAGCTCTTTAATGTTACAGTTCTTTTAGACAATGTTCAACAAAGCAGCTCTCAGATAGCATTCAATGAAACAGCTTGTGTGGACATACTTCATTTGTGGTGAACAAGGACTATATAAAACATGGAAAATGGGAAGGACTTAGGGAGAACTTTCATTGGCTGAGGTTTAAGGCTTTGAGGATACCTCATTTGAATGGAATGGTATTCCAGGAAGTTGAACCTGTAATTTTGCCAAGGATTATGTAACATTCCTCAGGTGTGAGGCTTGGGGTTCCCCAGATAAGGTAGAGAACAGGAAGCACTGTTGGGAAAGGGAGTTCTCCATTTTGCACCAAGTTCATGAGAGCTATCTGGACATGGTAGATTGTAGGGCAAGTGGAACTGTGTCACCAGACAGAAAAACTGGTAAGGTTGAGCAGATTAAGGAACCCTGTCAATTCTCATAATTGAGAACATTAGGAGGTTGAATCTGCTACTGACCCAGTTCCTGTCCTGGAGCATGGGACCACCACATCCCACTAAGAGGATCATGACACCTGGTCCCATAGCATAGCACCTAGAGTTCTCAATGCTAATGATGCATCTAGATACACCCCGAACATCTAGCCTATGAGCTTCCCTTCCTGGGCATCCTTTCCTGAAAAAGGTATTTAACCTCTGGTCTACTCTGAGTAAGCTGAATGCTTCCATTTTCCACCATGAATAAACAGTTTGGACAAACGAGGACTGTCTCCTTCCTCAAGGACTGCTGGGGGGGGGGGGTTGTTATTGAGCCACACGACCTAAGTCTACTGCAGAAGGACCCTCTGTGCTCTTGGGACTCACCCTGAGCTAAGCTGGATTTCCTCCTCCTAGGCTCATCTCAGGCCTACGGGCCCTGTTCTCAACTCCTTGTGGTTCCTAGCTGCGTCTGGGTGCCCAGTAAGAAAACCATAGCTATGGCCCTATATTGGCCAGTTACTCACCTGAAGAAACACAGGCTGAAGCCCCCATCTTAGGCTACATTTCATCTCTCTTGAGTGGCACTTCGGTGTCTCCCAGAAGCCTGACACTCAAATGGTAGCAAGGAATATAGCCTAGTGCCTCTGTGTTTCACCTCCCCAAGTTGCATCCTGACACCTCAGAGGTGAGGTGAAATGCAGACCCACAGCAGATTTCAACCTTAATTAGCAGAGTTTCCCAACATTAAAGGCACTAGACCAGCTAGTCTAAGAGCAACTGGAGGCCCAATGTATAGAAGAGTCCACCAGCTCTTATACTTCTTCTGTATTTGCCGTTAAAAAGAAATATGGAAAATGAAGGATGTTAACAGATCTGAGAGAAATCAGTAAAATCATTTAGCCAATGGGTTCTTTACAGCCTGGAATCCCATTGCCTTCATTGTTACCTAAAGCATGGTGTTTTATAGTAATTGAGTTAAAAGATTGTGTTTTCACTATACTTTTAGAAGAACAAGTTAAAGATTTGTTTTCACTATGCTCCCATTTAACTATTCCATGCCAGCTAAGAGATACCAATGGAGAGTCTTGTCCTCAGGAATATTAAACATTCCTATCTTATGCCAATATTTTGTACAAATTTTCTAACAGCTGTTAGAGATCATTTGTAAGCAGTTTTCTCAATCCATAATTTACCATTATATGGATGATATCTTTCTGGCTGATTCAGATGGAGATACCTTAGGGAAAAAGTTTGATGAAATAAAAAGAATTTTGCCTTATTGCTCCTGAAAAGATATAACAAGGAGATTCTATTAATTATCTAGGATATAAGATAGGTTTACAAAAAATTAACCACAGAAAGTACAAATTAGGAAAGATGAATTAATGATTTTCAAAAATTGTTGGACAATATTAATTGGCTAAGGTCTATAATTGGATTAACTACTCAGGAGCTAAGTAATTTATTTCAAATCTTTCAAAATGATAAGAATTTGCATAGTTCAAGAAAATTATCAGCTGAGGCTTAGAGAGAATTGGCTTTGGTAGAAAAGAGATTACAGGATGCACATGTGGACCATTTGGATCTAAGGCTGGACTGTAGTTTACATATTTATCCTATTCATTATCTCACAGGAATTCTTATGCAGAGAGAAGATCATATCTCACAATAGATATTTTTAGCACACAGAGTAAAAAACTAAATATCTATGTAGAAAAGGTTTCTAAACTGATTCTGAAAGGAAAAATGAGGCCTCTTCAATAAACAGAAATAGACCCAGCAGAAATTCTGATACCTTTTACTAATGTTGAAATTGCCATATTATGGGCAGAAAATGAACATTGGCAAAGAGCTTGCAGTAATTTTTTTTTTTGAGGGGAAGAAATTAATAACATATACCGTTAAAATAAGAAACTTCAGTTTACAAAAAGAACTAATTATATTCTCTCTCATATAGTAAAAAGGGCTCAGACCCCTTATAGTTCAGTTAAAAATCAGAGCTGTATGCCATTCTTATGGTATTATTAGATTTTCTTAGATCTCTTAATATAGTGATTGACTCCCAATATGCAGAAAGAGTTGTTTTGCCTATAGAAACCATTGAATTTATTCAGGATGATTCAGAACAAACTTCTCTATTTATTCAACTATAATAAATAATCAAAAATAGAAATCATCCATTATATATAACACATATCAGATCCTGTATGGGTTTAACAGACATTCTAATACAAAACAATGATGAAGTTGACCAGCTATTAATAGGAAATATGCTAGAAGCTTCATAATTTCATAAGAAACACCATGTTAACAGCAAAGATTTAAAGAAAGATGTTTCTATCACTTGGCAACAAGCCAAGGAAATTATAAGGAAATGTCCTACTCATTTGTATAACCAAACTCCATTACCTACAGGAAGTAACCTAAAAAGGACCCCAAACAAATAAAATTTGGCAAATGGATATATCTCATTATGTAGAATTTGGAAAATTAAAGTATGTGCTCCATAGAATAGACACTCATTCAGGAATTCAATGAACAACTGCTTTAAATTCTGAAAAGGCTGATTTTGTACTTACACATTTATTAGAAGTTACTGCTATTATGGGGATACCTCTACAAATTAAGACTGACAATGCTATAGCATATAACTCTAGTAAAATGAAACAATTTATTTGCATATTACAATATAAAGCATATTACAGGTATACCTCATAGTTCTATAGGACAAGCAGTTGTAGAAAGATCTAATCACACATTAAAAGAGATACTTAATAAACAGAAAGCAGCAACAAAGACATCCAGAGATATATTACATAATGCTCTATTAAGTGTAAAAAATTTTAAATGCTAATGACCAAAATACAACAGCTGCTGATAGTTCAGATTGTGGAAAAAACTGCTGAACTAAATCGGCTTATTTATTTTAAAGATGTCTGAACTTCAGAATGGAAGTCAGGAAATGTGTTGGGGGAGATCTTTTGTCTTTGTTACAATAGGAAATGAAAAGCTATGGATTCCTTCAAAAGTAATAAAGCTTTTATTTGACTCCTGGAGATCTCCTAAAAATTCTAGTTGCAGAAAGAAACCAAGAAGAACAAAACATGTAATGTGAATGTTAATCCCTCTACATGGGAAGAGCTCTGAGACTAGCTGAGACATGAAAATATCTCTGTGTAGCCAATAAATCTTGTTGATAACAAGGTCTGAAGGAGTAATTATTATATGCCATCCTTTCATATGGCATAGATGGGGATTTATATTGCAGCTTCATTATACAGTTCAAACAGACTTATAAAGTTTGATACCTTTCACTTGCTCAAAAAGAGCAGAGAATCATCTGTAGCGGAATTGTGCACACTGCATATGCCATACATGTGTTAATGAATAAATGCATATTACTGTAGAAAGTTTATATGTTTACAGAACAAAAGGAGCATATACTAAAGAGAACAAGACAAGTAGACCAGGTGATCCAACCTCACAGACTGCCTTGCTTGTTGTTTCCTCAAAAATCTCCATTCAGAACAACTTCAAAACAGCTAGCTGAGAGCACCCTGCCTCACAGACCATTCCAGCTAGGAATTCAGTTAAGCCCTGTGCTCTCCCATCAAAAGGGACTAGACAATAAATATCATGACTAACTTTCTTAGGGCATGGCCAATATCTCAATTTTCTTTGGGTACCCCTAAAAACATTGCTCCTATACATCAAGAAGCAATTTTAAGAGAATAACACACCATTCCCTGAAAGTGGAGTGAGTGGTTTTTGGTTATTTGATGGGTGATTTTTGTTTGTTGTCATTTAAGGGGAGTGGTTACAAGATGTTAATAGTATTAATCAGGGGAAAAACAAGAGAGGATAGAGCCAGGATTTCTCTTTCTTCCTGTTTCCTCTATCTTTCTTTCTCTCCTATCTAATGTAGGGGAAAGTGTATGTGTGTGGGAGAACAAAGGGAAAGAAAAAGAGGTGAGATATAGGAATGATAGGGGAAAGGTCAATTATGGAATCGGCTTTTAAAACAAAAAAGCAACTACTCTCAAATATTTTACATTGGTATGTATCTTTGTATATTGATATAAATTTAAGGTATTTTGGTAGAAACACACACACACACTATCTGTTTAATGTTGTAAACATTTATAGGAGGCTAAAGCTTATTTCTGTAATTAACTAAACTAGTACTAGTGCAAAATATTGAATATTGAAAATATGCAACTGATTTGAAAATACAATGTAAAGTTCCAGCCCTTTTGAAAGCTATTATTATAAACTGTTCAGGATAGTTAAGAAATGCAAGTTAGTAGTCAATCAAACTTGTGGTCATGTTAGTTACTACTTTAGTTAATTATAGAAATAAGCTTTATTTAGCCTTCTGTAAATCTTTTCCAAGTTAAACAGACAGTAAATATCTAGAAACAAGCAACATTTTCCTATTCAGATATACTTTTGATAGATAGAGGATCTCTAGAGACCTACAGAATATGGCCTTAAAGTCATTTGATTAATAAAAAGCTTTTTTGACTATGAGGCATGTCTGGCAGTGGCAGCACCCCCATTCTACTTCAAAGAACATGATGTATGTCAAAGAATCTCCATATGGAGTTTGCTTTAAATGTGGCAAGTTATCCACTGGGCAAGAAACTGCCCTTGCTTCAACTGATGACAACATGCTGTTCAAACTGTGGACAAGCAGGGCATGGAAGAACTTGACTGCTGGACTACACACACACGTACACACACACACACACACACACACACACAGACACACACACAGACACACACACATGAAGAGATTCATTGTATAAATTTTGCTACTCTAGAGAACCCTGAATAACTTTTGGAAACGGCTGAGAGAGTCTGATCACTGTTTTCTGTTTCTGTCTGTGCTTACTCCTTAGATTATTCTTTCCTTCACAATGGTCTTTTGTGGGTGGACTAGCTTACATGGGGTTACATATGCTTCTAGCTCAAGTTCAGGACATGAATAACATACTTGAGAAGAATATCTAAGAGCAAAAGGAGGAGTCTTGCCAGACTGTCTCTACCAACCAGCTTCCAATGACAAAAAGACAATTACTATTTTTTATAGCTCAGGCCTTAGCTGAAGCTTGTTCTCAACTAACTTGTATAACTGAATTAACCAGTTTATTCTAATCTAAGTTCTATTATGTGGTCTGTTACCTCTTTTTCAGTCCAGGTACTTTTTTCTTTCACAGTGTCTGGTTAGTGAATCCTTCTTCCCTGATTCTTTCCCCGAGTTCTATCTCTGCCTGGATGTCTTGCCTTTCCTCTCCTGCCCTGCTAAAGGCCATTAGCTCTTTATTAAACCAATCTGAAGGTGATAGAGAAGAATGTTTACAAACTCTGAAACAGGAAACTTCATAAAAATAACAATATCAAAGTCTGGACAGTACTCAGCACTCTGCTGGTTCTAAAATCAACATTTGAAATAATACAAAGGCAACTTTTACACCATGCACAAGAAGACTATCCCAACAAAGGAGATTCTGGTGAAATATGAGTGATGCCCATTTCCAGTTCTCAATCTTGAATCCAATAATCATGCAGAGTTTGCCTGGGTTTATGATAATGCTCATTGAAGTTTGTCAACTAGGGTCTTGATAAAGAATTTGTCTTTTTCAGTAAATCCTTTGATGTTTGTATGCTGAAACATCATATGTATGAAAGTGGAATGTAATTTACTATAGACACATACAGAACAGATTCGAGAGTATCCTGTTTGCCTTGATATCATACTTGAATTTTCTACCATCATGACCAAGGTTCCATATCCTCTGTGGTGATAGTAATGATCTCTGAACTTGTCTGGTTTATCTTTCTTCCATGTCTCCCACACTGAGCTTATTTTGATTCCTTTCTTTCTCTTCTTTTACTCCTTCAGTGGTGAGTCTCTATTATTTCCCATCAACTGTATTGAGTAGTGCACAAACAAACTTGATTCCCATATGGAAGAGAAGAAAACATACAAGTTATTAAATAGAATGCAATAATTTCCATATGAGAAAAAATTAACTGCTTACCGAAGTATCCAATTTAGATAAGAAAAGACTTAACCAACGATAACATTGAATGAGTTTTAAAAAGCTGAGTTTTATAAAAACTGATATAGTACATATGAAATTCTTAATAATTTACTTCTGGTCTTTCCCACAGCTATGTGAAACCCTGAAGAACAGCCTGAGGCATCTCAAAATAAAACCACGGTCTATACCTGGGCACTTGATCTGTGTTTTTAGTTATAATTTCACCTTAGCCTTATTATATTTCTTATTTATAATATTTTCTGAAAACATTTTCTCCGATGCCTTCCTACCTTGCAAAGATCTCCTAACAATCAATGAACCAATCAGTATCTACAATCTTCTATCAGTAACTAACAATTTTTAATATATATATGTGTGGTGGTTTGAATATGCTTAGCCCAGGGAGTGGCACTATTAGGAGGCGTGGCCTTGTTGACGTAGGTGTGGACTTGTTGGAGGAAGTATGTCGTTGTGGGGGTGGGCTTTGAGACCTTCCTTCTAGCCACGTGGGAGTCAGTCTTCTCCTAGCTACCTTCAGACCAAGATGTAGAACTCTCAGCTCCTACAGTGCCATGCCTGCCTGGATGTTGCCATGCTTTCTGCCATAATGAAAATGGAATGGACCTTTCAACATGCAATTAAATGTTGTTCTTTAAAAGATGGTTATGGTGTCTCTTCACAGCAATGAAACCCTAACTAAGTCAGCATGTACGTATGTATGAATGTATTATGTAAATGTATGAGGTTTACATGGTACACATATGGAGGTTAGAAGCAACTTGATAAAGTTCTGTCCTTCTACTATGTGGGTTATAGAGATCAAACACAGATCCTTCCATCAAGCTTGGCGACAAGTGCCTTTACCCACTGAGACATGTCTCTGGATCAAAATTCTTTTGAAAAAGATTTCTCTGAAAGTACATTCTTGCATGCATAGCTGATGGCTCTTGTTTGGCAATCCTTACTGACTTTTAAGCATATGGTCTTTGTGGAAGGGTTGCCCAGTGAGTTGAATATTGTCCAAAATGGAGTCTAATCATGTAAAAGATACACAGATGGAGCCGGCATGAGTACTTTAGTGGATGATGAGGTTAACTTACATTATTCTCCATTGAATTCTAGTTTGTTTTAAGATTTATTGACAAAGGATTTGATTAGAGTAGAAATGTGCTAGGCTGTTTCTAAGTTGCTTGAACATGTGTCTACTAACCCACTGAGAGTGTTGGTTGTCTTATTAATAGTGGGTTTTAAGGTCTTGACTTTGAGTAATGTTTTAGGAAATCTGAAATCTTTCTATTCCAGGTAATTGAATAAAGTAGTAAGTGATAGTCAACTAAGAGACTTAGAACTAAACACACAGCCTTCCACACTGTGCACAGCAAAGCACAGATTACTAGTGCTCTTCACCATCAACAAGTAACACTGAACCTAGTATTTAAATATTTACAGAGTGTTTCTGGGTCTTGATTACTAGTGACGTGGCAAGCTCCTCTAACCTGTTGTGTCATGTCTTTCATTTGTAAAGTTAAAATTGTATCAAGTCAGAGTGTTTTTCTGTCAATAAGTTTTATAATAGTTTTTAAATAAGATTGTGGGAAATTAAATTGTATAAAAGATATATGATTGAATGTATACTCATACTGGACTTTTCACAGGTGTAGGACCCAGAGATGCAAATAAAATCTTGTGAAGAACTCTCTCAGAGTAGTAGCTTCCAGAGAGAAGGGTTTTCTTCCTTGCAATACCTGCAATACCAAATAACTTAATGTGGAATGTTATGACTCTTACCTAGAATGCTCAACCAGGGACTGTGTAATGATGGGAAAACACCCTGCAATTTTTGCTTTCTGAATTTCTAGATGGATCATTTTATACCCAACAATCTGTCCTCCTCATACTCTGAAATTCCATCTGTAATCTTCCCAAGATCAGAAAGGCACAGCACCCTTTGAGATAATCATTGATTTCTCAAGTGATGACAGTCCTGAGGGTGAGACTCTCTTATAGTCAGAAAGTGGGTGTTTTAGTTTTAAACAAAGCCTTAAAAATAATTGGATCTCTGGTTCATTTCATTACACTTGCTATGTCTTTCTTAATTTGAAGGTAATTTCCTCCCAGACTCATTCTTTCCTTATTAGTGTCTGTGTTCACCAGGCATATGCTCAAAGAAAGAAAATAAACTCCGTCTCCAAGGAGGTTGCATGTACAGTGGTGGCAGGTGCCATACATTCTAACTAGACCCACACTTTGTGATGAGTCCTTCTGAGGTCTGTGCTTGGTGCTATTGGGAAAAAGATAATGTAAACCAACACAGCTAAGGGAGCATTGAAGACTTTCTTGAGAAATTGATGCCTGAATAAACTCAGAGGATAGGAGCAGGTAGGAAAATATTCCAGTTGGACAAAGAACATGAGAATGGGGGCACATGGGCAAGAGACAGTAAAAATGGAGTGAGGATTGCAAGGCAGAATAAGATGGCGAGAGTCAACTATGATGCACAGCTGGAAGACAGGATGAGGGCACACAGAGCCTTCTACACTTGGCATCACCTGGGCTTTTAACTTTATTCCAAATGGTATATGTAGATAAAAAACAAAATATAGTGGAATTATTAGGAAGCTCAGTCTGTTGACAACATGACAGGTATACTGGAAGAGTTAGGAGACTATGGAGGGATAAACCCAGGGACTACGAAATCAGCTGCAAGGCTGGTCCAGGAAGAAATCATCAAGTTCAGGTGGAAGTTCACATACTTTTTGTTTTTCCTGAGTAAGTACCGTTTGGCAGGATACATATTTTCAGTATTTCCATATATTAGAGAAATTTGCATTTGTATTAATTGGTGAGATTGATCTGAATTTGCAAAGCTCATTTCCTGTACATGGAAAGATTGTTGAAATAAGAACACATCACTTGTTTCCTTAACCAGGAAAATCACATTTATTTACCTTTTTAGGCATATTTTTGTGAGGGGATGGTATGAAGAGTACTCTTTGGTTCTAGAAGAGAATGATGATAAATCTATAACCATTAAAATAATTAAGTATGCACTCAATTTTGATAATTTATTATTTCTTAGAAAAGACAATTTCATCTAGAAATTAAAGTTTATTTGTAGTTTTTTTTTTTTTTTTTACAAAGTACTCATGGATTTTCAATACTTTCTCCATATGAGATTTAAAAAAATTAGTTATTTATTACAATGCTAGTTGCTTGTGTTTTCATTTTTACATTTTTGTTGTTTTATATAGACTAGTTGCTGATCTATCAATGTATCTTCTATGTAAATGTGTCTGTACATATGTATATATGTATCCATCCATCCAAATGATTTTATATTATTTTAAGAATAACTTCTAAGCATATCAATTTCTGCTTTAAGATTAAATGATGTATTCTTTCTGCTTCCTTGGGCTATTTTTTAAAATTATTGAGCTCAACTCTTATTTAGCAATAGAAATGTATAGACACTCACATTTTCTCCAGTTCTCAGCTTCACATGTCTCCTGTGGGTTTTTATTAATGCAGTACCATCAATGTTATCAATTCCCAGATATTCACTACTCTGAGTCCAAGTAGCAAACTCATGACCTAGATTGTTAAAGAATGGGTTATAACATTTCAGAAGGCTGGTTTTATTTTTCATTTTCACACTTATTATAGTGTAACCAGAAAGTGTGGCCATTAATATGTTTGTTTGTTTTTTTTGTCAGTTTTTCTTGTGCCTAAAACATGATAGGTTTTAGAAATGCTTTTTATAGGTATTTAAGATGACCTATCTCATTTCAGGGTAAGAGAGTTATATAAATGTTAATCTAGTGAATTAGATTCAAGAGTATTTACATCCTTACTTAAGTTCTGATCATTGACCTAGTTTGGGCTGAAAGAAATAATAAAAATTCCTCTTCATTTGGATATTTCTCTTAAAATTTGCTGCATTTGAAACTGTGTCACTGGGCTATAAAACAGAAAAGGAGTCATGTCACCCCTGTAAGATGGAATATTTTTATAATGTGCATTGTTGGCTTGTTTAGGTTTTTTAAATCTTTATTATTGTCTGGCAAAGGCATGTAAGTATACACAAAAAAGGAAATTGAAACAAAAAGTCAGAACCAGTACCAGTCATCTTATTTTTAGCTTTTCTGAGTACTTGAGTAATAAAAACTATAAAAGTTGACTTTTTAAAATCTAACTTAAAGATCTCTATAATATTTATCCCATTCATCTACACGTATCTACGTATTACACTTATTTCATGCCTAAATCCTGCCTTCTTTTTCAATGCTGTGGAGGACCACACAAGCGATGCAAGCATTATGCCACCAATCTCCATCCCCAGTGTGGCCCTGCCATCCCATGTTGGTCTTTTTAAAAGCTGTGTTGTTTTCTATCTTTTCCAGTATGGTTGGTTCTTATCTTCTGTATTTTGGTTCTGTTGTTCCTCTCTTACTGTTACTTTGAGAGATTTACAGTCTTGATTCAGTTCTTCTAGCATTTAATTTATGGCTTCAAATCTGTTTAAAGTTCTCTTGACTCCTTATAGTAAAATATGACTAATTTGGTGTTCTTATTCATTTTCTATGACTTGAATCCTGAGACCTTGACAACAACTAAGTTTATAACATGGATCATGTGTTATAAAAGTCTGATGCTTTTATTGTTCTTTGATAATACTTCAATCACACAGCTTTGCCATTTGTTTGTTTGCAGTGGCTCATTTTTTGGCTGACTGGAGTTCATGCTCCAACATCTTCCCTACTGGTCCCAGTGGCTATTGTCATCTGACTCTTCCCATGTTTGAACATACACATGCATGTTTAATGACTCATCTCCACTGGTAATTGGTTAGCTTGGGATTACTAGCACATTATTTATCCCCTATTGCTTAGTTTTAGCATTGAATATCTTATAAATGTGTTATGTTAACCCAATATTCCTATTTTTATTACTGTTCTCTATTCCAAGGAACATTGAATATTACAAACACAGCAAGCTTGTCTTTGCTTTTTCGTTACCCCTTCAATGGATTTTGGATGCTTGGGGGTGATATTAGCCCTGTTGAGAATAAATGTACAAACTGATTCCCTTATTCTCTTCTTAGTACTTTTCTATCTTCCTATAAAATGACTTCACTTTTTCCCCACATGGATTGTGTTTATTTTTCTTGTTTTGATTCAGGATTATATTGTGCATTTTAGTTATCAAATTTGATATGTTGTCCAGAATGGCTTTGAGATCCTCCTGTCTCAGTATTCTGTCCCCTGAGTACTAATATTACACTGCCACACATAAGGCATTTGCTCTCTCTCTCTCTTTTTCTGGCCAAGTTTTCTTTAATTATTGAATATATTATTTTTGTTCACTTATTCTACTTTTTAATTAAGAAGTAAGAATCTTGTGTGGTTTCCACATTTCCCATTTTTTTTTTTTTTGAATCCAGTATCTTCTATTATTCGGTTTTCTTCATTTCATTGCTTGTTTTAAAAAATCCCATGAAATGGCCTTTTAAATGAATCCATTTTACTTTGTGCTATTTTCAAATATTTTTCTTTTTGCAGAGATATTATATTTGATCTCTTTCAGAATTTACCATGCTATTTTTTCCTCTATGTGCATTTTTATCCCTTTCCGCAGCTTCTGTTAGGTTGTTTCCTTTTGATATTTCCTAATGCTAATGCTAGTTTCAAGAGTAAATTCTTTTCCCCTTGTGTGGATATGCAGATTGCTGGCTAGGAGATGACAATGACTTCACAGAGAAAGTCTTGTGTGTGTGTGCAAGCACATGGTACATGTGCTTGTGCGGGCTAATGCAGGCATGTACATGTTTTATAGCACTTTCCTTTGGACTGACATGACCACCACTAGGATAGAAAAGGAGGCTTCTGAGGCTTCAGAGCTAAACAAAACATTGATTATTTGGTGAAGTGGAAACAAAAGATTTTCAAAGAGTATACAATTTTCAAAGATTTATAAAAAGAGTATACAACTTCCAGAAGAGGAGATTCTAACCAGCCAAGTAACAGAGAAGAGAATCTCAGATTTGCAGAGCTGTGTGCAGACTGTTCAGAGATTACCATGGTTGCAGTTTCCATGAGTTGTCACTCCTGTTGGTTTGGTATTTTCAGTGATATGCCTGATTTTTGGTCATTCCATCTCTGTAAGAAATTCATCATCCACACTCCTGATAGTAATCAGATTATTGTGATTAAGCATTGGTTCACAAAGTAGAATTTGCTACAGTAATTCCTTTTGTCTGCCATGAATTTGTTTTGGAGTGAGTAATCAAGTGTGTTTCATCTTCCCCAGAAAAGTCTTTGACACTATAGCATGCCATGGCCTTATGTGGAGCTTAGTGGACAATTTTGGCTGGGAGTCATGGCTTTCCATCATTTGTGGCAGGATGTCTTTGATATTCTTACTGTGTATATGAGGCTAGTGGCCCAAGAGTGCCCATGGATTTTCCAGTCTCTGTCTTTTATTTCTCTGTAGGAACACTGGGGTCAAAGATTCAAGTTATGACATCTAGTTTTTACAAGGATTTGGGAGATTCAAACTTAAGACCTCAAGCTTCCACAGCAAGCACCTTATCCACTGAGCTATCTCCCAAACCCTGCTGAAACTCAGTAGTAAGCATATGCATGATTCTAGTAACTGTCCCTAGGTTAGGTTCCACATATAAGGGAGAACACTTTTTTTTTTTTTGTCTTTCTGGGCCTAGGTGATCTCACTCAGCACAATCCTTTCCAGATCCATTCATTTTTCGGTTAATTTCATGATGTCCTTCTTTTTTACCATGGAATAAAATTTCATTGAGATTTTATATCATAGTTTTACCAGTTAATGTTCATCTAGGCCTGTTGTATTTCTTTGCTGTTATGAATAGAACCAAAATGACCATAGATGTGCAGATATCTCCCTGCAGTCTATAAAGTCTTTGGGATATGCTCTGGGGTGATATAGTTGGGTCATTTAAAAATCATAGCTATGAATTTCAGAAAGTAGTGAACATCTGGCTAGCCCCTTTCTTACCTATGACATCAAGCTCATAGTGGTGGTAGGCTTCTCCAGAAAAGTGTAATCTTTATTTCCTCTCAAAGCTGTGGGGATCTGGAAACAGGCTATGTGTTATCAAGCATACCATACTTCATGGTCACTCAATTATTAGAGCATTGAGATAGTTAAAAAGTTAGAATTTTAAGTGGAATTGTAGGAAGAAAGGGTACAAGGGACTTTGAAAAGAGTGAATGGGAATTCTGGCAGGTTTTGCTACAACTGGGTCAAGGTGGCTATAGATAGATAATGAAATGAACTCTAAGCCTCTGGAATCCAAGGTTTGACAGGAAGATCCCAGTGGCTAATTAAGTCTAATTGCTTCATGAAGGGAAGCATATTACCTGACAATGATTACGTGTTTTCCCAGCACTATAATTTCCTAAAGGAGATGCTAAATTAGTATCTATTATTCACTGTATAACCACTACTTCTGTGTTATATATTTGTTTATTTTATTGAAATAAATCTTTTTCATATGATATGTCCTGATTATGGTTTTCCTTCCCCAACTTTCCCCCAGATTTTCCCTATCTCCCTTGCTCTTTATCTCTTCTTTAGGAAATGTAGGCGAACAAATAAAACCAGATTTTAAAAAAAAAAAAATCAAAGGAAAAAAACCAACAAGAAACACACACATTTATTCTTAAAGTTTAAAAGCAAAACAAAGCAAAAATATTTCTGCAATTTCGCTTGGGGTCTCAGAGCCTCCTGTCATGCACAGTATACTGGTGGTGCAAAGTAAACACAGGATACTTGTTCCTGTGGTTTCTGTGGGGGTTGCATCTGTGTTATTTTCCTTGTTGAGCAGATGCCAGGTGTGGTGGTTTGAATAGGTTTGACCCCCATAGCCTCATGTGTTTGAATGCTTGGCCCATGGGGAGTAGCATTATTAGGAGATATGGCCTTATTGAAGTAGATATGATTGATGTAAGTGTGTCACTGTGGGGGTGGGTTTTGAGGTCTCCTCTATGCTCAGACTCTGCCCAGTGTGGATGTTAGTCTCCTTCTGCTGCCTTTGGATCAAGATGTAGAACTCTCAGTTCTTTCTCCAGTTCCATGTCTATTGGCAGGCTGCCATGCTTCTTCCTATGGACTGAACCTCATAAGAATGATGGACTAAACCTCAGATACTGAAAGCCAGCCTCAATGAAATGTTTTTTTTTTTGTTTTGTTTTTTTTCTTTTATAAGAATTGCCTTTGTCATGGTGTCTCTTCACAACAATAAAAGCCTAAGACACTAGTCATTTTCTGGAAGACTGTGTAATGGAAGAACCCTGCCTTAGCTGGCAAGAAACTCTTGCTACTGAATTTTTTTAAAAGCATAGAACAAGAAAGTATAAAACTGTTCTATAAGTACTGCACGCTAACTGATTGCGTAGGGGAATGCTAGGGAGGCAAGATGGGTGTGGGTAGGTGGGTGGGGGAGCACCCTCATAGAGGTGGGAGAGGGAATGGAATAGGACGTTTCCAAAGGGGAAAACATTTGAAATGTATATAAAGTAAATATCCAAAAATAAAAATAATTAAAAAAAGAAACTATAAAACTCACCATTCTCTCGATTTTAATGTTTTCATAGGATGAAGCTTTATATTTTTCACCTAATTAATGTAAAAAACTGTCATTATCATACATGCATATAATGTACTGTCAATTTGTTCACTTCTTCAACTCTCTCACACCTTTCCACCCCTGCTAGTGACCTTTCCTACCAGTTCCTCTCCTATGTGCTGCCAAGGACCAGCTTCAGCTTGGTCAGGTGTCCTGAGGAAGTGGTGTTTGGGAATATGGAAAAAATGACTTGAAGTCAAATCATGGGAACAAACTGACAGCTTTCTGAAGATCAACAGACAGCTCAGCTCTACAGACCAAAGCCTGAGGTTCCCTTTTGATTCTCTTACCAATCAGCATATTTTGATCTTAGACCCTTGATTCCTAGGAAAAGACAGCAAACACATTTTTCTTAACATTGCAAATGAATTCAGAGATCTGCCTGCCTTTGTAAGCACAGACAATAAGCTAGATGGAAGGGACCTGGCTCTGAAATCACAACTCCAACCATGCCTGGGCATAAATTTGCCCTGTTACAGGCTGACCTTGAACTCAGGAATCTGACTGCCTTTGTATCTTTCTGACAATCTCATTCATTGTGAAGCTGCCTCTTTTCTTTTAGGTCCATGAAGCCCCTCATATGATTCACATTGCATCCTTACATTTTGTGTAGTTGAGAAATTATATATTTTTGAACTCATGTTTTCAGAGTTTTTTTCCCACAGCCTTAATGGCTGTCTTGAAGGTCAGCCAGGGGTGGAAAACTATGCCACACTATCTCTTCCACATGGCCATGCAGGACATGGCAATGCCCCATATTTGCTTTCTTTCTTGTAATTTTCCTTTACTAACCCTGTACATGCAAGCCTTAGGTGCAGTGTGTTTATGAATGCAACAGCCTTGTTTTATCTAGAAAAGAACATCCCACTGTACTCTTTCCCATCACTTGGCTGCCATGTTTCTTCCACCGATTTCTGCCCCCATAGATGTCTTGTTTAGGTTAAGTACTCAATAGACACATATTCTTAGCACTTTGATAAGTTAATTATCTACTTTGACCATTGCCCACTGCCCAAAGAGGCTTTTCTGATTATGACTGAGAGCTGCTTTAGTCTGTGGGCATACATTTTGACATTTAGAACGTAGTTAAGCATATGTTCATTTGGAAAAACACAAAAATAAATTCCCTTACCGTTGTCTATGAGCTCTACTTATAGGCTTTTGATTACTTCTACAGTACCAGGTATGTATGCTTTCTTATAGACAGTCCTCACATTCAGGCAGGAAGTATTTGGTGACCCCCAGAGCATTCATGACATTATTGCACCAGTGGGCATATCTTTCCAGTCATTTTAGTATTGTAGCATGCAGGGTTTATTTCTGGGTGTGCCTCTTGTTGGTTTTTCTTTTCCAGTAGCCTGCAAAGCATCTTCCATCACTATGAATACCAGCCAACAGGGAAGGGGCTTTCAGCTGAGCTTCATGTTGGCTTCTCTGTGTCCCATAACCTGAACATGTAGGGACTTCAACAAGGGAGTTTTATTTTCTAGTTCTAGTAGACGTCCAAGAGCAATGGTAATGGCCTGTATTGTTGGGGAGTGTTGAGGGCCATCTGGGAAGCAACTCATCCAGTGATATTCTGCACCTGGCACTGGGATTTTGGTTTGAAAACCTATGACTCAAGCTCTTTTAAACAAATCACATTTTTACTTAGCGCACAAAGTAGTAGGCTTTTGTATGATTCTTTGATTAATCTGTCCCTCAACCTTTCCCCAGTACCTACCTTTATCTCCTGTTAAACCCCTCCTCCCTAGTATCTGACCCTTCTACTTTCATTTTACTTTTCCCCTCACCCGCCTCAGACCTTGCTTCATAGATGACATTTATGACCCTTTCTTGCATTCTGACCTCTACTGACACTTTTACCTTAAACATAACTATCTAAAAATTTTAGTCTAAGATCCATATATGAAAGAGAACACATGACATTTGTCTTTCTTGGTTACCTCAGTATAGTATTTTCCAGTTCCATACATTTTTCTGCAAACTTCATAATTTGGTTTTCTTTCAGTGTTGAATTTAACTCCATCTTGTAGATGTATCACATTTTCATTATCAGTGTGTCAGTTGATAAACATCCAGGCTGATTCCACTTCCTAGCTACTGTGAGAAGTGCACTTTTCTAACTCTATTTTTGCTCATTTTGACCTGAGTTCAGTCCTTGGTGTCTTCAGTATCAGTTGTTCTGAGAGGAAGTGGATTCATAAGACAGAATGCTCACTGTATTCCCTTTAATTTTGAGATATAGGGCAGAATATTTTACATAATTGTAAAATAAACAAATCTTGAAGACCACTAGTCATTGAAAAAATATAGAAACCTCATCCTAATTTTAAAAGGCCCAGCATAGCTCCTTCCTGTGTATTGGTTAGGTTGCTGGCCACACCTTTCTCTCTAAGGCCAAGTTAGCAGAGAGCTTTGAAAGCTGTTCTGGTGCTGAACAGCCCTGAAAACAAAGTAAACTTCCAAAGATATGCCCTTCTTCCTTTTCTTATTTATATGGTGTTTTCTTCTAATGATAACTTTCTAAGCCATCTAGTCTTGCCAGTTGGTGGTAGACTGCTTTACCTTGGAATCCTTCATTCACACTAACAAGTTGAAGGGGATTAAAAGCAACTCATCTCAGCTGACATTTTATATCCCATGTGGAGAATTCTTCCTTTAAATAGCTTGTATATTTGTGGATGGGAGTTTGGGAGAATCAGACAAGAGCTACAAAAATAGTGACTGAATTTGATTTTAAAAGGGGGTAATTTTCTACTTATGTATTTTTAAATGAAGATCAGCCCCAAATCTCCCTTCTAACACATAATATGATTTTTGTTAGTTAGTACTTTAATAGTAATGGGATGGAGGGTTGAGGGCTGGTGAATCCTGGGTTGGTTTAAAGCCTGCTGCTAAGACTGTCACAGCTGTGCTGCAGTGGACCAGATAAGGGTATTAACTGGGAGCTTGGCTGCCTGACCCTGGCTGGAGTGGTTAGAACAACTGTGTAAAGATTAGATCAGGGTCATGCTCTATTCAGAATTTCCCCTGCAGTGTATATGCCATTTAAAACTCAGTATGGCTATAGATCACATTCTCAATGTTTGCTTTAGCAAATACTAGTTCCTCTCTTGGGGAAGATCATCCTTTTATCAAAACTGTCATTTTTTGGGGGGGGGTGGGAGTGGGGGTTGAGGAGTTGTGAAATGAAGAACAGATCTTTTTTATTTTTTCTTTTATTAAAATATTTTTTCTCACATAGTATACCCTGATTACTAGCTACTGCTTCCCCACCTTCTACTCCTCTTGGCTCCTCCCCACTTCTGGATCCATTCTGTTTCTGTACCTTATTAGAAACAATCGGGTTTCTAAGGTGTTATAATATAATATAAAAGATAAAACAAAAACTAATGCATCAAATTTGGACAAAACAAAGAGAAGAAAACAGCTCAAGAGAAGGCACAAGAGTCAGATGTACTTTTTCACACACATAGCTCAGGAATCCCATAAAAACTCCAAACTGGAAGCCATACTATATAGACAAAGGACCTGTTACAGATCCATGTAGACCCTTGATGGGGACCCCATAAGCCTCATGGGGAGACAATCCCTGTAAGATTGCTGAGGTCCAGTCTCAGTGTGAGGAGGGTCCTGAGAAAGGGGAGAATGGAAGCATCACTGATTCAGTAATGACTCAGGGTCAGTGGTGGATGCAAGCTGTCAGTTCAGGTGTTCTCTCTTCGTCTGATCATTCTCATGATTCTTCCTTCTTC
Organism: Rhynchomys soricoides; assembly: GCA_019843965.1. Taxonomy (NCBI): domain Eukaryota; kingdom Metazoa; phylum Chordata; class Mammalia; order Rodentia; family Muridae; genus Rhynchomys; species Rhynchomys soricoides. Next base: position 763,339 of record JADRCH010000353.1, on the reverse strand, counting down.
TCATTCTTCATCCACTCTTCTTTCTTCTCCTCATTCTTTTTTCTTCTCCCTTTTCATTCTTCTTCCTTTTCCCAACCAGAGGGCCTGAACCTAGTCTTTTATTTACTAAATCTATATCATCAAAGCTTTGAACATTGCTAATTTTTAAAAGAAATCCTTAAATTTACGTGAATTTTATGAACTCTGGATCATTAGTTCTAACACAAAGCAAAAAGACATTTCCTTATAGTTTTTACACAGCCTGCCCTTTATGGATAGCTGGGCACATCTTTTGTGGTTTCCTAGTAGAGCGGACAGAAGTTTTTAGTAACCGTTTTCATGTAAGAATAGAGAGGTGACATAATACTAAGGTTAAAATAATTTCTTGCAAAATTTTAAAATTTACATAAGTAAAACAGCTAGTCTCTCTAACATCCCTCTAGGCACTGTCATTTCCAATTCTTCAAGTAGCTAGGAGAACAAAGTTCTTACTTTTTATATGCTCATACATCATCTTTGAATTCTCTAATCTTTGTTTCCTATCTTAGCTCTTCCATGGCCTCATAGACTCTCCTAATACTACTTGATTCTAGATCATATACAAGCCTTTCTACTATTAGATTAACATGTCTATCCTTTGTTCATTTTTTATAGATTCCTTCTTTTTCTTTCCATGCCTTTCTTCTCGAGACCACTTTAATTCTCTATCTTTGATGCCCCCAAATTTACCCTGGCTAATTAATGCAACAGTAGTTAGACTGAAGGGTATATGTATCTCCTCATAATTCCAAATTCAAGACCAAGTCTTGCAATGAACAATCTCTACAAATGATCGCTTAGGCTTTTATGGCCTCTGTGGTTATGCTGTCTAGGTCCTTTCCCATGACCCTCAAGGCCAAGAGGAAGGTCTGTTCCTCATCCTCCATAGCCTCATGACGACCTCCATTCTTCATTCCTGAGAACTGCCTCTGTTTCATTTATTATGGACAATTAGCTCTGAATAATGAGGGAAATAAGTTTATTCCCCAGAAAGAGAGATTGAAAGAAAAATAGAGACAGTAGATCAACTTGAGGGCAACAGTAACCATCAGCGTACACTGGGATCAATGGCCTGGTGACGCTCCAGGGGTAGGAACTGTGTCATATCTCCCTTATACAACCATGCTGGACCTGGCAGAGGTAACAAATGAGACTCATAAGTACCATCTTTGTAGGCACTGGGTCAAAATCTGCCAGAGACTGACCTCATGTTTTATTCGTCTTACACATTTAAGCATGGTAAATTTGGGAAGGGATTTCCATATGACAGTTGTCAAAGCCAAGCTTTAGTTATGGCTACATAGAAACTCGCTTCCAAGTTAGCAAAGCATGTATGTGTCCCGCGCTACGGTCTCGCCAGCAAGAACGACGCGGCACACATAGGATCCTTCTGCAGTAACAGCTTTAATGCATCTTGAGAGGGAGAGCATAAGCTTGCCACGAATGGAGACTCAGAACAATAGAATACCCGCCCTTTATATGGGTCACAGCGCTTGCCTGGGACATGGAGCTTCCCCATTGGCTCCCGCACACCAGGCCAGATGCCGCCACGAGAGAGGCTGAGACTCTGAGGTGGAAAATTACCTGGTGCATGCGCACTAGCCTGTTTACAACTTGTCCTCGGCCAGATGTAGGCGCTATCTTGTAATGGCGGATGTGGGTGCTCAGGCGGCTCCCAACATGTATGGCCTTCAAAATAAGAATAAATTCTACTGACTGACAGAGCTCAGGACGAGGGCCTAGAGAGGAAGAATAGGTAAAGAGGATAAAGATAGGTTCTATTGGTGGATGATGCAGAGTTGATGGGGCCTTTTCATAGGAATGTGTTTTAGTCACTGAGAGACACAGCTCAGGATTAGGGCCTAAACAATGCTCAGGACATTGGGGGTTCTAATAAAAAAGAAAAGGACCACCAGGATGTATGACGATGCCACTCCAGTATTCCAGGTGATCAGACATCATTTATTTCTTTCTATTGAAGAAAATAGGCTCACATGGTTGGCAAAACTAGTTTCTCTAAGCTGTGCTTCCTACAGACTCTGTATACTGCCTCAGTCTTGGTGAGTTCAAATGAGCCCTGATCATGTTGATTTAGAGGGCCGTGTGTGTGTGTGTGTGTGTGTGTGTGTGTTCCATCCCATTTGGCTCTTATACTTTCTGCATCTTCATCTAGAGTATTCTCCTAGCCCTGGAGGGGAGTGATCAGATGGAGATACCTTGTTTAGGGCTTAGTGTTCTACAGTCTTTCACTCTGTATAATTTCTGTCTCATTTTCTGTGTAACATCTGGTGGTGGGTCTTTGTATTTGTTACAACTGCAGAAGGGAAAAGCTTCTCTGATGATGGCTGGGCAGGGCACTGATCTATGAGTATACCATAATGTGAACAGTGTGTCTCTAACCAGCCAACAGAACTAACTTTCTAGTCAAAGTCATTCTCTGGCAATACTTTCCTGCAACTTCTTCTGCTGTATTGTGTAATCTCTCTCTCTCTCTCTCTCTCTCTCTCTCTCTCTCTCTCTCTCTCTGAGTTCCCTGAATCTGGTGATGTTGATTTAAATACAGGCCTGATTTAGGAGAAACTGGAAAAATAGAGTCAAAACAAACCTAAAACTCTTCTCAGGTGGCAGGAAAAAGGCAGCAGATACAGATCACGTTGACTTGCAGGCTAAGACTTCCTCTTAATCATGGGATTCTGGGAAGCCCATGGTGGCCAGCAAGGTGGTATCAAGCTGTCAGTTACTTTTGGATCTTCATCGGCTGTTGAGAACCACTAGGACAGGCTCCCCTTCCTGAGAATACTCATTGATGGAGTGAGGTAGAGGGGTAGAGCTTGTTGGTAACTTCCCACCCTGTAACTCAGGATGCAGTGCGTATTCCTGACCATCATTTTTTGGCCTTTGTTCTAGTTCAGCTATCACCTGCTTCCTGAATCCTGCTCTCATATTCTTTTCATAGGTCTTCCCTCTTCACAAACATCGGGTACTCCTTACTCAACCTAGCCATCTGTTTCTAGAGATGCCAGTCTGTGAACCTTGAGCTATTCATGAGAAGCATGAGGTGGAGTAGGGTTGAGTGACTCACTGGTGGCATTGTACTGAGGACCACAGTACTGTTGGAAGGTGAGGAATTGAGCCATAAGGTAGAAGTTCATATGTGAAACTTTTTAATCATTGGTAAACTGGAATGATGTAGTGGTGGAAAAGAATGTATGTGAATGTGATATGTCAGATAGTAGAGATTAATGGAATAAAAACTATCTTTAAAGACAACAGGGTTGGATGCTATGGGTAACTATACCATGTGATACCATAAAATGATAATGAACATGTAAGAGCAAAGGGAAGAACAGTATGGCTCCCATCTCCTGCATGGGAAGGAGGAGAACATCAAGAACCAAATCCAGAATTCAGAAGTCAAAATGTTGAACTTCAAAGATTAAACATTGAAAGACAGTAAACATCTTATGCAAAAGGTAGGGCACAGGTTAGAGCAGCATGTGATATGGGGACTTTTTGTACAGAGGATCTTGAAGATTTTATTTTGTTTTACAAGATTACTTTTACTTACCCTAAGAGCTATGACTTTCCCAATCCTCTCTATGCTTGAAGTGAGAATAGCAGTCTCTCTTTTGAAACGCAACATATACCTGTCACCTTGTCTCTTGGCTGCTTGGCTTATAAGGTTTGGCCGGATCCAAACCAGAAGTGTTCTTCTAACCTTTGAGTCATGTTTCCTCTCAGTGGCCTTATCAATTTCAAAAGGCTTATCAATGCTGCTTCCAGCAAGTCCTTATGAACAGATGGGAAGCTTCATGCTACATGAAGTTATTTGTACATATCAGTGTGAAAGAGTGGGAATGCTTCATAGAGGAGCACATGGGCTCACGCTTTAATAAGGTGTGGGCCCAGGAGGAATATCTCCAGACAGCTGTGTAGTGGCAGAATTGTCTTCAGAGCATTTTTCTTAACCCTGTCTACTGCCTTCCCACCCTACTGCCTGGTGTTCTTTTCAAACGTGTAATGTGGCCTTGATATTCTGAGCTCTCTGTTCCTCATCTTGTTGTGCCCTTGAGCCAGGTTTTTGCTCTGACATTTAAGCATATATATCTGTAACATGCTATACAAGTACTTAAGGATGGGAAATATTTTAATGTTCCCTCTACAAAAATTTCTTACCCTTTAATGGTTACAATTAGTGTCCACAAGTTCTCACTTTACATCATGGGATGACAATGTGATTGGTTTCCTGTCCCATATATTCTTTGTTTTCTTGCCTTCAGCCTTATTTGGTATAAATGTGTTTGCCACTCTGCCCAAACAGATCATGTTGGCCTTTTTGGAAGCACTCTATGGCCCATAGATTAAAATATCAATAAATTTTACCCAGAACTTCACTATAAAGAGCCTCCCTTATGGGTTACTCAGCAGATTCACTGCATTCTCAAGGGATAGCAAAATTTTGTTCCCATTTCATAGCTCAGAGTTTGGTGTACAGCAAGGTACTACTCTCATATCACTACGAGGCCCAAGTTCCTTCCATGGCTATTGAGGCTCTATTTGGCTTAGCATCAACATATGACACCAGCATTAATTAGCCAGTCCCTCAACACTTCCCAGATTTTTACTTCTAGTCTCCAGTTAGACATCACCTTCCATGTTGATCCCTCTCACCCAAGAAGCTGGGGAGGATGACCCTACAGGTTTCTTACATGCATACCTGCAAGCTCTTAGATGGAGGAAGATGGTCATGTCTGTGTTCACAGCAGTATAGCATCTGCCACAAATGCTCAATAAATACTAGAATCCTGACATAAGAATGCCATGATGTTGATAAAGCTGTGGAAGAGAGACCCAGGTTTTTGAAGAGTGGTCTTTTCATGTTGTCTAAGCAGAATGCATATTTTATGGAGCATAAAGGAACACACCAACCTCAGAATCTTAATTTCTAACCTTTGCTTGAGTGGTTCTCTTTGTTTTACCAGTAGGAGAGGAGCTGCATAGAAATTTGTCTATACGGAGTTTCATATGCTGTGAGACTGAACTAGAAGGTAAAATCCATCCCAGGACTCCTAGTTTAGCTCCTCCTTCTGGGTGGCCAGAAGTTCCTTACTGCTAATGGAGAGCTTGACACAACTGTTAGTTAACACAGAGAAAGCAGAGGTAAACTTTAGAGCATGGTCACGTCTGCTATGAACAAGTTATTCTCACTCTCTCAGCATAATTTTTCTCTCTGAAAAACAAGATAAGATGTGCTCAGTAAGTCATAGACCTGATTTATCTTACATTCTCAGTCCTCAACCAATGGGAACTGTTTTAGTTCCAGAGTGTACAATCTGTCCAGAGTGTCATATCAAGGCCAGTTCTGGGCACACAGCCTTGTATTCTTCTGTGGATAGCCTCTTGAGGAGACACAGCAAAGGCAAAAGGAAATTAGCACTTGTGCCTGGGGTTCTCTTTCCTTGCAAATCAGCCTTCTGGTTTGTTGACAGGGACTACATTTTGGATCCAAGTCCAATCCAGAGTGTACCATGTCATTTTGGCCAGATTGAATGTGCTACCCAGGAATATATTGGTTGGCCACCTTCCAAATCTGAAGACGCCTGACCATTGCTTGTTGAAGGAAATCATCAACAGCTCTCGAGGTGTTTCTCAGCCTAGAAATAAACTGCCTTCCTCAAAGAATTTAAACACACATAACTAAACATGGACTATCCAGATGGCTCATCACTAATGAGAAGGCTATAAATCTGAAAAACACATATAATCAAGGCCACTGTCTTTGGAGCTACATAGAGAAAAATCCCAGGCAATATTCAAGATAGTCAGTGCTTTTAAAACCAGGGAATGCTGGGAATGTGAGACTGTTCTCTGCACAGAAATTCATCCCAGCAACCCCTTTTTCTAATTCAAAATGTTCACAGTTTTGTAGTTCATGGGACTTTTCTCTGTAGCAAATGAAGAAAACCATTGTCCATAAAATTTAGCAGCTTTGAGCAAAATTGAGGAATTGCTGGGGAAAATTCTGCAGTGCTATTTTGTCTACAGAACAATAAAGGGAAATAATAGCTGAGAAGCGGCAAGAAATGACTAGTCTCTGCTATAAAGGAATTAGCTTGGTAAATGTATTCTTTTTTTTAAATTAAAAAGAAATTGCCTCAATTAACTGCTTTTAGGGGGAAAGGGGACATAACAGTATTTTAAAAACAAAGCTTTCTGGGAAGTGCAGGTATTTATTTTAAATCAACTTGGTTAAGAACCTTAACTTGCTCTACAGATCACTGACTGAATGTTATCATAAGAAAACAGAGATGATAAGGTTTTCCTTCATTATCCTCTTCCCCATTAAGAAAGGGAGATAGTCTCTTTCAAGCCAAGCCTCACCGGATCTCAATATTTGCTATTTATTGTGTACCTGATTAGAACCAAACTGATTGATTGTTAAATCCTTGCATCTAGCTATGCCTTCGAATATATGTGGGATAAGGGATTCTGACGTTGAATAAGCTAAAAATAAATTTCCCATGCATTCCAGAGCATCCTGGCTGTGTCTTGGCTGTGCTTTGGCCCTGACTTTCTCATTGCTCATGAGTGCTATACTTGGGCACCTCTTCTGTGCTAACAGTGTAGCATCCTTCTGAGCCATCTGAATAGAATGCAGAATATAGACTCAGGACACAAGCATTGCTCCTCCTTTCCTAAACACTATGGACTCTAGGCAATTCTCTGTGCATCAGAGAAGCAAAAATTCATGTGTAGAAAAATTATCTCATGGTCATACTTCTACGTGAAATGTAATGAAGTCAAAGGCAGGGTCAGGGAGTCAGCAGGAAATGAAGACAATGGTTAGAGGTACCAAGCTGCAGTTTCTTAGAGTGAGTACAGCAACAAATCTAGTGTATGGCATAACATCATAATTAAAAGTGTGCTTTATACTGAATGCTTGCTAAGAGAATTGATGTGAGGAGAAAGATGTTAATTACATGACTATAGTTATCAACTTACATATGTGGCTTAAAACATCTTGTTGGATTACCTTAACTACATGTACTTTAAAATATTTATGTATTTCTTCTTTTTAATTGCACGTGTGTGTGTGTGTGTGTGTGTGTGTGTGTGTGTGTGTGTTCTTATATGTGTATGCATGTGCATACCAGTATCCTCAGAGGTTTGAAGAAGTAATCTGGTCCCCTGAAACTGAAGTGACTGGAAGTTGTGAACTTCACAATGTGAACTGAACTCCAGATAAATAAGCAGTATAATTTCAAATATCATGAGTAATAGGAGTTGGGGTAGACTTTACTTTTGGTTGATATTAAGATCAATCTAAATAATTCAGAAACAGCCTCTTACTAGAAGCATTTGGACAGAACTTTAGGTACAGGGAAAGTTATAAGAGAAAGGGCCTAGTTGAGCTTGGACATGTAGGTTCATAACCCCAGGTCCTTAGAAGGCAGAGACAGGGAAGGATGGTAGTAAAGTTTAAAATCAGCCTGGACAGCTTAGCAAGACTGTCTGGTAAAAAGCTGGGAATCTTGTTCAGAGGTAGATGGCTTGCCTAGCTCTTGACCTTGTTCTGGGCTCAGGAGTGAGCAAGTTGCATTTTGCCTTCTCTTTGGGGCAGCCAATCAGATGCCCTAGTTGGAGACATGGGTATTTAACTGAAAGTCTCAGTTCCACACAAACTTTTGCCTGTTATCAGGCAAGGATAGTGTCAATTTGATGAAATTAAAACTTTTTTATTTTTGAGACAGAGTCTCTCTGTGTGGCCCTGGTTGTCCTAGAACTTCCTTTGTAGACCAAAAACTTTTGTAGGCCCTGCCTGCCTCTGCCTCCTAAGTTCTAGGATTAAAGGCATTCACCACCACCACACTGCTCCCAACACAGATTCTTTTTTTTTTTTTAAATTTTTTTTTTATTTAATACTTTATTTACATTTCAAATGTTTTCCCCTTTCCAGATCTCCCCTTTGGAAACCTCCTATCCCCTCCCCCTCTCCCCCAGCCTCTATGAGGATATTGCCCCCATCCATCCACCCACTCCTGTCTTTCCTCTCTGGCATCCTCGTATACTGGGGTGTCTATCACTCTCAGACCTAAGGGCCTCTCCTCCCACTGATGGTCAGCAAGGCCCTCCTTAGCCACATATGTGGCCAGCACCTTGGGCCCCTCTATATGCATTCTTTGGTTGGTGGTCCAGTCTCTGGGAGCACCGGGAGGGGGGACTGACCAGTTGACACTGTTGCTTCCTCCCCATGAGGCTGCAAACTCCCTCAGTTCCTTCAGTCCCTTCTCCAACTCCTCCATCTGGGACCCCACACTCAGTCCAACAGTTGCCGTGAATTGAATCATGGGTGTTCCGAACTTTTGGGCTAATATCCGCTTATCAGTGAGTTCATACCGCCAACACAGTTTCTTAAAGACTGATGTTCATCGAACAATAGCATTGTAAAGAGAATGTACATACCATCTTGAACTGTGCATATTCAAGAAGATTGGGCAAGGGCAAGTATATAGTCATTTCGAAATAATAATTTTTAGCTTCAGGATCCGCAGCAAGCATGAGGACAGTCCAAGTGTGGAAAACATCCTTGCAGAAATATGCTGTGGAAGGTTGTAATGTTCCCTGTGACAGATGCTTATCTGGCAAAGATTGACAGGGTAGCTCTTATTATCAAGCATACATGCAGGAGATTTCCTCCTAACTTTCTGGCATTGTTACTGTTCTTTATTTGGATGAGCTTGCTGTGAGTATGGCTTGTTCCTTCTGAAATTTACTTTGAAGTTTAATTCCCATTGTGAGGCATTAGGAGGAAATGGTTGTTGGGTCTTTGGAGAAGCAACTAGGGTTTCCCTCTCAAGAATAGATTAGTTAATCTGTGCAATTAATTTATTAGTGGGTCATCTTTGGGGTAGATCTACAAAAGCCAGTTTGTCTGTCTCATACATCTGATGCTCTAGGTCAGGACCATGAGTTACAATAAGCCTTTCTTTATAATGAACTCACTCTCTAGTATTGTTATTTGCAACAGAAAACTGATTAAGGGGCTTGACAGAACCAATTTCTTTGATTCTGACAATGTTCACAGTAGCCAGATCTTCCTTTCAGGTCTGTAGTCTATCTTTACCTTGTTGCTATGAGCTCTGGATTCTGCTAACTGTATGTCAACAGGTCTGCTTCCCTAGGCTTTGAGGGGAGTTCAATGAACCACTGATCATTCTTCCTGGTTTAAATACGACACCTGGTTCTGGTGGGGTTACCTTGTAACAACTTCATCTATGGAAGAGGATGTGGCTTTTAGAAGTAGAAAACCACTTTAACTTTTAAAACTTTAAGTCAGGTTTATTGAAGCAGAGTTTATATATAGCAAAATCTAGCTGTATTGCCTAGGGAGTTTTATAACTTTTGAAAAAGAATATGGTTAAATGATCACTCACAATCAAGATTTAGGATGTTTCTGACCATTGGAGGGTTTTAGATGGGAAATGTGGAGAGATATCTGGCCTCCTTACATACATACATACACACACACACATACGCACACACACACACACACACACACACACATACACACATACATACACACATACATACATACATACATACACACACACCACCACCACCAGCCTTACTCAAACTTGAAGGTTGAAGAAGGGCACTTTGCAAAATCAAGTTAGGTTACTCTAGTGGTCGGGGCACTGTATTGGCCAATCAGGGGTAACAGCAAGTGCCCCTTTACTGTTACCTGATTATAGTTGATGAGGAGAAATCAGAAGATTGCACTCAGTGTGGGGGTTCTAGGTGATGTGTTGATTCGAGGGGCTGTGAGAGTGCCAGGGAAGAAAACACAGCCACAGAGTCTGCTTTCCAGTGACCCCCCTGACCTAATTAATACTTTTGGCTCAGGCTAGGATTATTCCCAAGAGGGCTGGGATCTGTACTCTGAGAGGATGTCAGAGGTTTTAAGTTTTCTGAATCCCACTGATTTAGGACTGAATAGCCTCATTTGAAGTGGAGGACGATTGTGAGAAGAGTCATAGTCCACCACAGATGGTCTTGGTGGCTTCAGGCAGTTTTCAAAACACACAGTGCACAGAGATAAGATTAGAGCCTGCTCACTGCTGAGAACTGCCTAAGTAGGCCATCTTGTCATACACTTTCTATCCAGCCGCCTTGAGGGCAGAGGACTAGCAATACATTGCAAGCTATTGGGTTACAAATGCTTACACAGTCTCCTCTCTAACTGCTAAGCTCTCACTAGATAGAAAAAAAAAAGCAGCTGAAGATGTTACTGATGTACATTTCTGGAGCATGACCTTTCTGAGCCTCATTTACTTCATTTGCAAAATGTTATCAACATCTTCCTTCTCATGGCACCAAGCATTTTCTCAAATATCAGTTGTGGTAAAATCCTGAGTGACAGGGAACACACAAGGGCCTTAAGACTGATCATAAACTTAATGTCTGTAGCTATGAGATGCTGGTCACTACTTCTACCGTCGAAGCTCAGGAAGACTGTAATAACAGGAACCCCTTGACTGGCTCTGGACCGCTGACACTTGCCATCTCTACCCACTCATTATCCCCAGTTGTCTGTTTCAGTACCAAAGCTCTGAGTACCTCCACCATCAAGTTCATGAATGACAGAGATTAGGAGTAAAGTAAAAATGGGATTAGAGCCGCCACTGGAATGATTTTAAGTCATTAAACTATTGTCTTGAAGAGGGATTGGATGCCAGTCTTCTGTTGTCAAATCCACCCCTGGTTTTATATTTTCAGGTTTAAAAATCATATTTTCCCTGCATTTATAGATTTACCTGAAATGACACATTAAAAGTATACAATGATTATAAAGGTGCTCTATTTTTAATAGGCAAATAAATCTCTCCCTGGATACTTGAGAGAGAAATGCTGGCAATCTTACAAAAATAATGTATCAGTGGAAAACTCAGGCAGGAACAAAACAGTGGTTTGTTGATTTCAAATCACCGGGATGATAATGACATTGAATACAATACTGAATATAGAGATGATGCCAAAAGGTGACCTGTATTGCATGCGGCTGCGATGGTATATGTAGGGACAGGGGGAAATCAGCCCCAGAAGGGTCCAGGGCAGCACAGATAAAATATAGATTTAGTAAGTATTAACTCAGGAATATCGGAGGGGAATGTGTGTTAGCCACATGGGGTTAGGGAGTGGCCCAGCCATTGAGCTGTTTAAGATAGTTAAGATATAAGGCTGTGTATGTGTCTTTCTTTTGGGAATCCACCTTGGGATGGTAGCAAGAAGTGTGTATACACCTGCCTGGATGTATAGGGCAGATTAACTTAATACTGCAACGGGTATAAGTGGGGCCCAGTGGAAAAGATGAAGAACAGAGTCTCACTGTTGTAAGCTTAAGGAGATGGCCATGGTGAGATGGCTTGGAGGCTGCAAACAGATTAATCAAGTTGATTTGAGTTTTGTTGTATGAATTCTGCACTAGACATCATGCAAAACAGTCTACATGGTTAATACCAGCATCCTTTGCTTAATACCAGCATCCTTGAGGAGCATATCACTATTGATCTCACCATATAAGCAATAAGAAAAATATAGCTCAAAGACTCAATTGCTCAGCCAGAATGAGTCCAGACAAGGGATCAAGGAACTCTCAAAAGATGTGAGCCTTTGAGAAACAATTTTGCTAAACCCAAGTCTTCCTTTGGATCTAATTGATGCCAATGACAATTAATTGCTTCAAGGTCTTTTATATCTCTAATATGGACTGAACACAGTGGCATCATCAAGATTATCTGAAGGAAATATATCAACCAGGCTCAACTTCTCTTCACACCATTGTCATACCGGAGCCCATGTAAACAGGAGCCCATTTAAACAGGACCCCCCCCCCCCCCCCCCCAGTCTGCATAGCAGAATTCCCTGGGGTCAGGTTCAGAGAGCTGTATCTGAAACACACTCTCAAGGTATTCTCTTAGGTGCATATATAATCTGGAGCTTCTAAAGTGGGCCAAGAAATTATCTGTTAGTTTGTCTTTTCTGACAAATATTAGAGTCAAGAATTTGGCTCATAAAGTGAAGCATGTAGATGTTTCATCAGCATATAAATACTCAAATTACTGCTGTCTTTAATTTTTAAAAATATATTTGTTTTTATTTATGTATAGATTGGGCGCTTGCATTAATGTATATATACCATGTACGTGCAGATGCCTAAAGAGGCCTAAAGGTGTTGAATTCCTGGTCACTAGCTATAGGTTGTGAGGCCTAGGGTGGATTCTTGGAATGGAAACTGGTTCATATACAAAAGCAGTAAGTGCTCTTAATGGTGAGCCGTCCTCCCTCTCCAAGTTGCTTCTGGTCATGATGTTTATTACAGCAAGAGAGATGCAAACTAGGATACCTACATTATGTCAATCATCCTCCAAGTTATTTTGTGTTTCTTTGCAGGTAACCTCTTCCCTGCTGCTTGAAAATTACTACCCAGCTTTGTGTCAATGCACTTTTGTCTATTTTGTCTAAGATTTCATATAAATAGAATCATCTTGTGTACAGTTCTTAAATCCTGCCACCTTACTTGGCATGATGTTCTTGAGATTTATCTGAGTGTTTCCCTCTGTGTTTAGGCCTTTTCTGCCCCTACATTCTATTTTATAGATGGATCTATTTTACAGACTGTTGATCCACACTCCCAGAAATTTTCCAGATGCTGTATGTTAGATCTGCATGAATATAAATTTCATTTCTATATCAACATTTTAAAATGGAATTTGGAGGTTGTGGTGTTTTGCAAACTTTGTAAGAGATTGTGTACTGATTTCTAATGTGGCTAATGTTTGCTCTTTCACTAGCATAGAATGAGAGAGTTCCAGCTATCTGATATCCTCAGCTACACTTGCAATAGTGTGTGCTTTTAATTTCAGCCCTTCTTGTTGTGTTTGGTGGTAACTCATTATGGCTTTATAGTTTATATTTCTAAATGACACATTTGGCATTTTATGCATTTATTAACATCGTATTCATACGTTCTTTCTGTAAACTGTCTTTCCAGTTTTGACCACTGAATGTTAAATTACCTTCTTACTAATTTGCTATAGTTTTTCCTCATATAAAAGTTTTCTAATAGGTGTTGACAAACTTCCTTTAGGCAAAGAGAAGGGGATATGGAGGGGGAAGGACCTGTGGGAGGCAGCATATGGGATGTAAATTAATAAATAAATTAATAAGTTGTCAGAAAGTAAATATTTCAGGCTCATGGAGTCTGAGTTTTGAATTATGATAAGACTCAATTCTAATACCTTAGTTTGAGAGACTCTACTGACAAAGAAAACTACCACAAAAGCAAGTGGCTATCATTTGCTAATCTCTGTTCTAGACTGCAGATAATAATTACACAGACATTTAGCAGGCCTATGCCACCACGTCTGGCCTTGAATTCACAGTTATTAAGATTATATTTATCAATGTTTTCTTTCACAGATTGTGGATTATCTAAAAGGATGAATCTCTGTGACCCAAGGCTGTGACAGTTTGATATTATGGTCCCCATGATTTCTTCTGAAAAAAACTTAAGCTTTATGGGTGAAGCCTATGAAATCTTTGATCATACTGATGTTTTATTACTATTAACTCATGTGTAATAAAGTTTTCTTATTGTTAGATAATATCAAAATTTATATATGTCCTAGGAGCTAACCTTTCTATCACGTAAATATCCAACTGTTTGGTATCTTTTGTTGAATCAGCAAAATAATCAACTACTAATTAATCAAATTAGTAACTGTCAAAATCAATTGGTCAAATGTGTACAGGCCTATTTCTCTATCACAACATTCTGATTTCTTGTTCTCTCTTTAAATATGTCTTGAAATCAACAAAGTACCTAATATAACTTTTTATTTATTTAAACGATTATAAGCTATTTGCCCATAATTTTTAGAATCATTCTTTAAACAAATATATTTGACATGATTCACTGGAAATTATTGAAAACAGTGAGTGATCCATATGAGAAGGAGGGAGAGAGAGAAATTCCAGTTAATAATTAGACAGATATTTGGTAATCATTTCTCTCAATATTTATATTTTTTAGTTAAATTTGTTAGTAACATCTTTTGAAGAATAAAAATACTTTCAGATTTTAATGAGCTCCATTTATTTATTTATTTATTTATTTATTTACATATTGAGACAAGGTCTCTTTATGTAGCCCCAGGTAGACACAGAGAGACAGAAACAGACACAGAGACAGAGACACAGAGAGAGACAGAGAGGCACACATAAAGATAGAGGTAGAGAGAGACAGACACACATACATACAGAGACAGCTGTGGGTGAGGGAGACAGAGAGGCATTTAGGCTCTTCATAAGGTCAGGCTACCCAGTGTATAAATAGCCCTCTGACCACACACTCCTACACTATCATAGGTGGATCTGCGTCATTGCCCACCTGCCCAAGCATCCAGGTTCTGTGTGCCATGGCAAAGAACTAGATCAAGAATGGGTGGTTAATAAAAGTAGAGGCATTTTATTAAGTAAGGAAAATGCATCTCTGAAAGAGGAAGTGGGCTAGTAAGCACTAGGCCACAAGATGCACAACCCTTTATGGGACATTTACATAGCACACGACTCTTTCACCTTTGCCCAACCTGGGCCTTATCTTGAGCATGCTCTGTGTTCTATGAAGCACAATAGGCTTCCAGTCTTTTTCTGCAAAGTGACTTCTTTTATACGTTAAACTTAATACAGCTTCCTCTAGTCTGTGTTCTTTTCTGTCAAGATTATTTCCCAAGATCTGTGGTGCCAAAACACTTTTTTGGGAATAGTAGCTGATGATCAACTGATAGCCTATTAATTCCTTGTATGCTGATGAGGGATGTAGTCTTTAAGAGGGATCCTAGGACTCTATCAATTGTCTCCATTGGAGAGAAGGCATTGGATTTTCTGTAGCAGGAGTTGGGCTGGGATTCCTGCATTAGGGGGCATTTAGTTAAGACATTGTCACATATTCTAGAAGACACAATTTTTTTTTTTACTAGATTAACATACAGGGTTGAGTAAGAATAATATGATTCTGTCAGTCAATGATCACAGACAGGGTAAGTCAAGGAAGCCGTGGGTGTGTTCATTTCAGGAGAGATAGCTTTTGTAGCTTATTGTAGGGCTATGTGATTTCCCTGGACTGTTAAAACATATCGATGGTTTTACATTAAGGGTGTTGCAAGACAGAAGAGAAAAAGAAAGATACTTTTAGTGCAATAGATAAAGGGGGAGGGAGGCAGTGTGAGGTTGAATGCCAATAGTGTTTAAGTAAAAGTAATGAAGGCATGATGTAAGATTACAATACAGATAGATTCAGATAAATCTATTATATCTCAATAGATTTATAAAATAGAGTTTATCATTGTATAATAGCCAAAGTGGCTGTAATCATTTTACTGCACATTGAAAACCCATACTCAGGATTTAATATGAAGACCTTGATAATGGTTTGTTTCTTTTTAAAGTTTAAACTACTTAAAAATTATCTTTTTAAAATATAAGTTCATAATTTCCTCTTTCCTATCAATCCTTCTCATGTGTCCTCTCCTCCCTTTTCCTGTCTTCTTTTTTTAAAATTAAAAAGTTAAAATTTAAAAAAAAAATTTAAAAATTTAAGTGTCTGAAAAAAACATGCAGTCATTTGGATAAAGCTTGACTCTTTTAAGAGTCAGTTGCTTTTTTCTTAGAAGCCTGATACACAAGAGAACTGTAAGTGATTATATTGATAAAGTATGAGATATTTTAATCTTCAGGCATTTTAGTTACTTAAGAAAAGTTACACATACAGGGTTGAGTCACAGTCTCAAATCTTTGGCTTCCAAGAATAGTAGAGCCTGCTGGATCCTCCTCCAGACATGTTCAAATGTTTTTGCTTTTCTTTCCTCTTTTAGTCCACGTAGGCCCTCAGACTATGGAGTGTGGCTGCCAACCTTCAAGACAGATCTTTCCCTCATTTAATCACCTCTAGAAACAGTTTCACAGACACATCTAGTGGTGTGCAGTTTTAATCTCCCAAGTCCTCTCAATTTAATCAAGTTAGCATCCAAGATTAACCTCACAGCAGGGATGTCTCCCTTAATCACAGTGGCTCCTTTCTTAGTTGCCAGAGCTTAGGCCCTCATTCATATGATCTCTTACTTTGGCCAAGGAGCTGTGGAATTTAAAGAGTAACTCTGAAGCTTCTGCTGTGCCCATCCCTGCTTTACTGCCTCTGAAACTCCATCCTAGTTTCTTGTTAGTGAAAAAAGATTTGAGATCATTCTTTTTGGAATAGTCACAAGAAATAACTTATAAGAGAACAAAGCGATCTTAAAAAGAGGAGATGAAAGAGCCTTGAACACAAATTGATCTCTGCTCCACAGAAAACCCTACCTCCTGGTTCTGTATGTTTTTCAGAATATTGATTATATGAAATCCTCAGATCCTCCTTGAAGGAGAGCAAGGTAGAAGCCAGCTTTCCTTGTTCCAACTATGTTGGATAAAATAGGAACCATTATCAGTAGAATCAAAGAGACTGGTGACTGAAGATAAAACAAAACAAAACAAAATGAACAAAACAAAACAGAACAAAACAGAAAATCTGGATTCTTGCAGACCTTTGGAATAAGGACAGAACTTGTTATAAGTTAGTGGGCATGCTGTTATTATTGTATTCTACAAGGCATGACTGAGAAAGACAGACAATGGAGACTTAAAAAGACAAAGCAAGAGGCAAAGCAAGAGGAAGAGAGGAGTAGCCTGTGGATCATATGCATGGTTTATCTTTGTAAATTCAGTTCGATGGTGCATAGTCAGGCTCAGTGTTCACATAGCGTCTGTAGATATCATGACTCCATGTTAGTAGAGTTAAGTGGTTGTGACATGGTGAGTGCCCACTAAAATCTGAAATATAGCCTTTTTTTAAAAATAAGAGATTGTTGGCCCCTGGATAAAAGGGAAAGGAACATGAAGTAGGGGAAATCAATTAGTTAATGAATTACTCACAGGTTGTCAGCTGCCAATAAAAATGTCAGGAAAGGATATTGTCAGTACCCTATGGAGATGTCACAGCTTCTATGAATAGAGCCAGCCATCACAGATGTCCCTTACTAAGCACTGACGCTAGATAATTTGGCAAGTGTGTATAAGGGCTTCTGTCTTCTCTCAGTGAACCACTAGGTTGGTGGTGTGGCTTTTGCCCATAGTTTCCCTAGGGGTTAGACTAAAGCTGGTCTCTAGCTTGGCTCTGTTTCTCTGCCCAGTCCTATTTTCCCTGTGCTAAGAAGGCACTCCACTCCAATGTAATACCAAAGGCACAATAGGATCCCATCCTTAAATTCTGCTTTTGTAGGTCCTAATGAAAGATGTACTATTTAATGCCATAATCTATAGCTAGTGAAATCTTTAATAAAAATGAACGAAAGCCTCCAAAGTCTACACTGAAGTTCATATTTCATATAGACAAGTATGATTGTTAAAAATTCTCACTAATAAAATTAAGTTTCTGATTTTAGAAGTACATTACTGTACTTCTAAAGCCATAATCATCTTGTTATTCTTAGCCACAATGTTGGGCTTGCTTGAGCAGGTAGCAGGTGCAATCATGTGTGTCTGAAGCCTTTTGTCATGGTGTAGGAGGTGTTCTGGGCAGGCATCTGTGATTGGATAGGGACCTTCTAAAAAGCCATACCACTATAGATCCAAAAACCTCTTTCTGCAACATGATATATGTGAAGTCCTTGGTGTCCTGACCCAACCCCTCAAAATGCTCTGGGTTCCGAAGCAGCAAAGGGGTCTCTGTCCTGTCATCATTGAATTACACCTCTTCTGTTCCTTTTCATCATTTTGAGTGCAGCAGGAAGTCAATACACTGCACATCCCTCTCACAGCTTCATCTGATGTGGGAATCTACAAATATCTGTAAGTCACTCATGGACCACAGTTGCAAATCTACTGCTCTAAGAAGTCTATTTTCCCTCTTGTGTCTCTCTGTTTCTCCATATCTCCTCACCCCTCATTTCATTGACAACTGTTATTTACTTACTCATAATGCCAACAGGTGGGAACATGGTACATTAATATATATTCCTATTAGCTCTGAAACCCTGGGATCTTTGGGAAAAGTAGCAGGCACTAGGATTAGGAAACATTGTCTCCAAGGCTGCTCTGCTTGAAGTACATTCTTGTTTCTAACCATCAACATTTTCAAAAACATCGATTAATGCTTGAAGTCTAAGTTCTTTTTCAATTGCTTAAGAAAATTTCACAAATATTCTTTTTTTTTGGTTTTTCGAGACAGGGTTTCTCTGTGTAGCCTTGGCTGTCCTGGAACTCACTCTGTACACCAGGCTGGCCTCAAACTCAGAAATCGGCCTGCCTCTGCCTCCTTAGTGCTGGGATTAAAGGTGTGCGCCATCACTGCCCTGCCACAAATATTCTTATAACATTCACCCCCATTTCTCTCTGAATCCCCCCAAATCTACCACGACCTCCATACTCCCCCAAACCTTATATTTCCCTACTTTTAAAATCACACATTGAACTCACACATGCTGCTGGTGTATCCCTGGGTGCAAGTCTGAGTATTGGAGTGTGGCTGATCTCCACCAGGACCTACACTCTTAAAGTACACTGAAGTTCTTTCCTCTAGAAGTCATCAGCTGGATGTTGGTGAGGATGTGGAGAAAGAAGAACACTCCTCCACTGCTGGTGGGAATGCAAGCTGATACAACCTCTCTGGAAATCAGTTTGGCGGACCCTCAGAAAAATGAACATAATACTACCTGAGGACCCAGCTATTCCACTCCTGGGCATATACCCAGAAGATGCTCCAACATGTAATAAAGACACATGTTCCACTATGTTCATAGCAGCCATATTTATAATAGCCAGAAACTGGAAACAACCCAGATGTCCCTCCACAGAGGAATGGATACAGAAAATGTGGTACATTTACACAATGGAATACTACTCAGCTATTAAAAACAATGACTTCATGAAATTCACAGACAAATGGATGGAATTGAAAATATCATCCTGAGCGAGATAACTCAGTCACAGAAGAATGAACATGGTATGTACTCACTGATAAGTGGTTATTAGCCTAAAAGTTCAGAATTCCCAAGAGCCAGCCACTTCACAGCAACCATTGGGTGAGAGTGTGAGGTCCCATTTGGAGGAGTTGGAGAAGGGACTGAAGGAGCTGAGGGAGTTGGCAGCACCATGGAGGGAGAAACAGTGTCCACTGGCCTGACCTCCCAGTGCTGCCGAAGACTGGATCATCAATCCAAGAATACACATGGAGGGACCCATAGTGCTGGCCACATATGTGGCAGAGGAGGGTCTTTTTAGCCATAGGGGGAGGAGAGGCCCTTGGGCCTGAGGGTGTTAGATGCCCCAGTATAGGAGAATGCCAAGGAGGGAAGAGTGGGTGGGTGGGGGAATACCCCCATAGAGACAGGGGGGGGTGGGGAGAGAATAGGGAGGTTCCAAACGGGAGATCTGGAAGGGGGGGGGAAACATTTGAAATGTAAATAAAGTATGAAAAACAAACAAACAAACAAAAAAAGGAAGTCATCAGCTGTCCCTAACTCCTCTGTAAGGAGCAAGGACTTGTGAATCTCTTTTCATCCATATTAGAATATTGACCGGTTTGATCTTGTGAAGGTCTTGAGCAGGTAATGATAGCTATTGTGAGTTTAGGAATGTAGTATTCTTATTATGTCCATAGGACACTTGTTGATCTTGGCCCCCTGATGTCCAGCTCTTACAGAATTTACAAGCCCTTCTTTGATGTGACCTTGGAGGTGATAGTGAAGCAATAAGATAGAAATTTTATTTGTGGGTGAGGGTTCCATTGATACTTTTCGCAATTAGGTTGTGAATTTTTGCCTTCATCACTGTGGAGTATACGTTAAAACACTTCTCTGATGATGTATGGGAGCTGCACTAACATGGCCACACCTTCTAATAGTGCTATTCCTTATGGAGGCCATTTTCATTCAAACCACCATACTATCTAAGTACCATCTATTTATGTATGATGTATTTATGTATGATGTATATATGATGTATATATGTATGCATGATGTATGTATGTATGATGTATGTATGTATGATGTATGTATGTACGTATGTATGTATGATGTATGTATATATGTATCTACCTGCCTATCTATCGATGAAGCTTATAAAGTAGGATTCTACAAAGCCTTTTCAAACATCCTTAATGTTGTTATCTCTCTCTGCCCCACATTCCCACCCTTTTCTCTAGTAAACTCCTCCCCATTATTTCCCTCCTTCCCTCCTATCACCATGGTCTACTACCCCCCCTCTCCCTTAAGGTTCTGCTATTCCCCCTCCTTTCTTTTCCACCCATGGTCTCATTCCAGCTTTCTGAATTCTGTACATACTCCAAATTGGACACAGACTTAAACAGTCAGTGCCAAAGCTCACATATGAGTGAGAGTATGGGACGTTTGTTTTTTGAAGACTGGGTTATATCACCCAGACGGGTGATTCATTCCCAGCCCATCCGTTTGCCTGCAAATTTCATTTTTCTTTAAGGCTGAACAAAATTTTGTTGAATATAGGTTCAACATTTCCATTTTCCATCTACTAGTTGATGGGAATCTAGGCTATTTCCATGTCCTGGCTATTGTGACATAGAACAGCAATGAACATTGATGAGCATGTGTCTCTGTAGTAGGAAGTAGAGTCATTTGGGTATATGTTTAGAAAACATAATTGCAAGTATTATTATATCTTAGTGGCTTAGTTCCAGTCATTGGCACATTCATCATTGTGATCACCAGTGACGGGCATTTAAGGAATCTAGGTTGGTTGAATCTGTTGGTGGGCCAATCCAGTTTTTCTTTCTGGGTGGTAACTTTGACCAGCACTCCTGCAGGAGAATTCATCTGCATAAGTTTTATAGCATATAAAATAACTACTTTCTATGAACATTTGTCAATCTAGCTTAATTATATAAGTGCTATGCCCCAAAGTATGTAACCCTTCAAAAGTAACTGAAAAATATTTTAACAAGCCATTAGAATCCCATTTTGACCAGATTACTCAGATTTTTCAGTTAAAAGGAATAAAAAAGGAGTGTGGGTGTGGAGGAGAGAGAGAGAGAGAGAGAGAGAGAGAGAGAGAGAGAGAGACCCACAGTAGGATACCAGAGAGAGTGATGGTGACTTTAACTAGAACTATTTAAAACACTAGAGGTCCCATCAATTTTTCCTCTGAATTAATGGAAAAATAAAGATATGATAAAATGTTTTCCAGGAGGCAAATGATGACTTATGGATCATTCATTATACACTCCCCTAGATTTAGCAAAAGATAGGGCTAGTGAATGTTGGAATTAGGGGCCCTTAACCGGAGGTACAGTCTAGACAGATGTGGAAGGCAAACCTTGGCAGCTGGGAGTTAGCAAAGGATCCTTAAATTTCTTACCCAGCTGAGCTAATCAGGTCTAATCAGAACAAAGGAAAAGATACAGTAAACCCAGAAAGCCCCTTTATGATGCTTCACATCTGTCACTTCTCATGAACCAACACTGAATGTATAAACACTGAGTGTAGACCTGGAGGGCATGTGAGAGATCACCTACCACAGTGGTTCTCCCTGCATACTCTGAAGACTTCTATTTTGGAAAGCAAACAGGGTCTCATGCATGTGTGCATAGGTACATGTGTGTGTTTGTGTATTTCCCCTAGTTTATCCTGATAAGTAAGTATAACCAAACTCTGAAAGTTTTATACTTTTAAAATTTTTTCTTGAGGGGTTTTATTAAAAATTTAAGCTTTTAATTTTTAATTGACAATTATTTATGTTTAGGGAAACTCTAGCTTATAGCTTCAGTGTCAAGGTGCAGGGCCTGGACCAGCTGTCTTCCCATCGCTGGGGAGGTCACTTGTTAGATAGCCAAATTCTCAGCCTCTACCACTGACCTGCTGGGGAAGGGACCCAAAAGTCTGTATTCTAACAACTCTCCAAAGTGGCTCTGGTGTGTACTAGTTTGAGAACTACTGCTATGATTTGACAGAGGACACTTCTTCCTGAAAAGGACATGGAATCTCACTGTGGGAAATTAACTCAAAATCAGAGGAACCATGTCAAAGGCAAAACTGAAGTCTTTCAAGAACCCTGTATACAAAGTCAGTAATTCTCCTGCTTGGTAGGATGAAAGACAAAGTTGAAGGGGATCAAGGAAACTGTTCTTCTAATAGAGTGAGCAGGGAAACAACCTCTGAGATGCCACCCACCCCATATGTTTGATTACCACTCTCTGCCTTCGACTTTCTCTGGTTCTTTGTATTTGGCAAAGTTTGTGGAGTTGACAATAAAACCAAGTGTTAGACATCTCCACCTCTTTTAACCTTTTCTGTTGTGAAATGGAAGAGTCATTTCACAGAAGTAGGTCTCAGATTCCTTTGAACATGAGCAGCATTGCTTTGGTGTCACTGAGGAAGAACACAAGTCAGTTGGGAAAGAACCTATCCTGTCTCTTCCATGAGGAAGTGGTTCTGGGAGGAGGCAGTCATCCAGAGTTCTCTTCAGTTATATATCTTCCCATTCTTAGGGGTGAGAGGCAGCTGAGTCTCCAAGAACCACATTGATGGAGACTTCGTGACCTGGTGGTGACCCCAGAGTGTGTGTCTTCAGAGGGCTGTGTGCTGCAGATGGCTTAGTGAAATGCCACATTTCTTTGACCAGGATTACTTGCCACTTTGAGTTTTTGTTAGTTGATGGGCCTGATGAGCCATAGGACAGATTCATTTGTATCTTTATATCCTCTTTCTCACACTATAACCCAGGGTCTTAGCTTCATGTACATAACAGGTGTTCAGTTAATCATGCTGATTGAGAGATCTGCTGAAAGCAAACATTTTAGGAATGATTTGATGCTTAACAAGAATATGGCATGCACATGAATTATAAGTAAGCTGAATCTATTGACTAGGCCAAATATATCTAACCAACCATAAGCCTGTAATCAACATGCTGTTCTGGGAAGAAAACAGGAAAATGTTCAAGAATTTTTAAATCTCCCCAAACGGAGCCCTCTGCTCCCCTATAAGAGTGAAGGTAGATGAAGTTAGATACCTATTTGTTCTTAAAAAGTGATGCCTCAGTTTCTAACTTATTATTTCTACTAATAAGTTTTGCTGAGACCCTGTCCTGAACAGCATGGAGAGGCCAGGCCAGGATGCACTGTTTTTTTACCAAACATTTGATGGAACATCTTTATTGATCAGTCTACTTCTTACATATCCCAGTGCTACCTCTAAATCTTAATGTGCTTCTGCCAATGTAGATCCTGTATGTAGGTGGCTTTCTCAGAAATAGCTACTGCCTTTTCACATAGCAAATGTGGCCGGATGTGGGTGTTTCCAGGCAGTCCTTGCATTGGCAAGGACCTCTGGCTACCAATAATTGTCCATCTATCTGCTGTACCTGCTTTCTCCTCAGAAATATTTCTTAGTAAGTCTACTGAGTAAAATCTTATTCCAAAACCATCCTCACCATGCCCTGGTGAGCAAATTTTCAAATCTTTGGTATTCTATAATATGGAATCATATACTCATCAACGGTGGGTGGGTATGGAATAGAGTGGATCTCAGAAGAGTTGGAGGTGAATATAATCAAAATATATTATTCTATGAAATTTTTGAAGAACTAATAAAACATAAAAAACTTAAGGATTATAAAGGTCATAGAAAAAATGTACACACATATTGAATATGCTGAAGAGGATATTTTAGATCATGGGCCTGCACCTTTAGGTCCATATCCTAAATCAGGCCAAACCTCCCTGCAGCTGTCTCTAAGACAGACAGTTAGGAAGCAGTCTGTACTGTGACTTGATAGCTTACAACTTATATGCATATATACCAGCTCCATCATGTTTCCTGTTATACATATTATGCTGAACTAAATCACATGATGTAAAACTTCTTGTCACCTATAAAAGTTTATGAAAATCAGATCTTTTCTTTGGGGGAGTAGTTTGAAGTCTCCTCAGGAAGATTGCTCAGTGAATAGCTTCTGGCCTACCCAGACTATCTTTCTTACCACTACTCATTTCCCATCTCTCTCTCTCTCTCTCTCTCTCTCTCTCTCTCTCTCTCTCTATCTTCTATCTTCTATCTAACTAACTATCTATCTATCTATCTATCTTCTATCTACGATCTCTCTCTCTCTCTCCATCTCTGTCTCTCTCACTCATCCTTCCTCTTGTTGTGCTTTCTTTCAGGCTTTAAAGGGAAGCCTCATTTTCCCTTCAAGGCCCCATCATACTTAGCTCTCCGTATATCACATCATTTCCATCTAATGGTCTCCCTCCCATTACAAGGCCCACATGTGGCCTTGAGGCCCTTGCATTACAATAAACCCCACTCAAGGGAATTCTCCTTCAGTTTTCCCTGGAGACCAACAGCTGCTGCCTTTTTCCTTTTTTTTTTTTTTTTTTTTTTTAAGAACTGAAGGAAATACTGTCACTGTTTCATAACCTGAACATTAGCAGTTTCTATGATTTTATTTTTAAGACCTGCACTAAAATCATACTAGGCAGAAATTAGCACAGCAAATTCCTGGGCCATCCTGAGGCACACAGTGGACTTCTAGCTGTAAGTTTTTCTTTTTTAATTCTGTAAGCATTACAATGCAAGTTTTGTTGTTTTACTTTGTTTAAAATCAACTCTTTAGCTGGGTTCTTAACCTTAACTGAAGATTCAGGATAGAGGTGAGGAGTAAAGAAGCCAGAAGGTTCTATTCAGAGGTACATCACACATCAAAATGAGAACTCCTGAATGGAGGGACTAGGTGTTGACATTTTATAAAGGAGCCAGAGTAAATCCACATAATGACTCCATAAGTGGATGTGTTCATAGATGAGTCCATGGTGCGTGGTTCTTAGATGAGCCCTGGTGTGTGGGAGCCATGGTCTGTAATGCAAGACTGTGTAGAAAAGGGTACTTCTTCAGTAGTGGTGCGTGAAACCTCTCTGGCTCATGCTACAAAGGTAGACATTTTTTTGTACCTTGTGGTATCATTTAGCCTTTGCTTTTGCTTTTGTTTCCGACTGAGTGAAGAAATAAACAAAGGAAAAAGATGTAAAGCTAGCCTTGCAGCTGAAACTGGTCTGTTAGGTCACTTTTACTGTATACATACAGTGCTTTTAAAATCTTCAGCCAATAGTTAAAAATGATCATGTTTCCATATAAAAATGTAGAGTTTTTACACCAAGGGAAAAGGTTTCAATCCTGGCCCCACAGTCCTAGGTATCAGTTGGATAGAACTCAGCTGGGTAGGTGCTGCCAGGGTTTTGTGTCCCCATTGCCATTAGGTCTCCTGTTTCCCATATAAGCCTGTCTCCTTAGGCATTCAAAACTGATCTTTGGGATTAAAGTGGAATTAGTCAACCAGCATTTGTACACTTCCTAAGTATTATGTACTACACGCTAAAAGTTTTTTCTTATCATATACAAATCTATGAAACATGAATTACTTTACAGAGAACATGGAGACTTAACTGGGATGAGCCAGAATGACCAGGAACTAGGTCAGAACTTCATTCCATGCCTGCATGCTGCCAAAGCATCTCCAGATCCAAATGGCAGGAACAACTATAGAACTTTGGCCTGCTTCCATATTTGAGATTAGACAGCTGGAACTTTGGGGGCCACCTGGGGAGTATTTTGCATTCTATTAAGACTTCATCACCTGGAGTGGAGAGTACAGAAGTCCATCAGAGAATCTGGGGAGGGTTTGTTCTAATTAACTTTCAGAGTAAAGGCAGAGAGAAGCTTTTTGGGCAATTTAGGACAAGTTTGCAATCTATCAAGTAGATGCAATCATGTATTTAACCAAACACTTCTAGGGGAGTTGATAATGACTTCTCTGGCACCTGGGGGACCCAAACAGAAAGAACATTTGTTCAACACAGTTGGTTATCTGAGCATTTTTTTAAGCCAAAGTTTGAGAAAACAAAGTCAGACTTTTGATGAAGTCCTCATTCTTACAACCTAACAGTGGTGACTTCGGCTCTGGCTACCATACCTTTGCAGTAGATGTCAGTTCATGTTGTAAGCTAAGGATGTATATATTCCGTACTAGAATGTTACTTTGTTAAATGACACTTTATATTCTTTGTGTGATTTGTGAGAGCATCTAAGGGAAGAATTATTCTTTCAGAAACAAATCATCCTCTGACCTCTACATGTGCATTGAGGCACATATATACCTACACTATCTCATGCACTCATCACATATATGTGTGCATTATATACATTGTATATAATGTATACATTGTATACAAAGTAACAATAAATAAAAGACATTTAAAAGCATTCAGAATTATTATTCAAATGTGTGCATTAACCTTTGCTATTTTGTTGGTTCTGTATTGTTTGAGATTTTCTAATTCATCTTTTAACTACTGTAGCATGGCTCATTCTTTTCTGTAACCTCATGATTATGTTTATCTTTCTATTCAATCCAAAGGATTTCTCCAAGTGGTTTCTTTAGATCTGGTCTTGTGATCAGAAATTCCTTTATGCTTTATTCATGTTTTTCTTTCTCTTTAAGTTGTGACAGATATTTTTGCTGGGTATAGTAGTCTGGGTTGAAAGTACTGTCTCTTAGACATCATTAAAGTACATTATTTCAAGGCTCTGGCTTTTCAAGTATCTGTTGAGAAATCTGCCGTTATTCTGCTGTGCCTGCCTTTATACAAGACTTGGCACTTTTCTTTTGTAGCTTTCAATATGCTTTCTTTGTTCTATATACTTTGTGCTTTAACTATATCATGAGGTATTCAGATTCTTTTCTATTTTTGAATGTTTGATATTCTAATGTCTTTTGCTCCTGGAAGGACAGCTTTTTTCTAGATTTGGGAAATTTTCTGATATAATTTTATTGAAATATCTTTCTGTGCTCTTATCATAAAATCATTCTCCTATATGCCCATGACTTCCGGATTTGGCATTTTCAAAGAACCCAAAAGACCTATCACAGCATCTTCTATTCACTCACCTTAAATATTTTGTCTTTGCCATTTTCTAGTCCATTGTCAGATTTCTAGTCCATCTACCTTGTCTTCAGGCCTTGATAATATGCCTTCTTTGTGATCCGTTCTGGTAGGAAGGTGTTCCACAGGGCTATTCATTTGATTTATTAAACTTTCATTTGCTGTATTTTGGGGACTTTTTGTCTACCTCATTATTGAACTTTATAGTCATATCCTATATTGAGTTTCTTATTTAATTCAACTGTGTTTTCTTGGAAATAATTTAGCAGTTTATTTGTGACATTTAAAATTTCTTTGAACATACTTTGAATCAGTTTTTGAATTCTTTGTCTGGAAACTTATCTAATCTCATTGGTTTTGCTTTTCAAGTTTTCTGAGATTTCTGTTGCTATTTACATACCTGGAGTTAGGCCATTAGTTGGATTTTATAAAATAACCCTTATTTTTTTCCTGTGGGAATGTTTGCATTGTTTAGCAGCGACAAGGTGATGCTCAATTTTGAGTCCAGTGTGAATGTATGTCTTCTCCTTAGCTTCTGGTTGTTGTTGTTGTTGTTGTTTTTCTTTTTTTGTAGTCACATATGATCTTTGAATCCCCCACACATTCTCTCTATTCAATTTTGTCTTTAATAGGACCTCTTTAATTATTCTTAGTAATTTTATATTCATATAAATATATTTTAAATATTCTAGCTTCCCAGAGTGGTACTTTGAAAATACTTGCCTGATGATGTAATTCTAATATTAAAAAAAAAAAAATCTTCTGTGAATTGCTTTATTCATGCCCTGTATATACAGGATCTGAAAAATTATAGAAGATGCTCTAACTTTTGCTTTTATTTTTTTTTCTGGTGTTTCTTGTATATTGTATCATGCCTTCAATCTACACACTTGCTATGTATTTTTTCTGTAGCTCATCTCTCCAAGAAATATGTATGGTCAGGTTCTTCTGTTGTGCCAGGAAGTGTTCATGAACCCGAAAGGACCACCAAGGAGTCATTTCTGATGTAATCACATTAGGGTCTTTTATTATAAACTCGAGTTTGGGCTTACTCATTGCTGACACACAGGATGGGTTTGGTGAAGCAGACCTGAACTATCATCAGGACAAGGTTTTATAGGAAATGGAAGTAAGTGAGGGAAAGTCCATCCTAGCAAGTATCTAACTGAATGTCTCTTGTAAGCCAACAGATGGTGCTCTGAAGCATGACAGTATCCAGTCAGGAATGTTTTGAAAGTACATCCGAAACAATCAGACTAATCTTTGCTTAACTGTTGTTAGACAACAGCTAGGGAGTAACTCTGGCCAAGGACAAGCCATGGGGTCCTCCCTGGTACTTGGGTATAGCTTGGGTTTAGCTGTGGGCCACTTTCTCAGGCTTCAGGCTTGTTGTTGTTGTTGTTGTTGTTGTTGTTGTTGTTGTTGTTGTTCTTCTTCTTCTTCTTCTTCTTCTTCTTCTTCTTCTTCTTCTTTTTCTTCTTCTTCATAAAGGCTGGTTCTGAGATAGAGTAGGTTTGACTTCTCAGTTTGATTGTTTTAGATCTTAAATCAGAAGGTGCCCTTAGATTGAGGGTTTTCATTCCCATCTTCCCCCAAACTTAAACACCCTGTTGAGACTTCTCACATAAGCTCTTCCTTATTTTTCTTGTTTAACACAATTACTCTGTAATATAATATTTAATTACTTTTTGTTTATTACCTGTCTTTTCCATTAAAGTGTAAGCTTCATGAGGAAAGAGGCTTTCCCCTAGTCTGTATCTTTTGTGGCTATCAAAGTTCCTGATTAAACAATAGTTGATAAATACTTAAGTGCTAACAATCCATTGTTACTGTTAATAATAGTTTTGCCTGTAGTATTTTAATATTGATTCATTCATTCAATATATAGTTGAATTTGAATATAAAAACTCTTCCAACTGGAATGGAAAAGACCACTGTGATGCACTGATTATGCACATGCAGCCACATCTCTGTTTCTACTTATTTTCAAGGCAGAACTGAGCTGACCCTATAGCTTACTTCAAACACAGACTGTCAAAAACCCAGTTTTGTCATATTTAATTCCAGCCAATGCCAGTATATCTTGACACAATGAAGTGAACAAATGTCCCTGCCTATGCACATTTGTCAAGGCTGAGAAACTTGTACTTCCTCAATCAGCATCATGTTGCTATGGCAACCTCTTCCTCCTCAGATGTTTTCCCAAAGGGATTTCTGTAGACCTATCTTGGCAGAGAACAGTGATCCCAGTACAGTTACATTAATGATAAAAATTTTACAAGTTAAAAAAATTTGTTTGGGGATCTCTTAGGAACAAGTCTTGGGCAAAATTGCTATACATTTTAAATTTGGGACTCATGAAGCATGATTCACTGCCCAAGCAGAGATAAAATGCAAAAGGAAAAATCTGTGGCTTTAGAACTTTCAAAAATGAAGCCAGAGATACTTATAGGTGTCCTGGACATATTTCTAATCCTCTTTAGGAAAGGAAGGATAAGACTGCCTGGATCAGAACTTCTGATCTTGTTTTCAAACAGTGCTGCCAAACACTTAAAGGCCAAGCAGGTAAAAGGCACAGCAGAACACAAACAATCCTGGAGAGGAGGCTGAAGTAACCATTGACTCATTTGGGTGAGTGAATTTAATTTAGTTTAGTTTCTAATAGCACCTGTAAGGCATGCAGGCATTGCACTAGACTTGCTCTGAACTCCCCAAAGGCTCTCTATCTCCTTTAGACCTTTCTGATATTTTTGATAAGAACTGGGGGTGAAGTGAAAAAAATGAAGTCTCAGGAGGGGAGATTAATGGCAATAGGGGAGATGATTTAAAAGTTTTACTTTCAAGTCTGAGTTATTGATCTCTGTGGTTTGTGTAGATAGACTAGAGAGACATGAAAGGACACACAGAACATCACAGAGTGTTATTTTGTCCCACAAAATGTCATTCTAGTTAACTTTGGCAATTATGACTGATTATTGCTGGTATATTTTAGTCACCCCTCTTGTTCAAAGGTACAGATTAAAACATCATCCTGCTCTCTCATTACATTTCTCATTGTTTGATATCTTTGTCCTGTGATTGATTTGTAGACCTTTCCTTTTAAGTGATGTGAAGTTGAACTAACAGAGCTGTGTCAATACATATAAACTGTCTTCACTTTTAACTAAAACTTCTAGGACATGTATCCCTAAGAAGCCACTGAACAAAAGCTTTGAAAAGTTTCTCTGAATTATATGAAGTGTGAAGAACAGTTTTATAACGAAAATGGTTTATACCATTGACAAGTATATTCACATTATTCCAAAGAAAACATGTTCTAGCACCTTGAGGAGAATTTTCCTGGTATTATACAAACACAGCATCAGTGAAGAAATTGAGCAAATAACACGATCATCAACTTACTTGTCAGAAGCATCAATTCTCATTGGAACTTAGTGTGATTAAATACAACATGACACATGAGCATAGACAGCTTCCTTGACTTGTAGGCTTATAATTTAGATATCTTATAACATCACATAGTTATTATTTTGGTATTGTACTACATGCAATGTGTCTAAAGGAATTTTATTTCTCATGAAATAAAAGTAATTCACCCATCAAAGTGAGTATTTTATAAATTCACTAGTTACTGTTTAAAACTAAGCCTTGATCTAGGCCAATCACATTTCAGATTACATTTTAAAATTTATGTGCATGTGTGTGCACTCACATGCACATACAGAGTTTGCATGGAGATCAGAGGACCCCTTCCCCATATACATGCTCTATATTGGGAGATTTAAAATTCAATGTGACCTTTACAAAAAAATTAAAGTGCCTTATTTTGGTACTTTGTTTCAAACACTAAGTTTTCTACTTCTCAAATCTTGCTTTTCATGAGGAAACTAAATGGTTCTGGTTCCTTTAGCTACCTGATAAAGTGAATTATGAAAGATCCAGGCGTGATTTAGTGAGTCAGAACTGCTGCTTTGAGTTCTGAAATGGTGAATGTACTCAGAAAACACCAGAAGCAATCAGAAAAAGACCCCATCAATCTTAAACACTTCACTGAAAAGTATGTCTGAACTACAGTGCTCACTACATCCTACTGTTTCAAGTTAGGAGAAGGAGGCTCCTGGAGTTCTCCAGGTGAACTGATTTCCCAAGATTGACTGGCAAAATTAACCCATGGCCAGCAATGCTTCAACAAAAGTAGAAACCTGGATCACATGGCTGCTTATTGTTCTGGTGGGTGTCTGAGGTTTGGAAGTATCCCATGTTTGAAATTCATCCCATGAATTTACTGACATGGGGAAGGATTTAAAGGATCTCTTTTATTGAGTCAGACTGACCAACCTAGACTCCTGTGTTTATGAATGTCCTTTTTTAAAATAGGAAATAGAATTTTTTTGTGTGTGTGTGTGTGGGGGAGCAAAACTTCTATCTTATAATTTTAATTTCTTAAAATGTCAAATAGTAACATTTCCCCATAGAAACAAACAATTATGATTACCGATATGTCAGTGGTCTTTTCTGACTTGTTTTCTAGGACTTTCATTGATTGATTAACTGATTGACTGATTCAACTGGGGTTGAATGATGGCCTTATACAAGGAGGAAGAAAAATGTTGTGCTATTGAGTTGAGTCTCCAGGCCTCTCTTTAATTTTTATACGGGTTTTCACAAAGTTGCCTAGATTGTTACTGAACTTGCAGTCCATTTTCTTCAGCCTCCTAAATAGGAGCTGTGAGTACAGCTGTGTTTTTCCAGGCCTGGGTCCCACTTACTGTATCTACTCATAGTGCCTTGTTCATACACACATGTTCTATATGTCTTTGTTATTGATGTGTGTCTCCTTTTGTTGCTGTATATTTTGAGATTGTACAAGATAGACAGACATTCACTGACTGGATAATAAGATAAATTCTTGTGCACAGGCTTCAGGCTTATTATAGTTTATATGGAAACATAAAACCCATAAATAAATCAATACTCTGTATAGAATATACCAGAGAAACCAGGTACCCAGTTTCCCACAAGCATTATTTTAAGAAACAATCAGTTTACAAAGGAATACATAGTAATGGTGCCTCTTTTGTGTACAGGAGGCCCTTAGAGTACATCATTTTGAAGCAAGGATAATCCCATCTGAATTATTGAGCCTTTCTTATGTGTAGGTGAGAGAAAACCCACCTCAAACTGTATTCTAACAAGAGGAGTGTAAATCTATTTCCAATAATACGTGAAGTTATTTTTTGCATTTAAAACACATATATTAGATAAAAAAATACTCTGCAGTGAAGACATCTCAGGATAAAGATGGAACAGCTTATAATAAGTCACTTGATAATGTTGAGACTCAAAGGGCCATTCTACTGAGCCAGGATATCCAGAATTAAATCATCTTTTGTTGTCTACTCCTAGGGATCTACGGGGAGATTACCTGTGCTGAAGAGAACTAAAAGGTACAAAGGTCTGCAACATTTAAGTGTGGTGCTGGCTGACCCTCAAGTGAACTTACTATCTTAAATTTGGCTCATTTTGGTAGCCCAAGTCCTAAAGTTTAGTGGAAGCAATTTCAAATCTTTGGGTGGATATACTCTTATCCTTGGTTCTGAGAATTAGTGTTATAAAATAGTCATAAAGACAATAGACATTAAGACAAAGATCAAAAATCCTGTCATCTGCTTGGAAAATACAGATATCCCTAATTGCAAAATGGAGGAGATATTACCATATTGAGGAGATATGTAATAGAAGCAGAAGCAGACACCAATAATTTGATGAATTCCCAGGGAGACTCTGGAAAGGGATGTGAAAGTCCCCATCTTAATAACCACACCTGAAAGGTGAGCTGACTTACCTTTATATGACCACTATGCTTGACTGTTGGCTGATGGGTTCTCCAGTATGATCATCATGGTAGTTCTAGGTTTTCATATACATAGACAACAGGAATTGTTACAGTTCTGAAGAAAGGAGCTCTGATGTACAGAGGACAGGGTACAGTTGCCAGCAGCCACAAGTCAGTGAGAGCATACTGGAATGTCCAAGACAAATGGGGAGGCACAGACAATGCTGTGCAAGAGCAATACCAGGGACAGATCTACAAGGAGTAATGACATTGCCATAATTACACACTGACTACTGAAGGCTAATCTAAATGAAAGATATATCTGAAGATGGAAGAGAAAAATGTAAAATATGATAAATGTTTGTAAATAAATAGAACTTCAGGAAAGAAATAAAGTAGCCAAAGATTGGGAAAAGATCTTTACCAATCCTACATTCGATAGAGGGCTAATATCCAATGTATACAAAGAACTCAAGAAGCTAGACTCCAGAGATCCAAATAACCCTATTAAAAAATGGGGAAGAGAGCTAAACAGAGAATTCTCAAATGAGGAAACTCGAATGGCTGAGAAGCACCTAAAGAAATGTTCAACATCCTTAGTCATCAGGGAACTGCAAATCAAAACAACTCTGAGATTTCACCTCACACCAGTCAGAATGGCTAAGATCAAAAACTCAGGTGACAGCAGATGTTGGCGAGGATGTGGGGAAAGAGGAACACTTCTCCATTGCTGGTGGGAATGCAAGTTGATACAACCTCTCTGGAAATCAGTTTAGCGGACCCTCAGAAAAATGAACATAATACTACCTGAGGACCCAGCCATTCCACTCCTGGGCATATACCCAGAAGATGCTCCAACATGTAATAAAGACACATGTTCCACTATGTTCATAGCAGCCATATTTATAATAGCCAGAAGCTGGAATCAACCCAGATGTCCCTCCACAGAGGAATGGATACAGAAAATGTGGTATATTTACACAATGGAATACTACTCAGCAATTAAAAACAATGCCTTCATGAAACTTGCAGACAAATAGATGGATCTTGAAAATATCATCCTGAGCAAGGTAACGCAGTCACAGAAGAATGAACATGGTATGTACTCACTGTTAAGTGGTTATTAGTCCAAGAGTTCGAAATACCCAAGAGTCACTTCACAGCAACAGTAGGGCAGAGTGGGAGGTCCCAGATGGAGGACTTGGAGAAGGGACTGAAGGAGCTGAGGGAGATTGCATCCCCAGAAAGGCAGCAACAGTGGCAACTGGCCTGACCCCCTGTTACTCCTGGAGACTGATCCACCAACCAAAGAATACACATGGAGGGACCCATGGTGCTGGCCACATATGCGGGGGAGGGTCTTGTTAGCCATCAGGGGGAGGAGAGGCCCTTGGGCCTGAGGGTATTAGATCCCCCAGTATAGGAGAATGCCAAGGAGGGAAGACAAGAATGGGTGGGTGGGTGGGGGAATACCCCAATAGAGGCAGAGAAGGGGGGAGGGAATAGGGAGGTTCCAAAGAGGAAATCTGGAAAGGGGAAAACATTTGAAATGTAAATAAAGTAGAAAAAAAAATGAGCACTAGACTTTATTTCAAAGCAATCAATTAGAAAACAAAACAAACAAACAAACAACCCCCCCCCCCAAAAAAATCCCAAAACCACTGGCAGATGTGACCCTACTGAGATGGACACTCCTGAGGTTCTCAGGAGGTCAGCAAAACTTTCATGAAGATCTCGTCTGCTCCTTTTCCAAGCAGCACCAGCAGCACCTGCAAACAACCTGATTCCAGGACCAGCCAACTCAAGGCTGTGCATACCTCTGCAAGGACGTTTAGAGAAGAAGAGCACCGGGGTGTACTTATTTTCTCTGGTAGGAATATTACTGCAATGTACATTGTCTTTAGATCTCATTCTTAAAAAGTATTCATTTTGGTGTATTGTGTTCATTTTCCAGACCACACCAAAGTAGGGAGCAAAACACCTAGGTGGGAGTTTGATAAAGGATCTGAGTTGTTGAACATTCCTGATTTCACGTAGGGAGAGTGAGTGGTTGGGGACACAAGAGTGGCTCTCCTTACTGAAATATAATGATTCCTTTAAGTTTTGAATTTGTATTTTGGAAGGTGTACTGACTCTTTTCAAAGTAGGGCTGTGTGTAATATTCTGTAGTTTGGGTGGGAAAAAAAAGAAAACACATAGGATTTCTTGTTCTATTTTGTATACTTAAAGAGAGCATATGTTTGCTAGATGTTAGTGAGTGTGGGCACACACACACACACACACACACACATACTCAGTAAAACTAAGCAGTTTTTTCATTGTTGAATTTTACTTCAATATTGAAAACAGAACATTAACGAGCAAAAGATATCTTTCGGTGTTTGAAAGAAGTTTTTAAGTGCATTTGTCTAATTTCATTCAGTATTTCCCCTCTGAAACAGGTTGGGGGAGAAATAAGGATTCTTGTTGCTCTGTATCCATTAAAGGTTTTTGCATTTATAAAACTATGACTCACCAAAGGTTTTAGTCAACTCTTAAAGTATAAATATTCTTAATATTTACTTTTGGATTGAGTAATGTGATTTCTATGTATGCATGAGGATCTGAGTTCATGTGCACTTATATAAAAACTGCTTAGTTTTACTGTGTGTGTCTGTGTGTGAGTGTGTGGGCATGCGCGCGCCCACACTCACTAGCATCTAGCACACATATACTCTGAGTTCATGCACACAGGAAGATGATTCATGGAGCTTACTGGACATAAGTCTAGTGAGCTCTAAGGTCAGTAAGACAGTGTCTCCCAAATAAAAGAGAACAGTAGGAAAAGACACCTTAAGCTTCTACATATCCAGGCACACATGTATCTGTATTTTCACACATACTGCTTTGAAGACTTTTTGGTTAAATACAAATGCATACAGATGGGAAGACACCAATGTTGTTGAGAGACCTTTAGGCAAAGATGAAGCATTGGATAGCTCTTTCTTCTGCTGGCATTGAAGACCGAAACTGCCATGATGTGAAGCAAGCAACATAGCCAAGACCTACAAGAGCCCTCCAAGGGCTGGAGTGGTCTAAACAACTAGCAAGGAAAGACAAACTATGTAGTCAAGCACACAAATAAAACTGAAGTCTCAGTCATAGCCTTCTAGATATGAACTCAATCCACAACCAAGGAACTCAGAAGTGGATATTCCTCTGATCAAGCATCCAGACAACACTTTGATTCCTACCTTATTAACCCATAAACAGAGGAAGGACTCAGTTAAAACATGCTAGGACCCAGACCCACACATCCTATGAGATGTCTTCATGCTGTTTTAAGTACCTTAGTCAGTTAGACTTTGTTCTACTGCTGCAGAATGTCAACATATGAGACCAACTTCACTGGGTGGGATCTGACCTCCAGAGTGACTACAGTGGAGTCAACCTTACAAGTACGAGGTGTTATAATTGTTGATCAGTGAACTGGTGAGAAAGATGGGAGGAAGATGAACACAAGTCCCATGACTTCTCTCTCAGTGGACTATTCTGATTAAATGTGTATCCTTCCTAAAGCATCTCCCATAGCCAAGGTAAAACACCCTTAGTTTGGATTGGTTTGTTAGCTCCCAGCTAGTGAGCAGTAACCACCTTGGTATGAATCACATCACACTTAGGCCATTTATTTCCTTTCGTCCTCACTGCCTTGGTCTTGAAACATCCAAGTAGGACTCTGTAGGATTGGAACCCGTCTTACAAGTCCTTCTTTCTGAAGACACTGGGCTGTCAGTCTTGTGACTAGTAGCAGATATAAAGTTTGTGTCCAAGTCTACTTGCCAAAGCATCTATTGATTTCAGCATACCTTATTTCATTAGGAGGTAATTGAATTGAAAATGTGGAAAGTATCTTCACAATAGAGTCAGCAAGTAATTTCTTCTCTAATGACCACTTAGGAGGACATGGAGAAGGATTTTCAGATTATCTTGTTCTTTAAAACAGAGTTGATCTAACTACTAGAAGGACTATTTGTTTTTCCCCTCTTTCAATGTGTTTAATTAACTACATATGCACTTGGGAGTAAGGAACTCTGGCTTGTAAGGGACTCCTAATTCCTGTAACATTCCTTGCTTAAGCACATCTTGAGGCAATGAAATCCTAAAAACTTTACCTGCTGCTTCCAGAGTAAACAAAGAAATTTAGGCCCATCGTTTATTTTTTTATTTTTTACGATTGTCAATCTATTTCCTAAACTTGGAAGTTTGCCTTGAACTGCTTCTGCAATGCTCCTTTTGTTGATCAGTGTTCAATGAGCCTGAGGCAGAGTCTGAGGCAAATAAACAGAAACAATGCCCAAGTGCATTTTTAACTCTAGGTTCTTGTTGCTGAGTGAAAACCATTCCTTTCAGATTGTTTAACATATTCAGTGCATGAGGGCCTAGTGTGTGTGTGTGGGGCATCACACTGAGTGGCACTAACATTAAAACCCTGAGAGTAGGCTGACCTTCACTGCCAATTTATTGTCTACTTATGAACTTGTATCTAAGAAATTTGTTGGTTCTGCCTATAGAGTGAAGACACTGCTTGGAGATATTATCTTTGAAGATTCTATTACAGATTCTTTGGGGAGGTCTGTGACAGGTTATTTGTCTGCACTTTCTCCTAAGAACCTGAGCAGGCCCTTCCGCAGTCATAGCCATATGCTCGGTGGCCCCTGAATCATAGGGGACTGAGAACTGTATTCCTGATGGGAGCTGGAACGAACACTTTTTCAGGAATCTGTATTTGAGATGGAGACAACCAATGATTTAGGATTTATCTCTTGACTAGGTGAAATATTGATGTGAAATTGTGTGTGCGTTTGTGTGTATGTGTGTGTCTATGTGATCATCCTGCTAAGTAGAAAGAGAAGCTAAGAGAGCCATCATTTGTGTGTGTGTGTGTGTGTGCACATGGATGTGTTTTTTTCTCACTCTTCTTCTCATTTTATAGAAATGCACTATAAAGGAAGACTAAATGACTTTTTTTTTAAAAAAAAAATTTTACCTCTGACATCACTGTTCATCTTTATCCTCCATGCATGGTTTCCAAAATGATGATCTCCTTTATTTGAATTAATTACTTTCATGGCTCTGGCCTCTAGTGGGAGGAACCATTAGAAGATTAAAATTAAAAATGAAGCAAGAGTAGTTATTTCTTGCCTTCTCCTTCTCAGTCTAGAGATTCTCACGGGCTGTGTCTCTGGACTAAAGCCATGATTTCTAGAAGAGGTTTCTCCTTTGGTTATGGCTAAATATTTCACTATGTTTAGGAATAGGCAGACTCCATCACTACCTTTTGGGACAAAGAAACAAGAGAAAGGATCACCACCTTGTACTGTAATCTTCCCTTCACTCAACTCTGCAACCTTCTTAAATGGTCCAGTCATGTTTTCAGAGGGTGCCACTTGTTTTCTGATGAGACGGTGACTTATCCGTATGTGATCATGTTCCTGGAATCTTAATGGTCTTTCTGGTTCCTGACTGTGGAAGGAACCAATGAGCTGATAATAAAATAATCAGAGTCATCACTCATGATGCTCTGTTGAATTACACGAATGCTCACTTGAACAACATCTCTCAGCAGAACTATATATTTCATAAAAAAGCACAGCATTTTTATTATATACAGGTTACAAGGGATACAGTGGTGCATCATGTGATTAGCTTTAAATTTGAAGGAGCTATGGGTTTTTCTCCTAAAATTAAATGTGAGGTTGCAAATAGGATATAAAAAGGAACAGATGCTTGCAATACCAGGAAGGCTGTGCAAAAAACCAACTACAAAAAAGAAAGCATAGGGGTGATTCACAGAAGGAAGGTGGCTCCCTAGGGCCACAATATGGAGGGACAGGTGTGTCTTCACAGATGTAGCTTTGGAACTAAGACAGATAATTTGGCAAGAAGGATGAAATAGCTGAAATAACACTGTGGCCATATTGAAGGGTGGGTGATAACATACTGGAAATACATTTAGTTTAGAAAGTTAGATAGATAAATATATTTCTTTTTCTAGATAAGGCAAAGTAGGAGAATTTTGACTAAAGCTATGAAAATTAGTTTGATTTTTATCAAAGATTGCTTTCCTTTGGTTAGTCCTACCAGCTCCCCCTAAAGTAGACTGGCTAACATCCCAGTGGTAGAGTAACAAAGGTCTCTAGCTGAAACTGGAGATGGCACATAGAATCCTAGATGTGTAATACCTGGACCAGATGCTTCTCTTATCTACAGGGCTATTTTCCCCTACTGAAGGAACTGGGTGTCTCCTTATTTCCCTCTTTCATGGTTATCTGTTTGTGCCTCCTTCTCCACTTCTATAAAGAACTAGGGCTTAACTGAGCAGAACATCTCTTCTGAATCCCCCTTCCCAGAGTCTCTGTATTTGACTAAAATACTTGCCTCAGTGGGTAGTAGAATCAGGATCTCTAAAAGCATCCTTTATTATCAGATTGTGGGCATAAAAAAGTCACCTACTCTGTCTGTACTGTCATGTGTGGTACTTTTGCCTTTTAACCAGACACAGTGATTTATTTTTTTAATTCTAGGGAAATTATTCTGGCCTTCCCACTGATACTTGATAGGACTCGAAGTAATCTAGGATCACTTAGACAATTTAAAGGCTGTCTAGGCGAAGTTGCTTAGACAAGTGGTATTGAAACTCACGTAATATCCTTGGAAGATACGGTGACATTCATTCAGGTTGAAGCTACAGAATTTAGTAGCTGAATGTGGAAAGTAGGAGTTCTTCAAGTTAGTGGACTCAGGTTTTTAGAACAATGGCAATGCCATTAACATCACAGTGGAAACTGGTTTAAGTCAGGATGGATAGGGACCAGAATAGATTTGGAAGATTAAGGCTCAAAATATGTTCAAATTTGATAGAGAAATTGATGCTAAAATTAAGAAAATGACTTGGAGGAAGGTAGGAATTTTATTCACCAGAGACTTTTTTTTTAATTTTAATGTTTGTTATTTTAAAAAGGTTATAAGTTTAACACTGGAGTTAATAAGACCAAAAGACTATACAACCTAATAAACTTCTGTAGAGTTAGAAGTAGCATTCACAGCAGAAGCTGTGGGACTTCACATTGGATTTTATATGTTCACTATCAAATATATTTACATTCACTTATCCATCACCAAAACCAAAATTAAAAACCAACATGACACCATTAGAACTAGAATTAGAATTATATCCTCTTTTACTCATGTCTGTTACTTGCATCCAGTCCATTTTCATCACCTAACATTTAGTGTTCTTGTTCTCTTTTCTACATATTATATGCATACATTTGTTCACATATGTATTGGTAGGTTTTATGTCAACTTGACCCAAGCTAGAGTCATCAGAGAGGAAGGAAAGTCCATTAAGCCTCCATGAGATCCAGCTATAAAGCATTTTCTCAATTAGCAATTGATGTGGGAATGCCCAGCCCATTGTGGGTGGTGCCATCCCTAGGCTGGTAATCCTGGGTTCTATAAGAAAGCAGGCTGAACAAGCCATGGGGAGCAAGCAGCACCGCTCTGTGGCCTCTGGATGAGCTCCTGCCTCCAGGATCCTGCCCTGTTTGAGTCCTGTCCTAACTTCCTTTCAATGATGGACTACAACGTGGAAGTAGAAGTGTAACTTTAATTTTTTCAAACCTTATTCTTAATGATGGTTCTTAAATGCTTTAGACTTCTTCCTTCTAGCCCACCACCCACCAAAAGTAGTGGGAAAGAAAGAATATGGGGGTAGTAGACCTGTTTAGAAATTTTTTGTTTTGGAGCAACTCCTGTCTGTGCTGTCTGGAAATCAGCAGTTCAGTTCACAGGTTAGCAGTGGCAGCTCGATCCACTCACAAACACTTCATGAGTACACTAGCAGTCTAATTCCATAGAATCGGGTTAGCAACAGCGGTGATATACTCTAGTAGAGTCAGCCAGGCCTCAGCCTCAGTTCGAGTCAGCAGGAGGGACCAGGAGGAAAGCTAGGAGAACTTCTCTGCTGTGCCTCTCTCAGGGAAACGAAGACTCAAGATCAACAAGCATTGCACAGCTAGCTCAACTAGAAAGCCAAGCTCAGCCTCCATCACTGTCTGTCGAGTCCTTTTTATACTCTCTCCAAACATCACATATCCTCCATGGGTCTTGCCTTACCATGTGTCTGTCTCAGCTGACATCACTCTGCCCATCAGTCCAAGTCCATACAAGCAGCAAGAAACTGCTGCACACCACCAGAAGTTTTCCTGCATCTCTCTCTCTCTGGAGTCCTGACAAATGCAGCTCAACTACCCACTGTAAGGAGGACCAATACATGCGTGTTGTTAGCAAAGACTCCCTCATCATGTGTCCTTTCAGATACTTGCTTTACAAGGACATTCTTTCTCCTATGTCTGCTTCAGCCAAACACTCCTTCACAAATTTGCCTTAGTCTTTTGCCATGTCCACTTCAGGAAAACCCTCCTTCATGTGTCCTAGCAAAACACTATCCAACACAACTGACTTTCTACTTCATGTAAACCAAATAAACCCCTTTCACCCTGACTTACTTTTTGGTCATGGTGTTTTATCACAATAATAGAAACTCTAACTAAGAAAACACATATACATATATTGTTAGCTAGATTCCTCCTGAGGGGCAAACGTGCAGGGATTTTATTCTGAAATTGTGTGACCTCACTTAATATTATACATCATAATTCCATCTATTTTACTACAAATTTTGTGATTCCACTTTCTTTTATAGCTGAATAGTAATCTAATTTTTATATATTGTTAAATTTTCACTATCCATTCCTCTATTGATGGGAAGCTAAGTTGATTCTAAGTTGTTGCGATAGTGAATAAAGCAATAATAATACAAATATCTCTATGATAGGACATGGAGTTGGAGTTGTCTGGGTATATGCCCAGGAATGAAATATCAGGGTCATCAAGAGTCACTTCGTAGCAACAGTAGGGCTGAGTGTGAGGTCCCAGATGGAGGACTTGGAGAAAGGACTGAAGGAGCTTAGGGAGTTTGCATCCCCAGGGAGGCGGCAACAGTGGCAACTGGCCTGACCACCAGATACTCCTGGAGACTGATCCACCAACCAAAGAATACACATGGAGGGACCCATGGTGCTGGCCACATATGCAGCAGAGGAAGGTCTTGTTAGCCATCAGGGGGAGGAGAGGTCCTTGGGTCTGAGGGTGTTAGATTCCCCAGTATAGGAGAATGCCAAGGAGGGAAGAGGAGAGTGGGTGGGTGGGTGGGTGGGTGGGTAGGAGAATACCCCCATAGTGGCAGGGGAGGGGGGAGGAAATGGGGAGGTTCCAAAGGGGAGATCTGGAAAGGGGGAAACATTTGAAATGTAAATAAAGTAGGAAAATTAATAATAATAATAATAATAATAATAATAATAATAATAATAATGATAATAATAAAATATCAGGGTCATATGGTAGTTCTAGTTTTAATTTTTTGAGAAACCTCCAAATTGATTTCCATAATAGCTGTACTACTTTGCAACTGCCCCACCCCCAAAAATGTGAATGAAGCTTTTTTATCTCCTCATCCTTGCCAACATTTATTGTTAGATTCATTGATCGTAGCCACTCTGACTAGTGGTATCTCATGGTGGTATCTCAAAGTAGTTGTAATTGTTAATTTTCCCAATGGTTATGGATGATGAACCCATTTGTTGATTGACAAATTTATTTCTATGATGTTAAAATTAATTTTTTTTTTGTAAATTCTGAATATTATTAGCCCTTTGAAGTGTTGCTGGTAAAGATTTTCCCCTATTTTGTGAGCTGCCTATTAAGTGTGCTGATTGTTTCCTTTGCCACTCAGCAACCTTTTATTTTCATGTAGTCCCATCTGTTGAAACTTAGGTTTAGTTCTTGCGCTATCAGTTTCGATATATAGCTGATAGTTATCAGCTATTCGATTACCCCAGTATCTTAAAGAGTACCCCCATGTTTTCTTCTAGAAGTGCCAGTATTTCATGTTTTAAACCAGAGACCATTTTAGCCACCAAAGAGGTTAGAGCTTTTCTCCAAATGCATGTGATTCCCATTAAAACTTTTTAAATAAAAATTTTAAGTGTTGACATGTGAACAATGTATTGCAATGATGTTTTTTGCCATCAGCCTCTTCTGTCATCTCCGACTCCAGCTGATTTCCTCTTTCCTCACTTTGTAAAGAGAGATCTTGAACACAAATGCTAAAAAGTCTCAGAGCATTAACTGATGGTTAAAACAATCCTAGGTGTGATGCTAAAACATGAAGCTATGAAGTGTGGGGAGGATATTTAGGTTTGTATTCCTTGCTCTTTATTTTGGCAGGGGGTAGGGAGAGTAGGCACCTGAAAGAATGCTCCCAGGGCTTACTGTTTAATTCAGTATGAACAAATTCCCTGCAATTTTTCTTATGACCTTCTCCTCTTTCATATCCTCTTATGAGTGGGCCTCAGGAGAAATAAACTCATTAAAAAGTGTAGGTTCATAATGAGATAATAAATAATGCAGAAATCTCACTCTAGCTAAAGATACTCCAACATCTCTCTTGACTTTGGCATTTATATAAAAATCTTCAGAGATGAACCTTCTGGGTATTGTTTTGGCAAGATTTAGGTAGATTTCTTCCTTATCTGAGATGCATTTAAAGTAAAAATGACATTTAT
Organism: Rhynchomys soricoides; assembly: GCA_019843965.1. NCBI lineage: Eukaryota > Metazoa > Chordata > Mammalia > Rodentia > Muridae > Rhynchomys > Rhynchomys soricoides. Next base: position 719,760 of record JADRCH010000353.1, on the reverse strand, counting down.
TCTTAATTGATTGATTTTCTTACATGCATTTCAAGGATATTTCGACAAACAAGAAAACCATGTTTACACTGGGCACAAAAGGGATGTTCCTTATAGCTCAGAGACAGTGATATCAACAGTACCAATGTCAACAATGATAGTCACCAAATGCTGTCAATGCTATGCACCTTTGAGCCTATATGAAATGTCATTTTTTTAACCTATAAGATGTATGAACTATGCTATCTACTCAAGGTCTAGCTTTATTTTAGATTTCTAGTTTCTATTGGTAAGTCCAAAAGTTACACTAAATGGCATCAACAGGCTTTTTCTAACGCTAATGATTTTTCTAATCATGGTGGGATCCAGAGAGGTCTAGTTTGAATACTGTAAATGTTGCTTTTATTTCCTTAGATGATGAGATGAGATGAGATGAGATGAGATGAGATGAGATGAGATGAGATGTGATGAGATGAGAGTCACACCCAAGCTTGGGCTGAGCCCACACTGTTTCTTTCTCTGTTCTATCCTTAGGCCTAGGCTTGGAAGATTCCAAGCTTCCAAACTGACTAATTCAATCTGGCTTCTCTTGGCTTCTGACTGAATTGCTCTGCTTAGCCACATACTAACTTTAGCAATATGATCTAATCTTCTGGATCCTTCTCATTCTCTGGTGCATTCTATCATCACCTGTGTCTAGCTTATTCTCCCTGCAAGCTTTCTTTGTAAAATGTCCTAATAAAACTGCCATACACACACCATAAATCTTCTTTCTCTCACTGCTCTTAAGTAGCCTCTCCTGTTCTGTTCTCCTTTGAGTTGGGCATATCCCATCTCTGACTCATTCTGTTAAATCTTTTTCTGGTTTGTCACTTTGTCTGCCCCTCAATTAGAGGTCACTTTCACATATATTTGATTCCTTCTACAAACTAATTTTACATTAACCATTAAGGATTAAAGGAGTATACTAAGGGATGTCTATATTCCAGCCAGCTCATATGGTCTAGAAGTGATATAATCCCTTACCAAAGCATCTATGTTACTGGATTAAAATTCCTCTGCAGAATATATTTCCAGCATAATTACTACTTACACGTAAATTATGGAAACTTTATTCCACATTTACAGGTGAGTAAAGGAAGTCTCAAATTTGTGTCTATTATATAGTTTCAGAGACAGGAAGACAATTGATGTTGTCTTTTCTTTCCATCATGAAGTTTATTTTAGTACAATTTTATAGCAATTGTTGTGGTGTTGTGAAAAATTTTAAACTGCCAAACTTTAGTGCATAGTAGGCTCAGCCATCAGTGGTCCTTTGGTTTTGTTTTGATTTTGTTTCTGAGAGGGTCTCACATAGTCAGGGATGACCTCAACCATCCAATGAACTCATGATCCTGCTGTCTCTGCCTCCAAGTGCTGGAATGACAGGCATGCTCTGCCACTTCTTGCCAAACGGCCCTTTGAATGTCAGATGTCAGCAAATACTGAGATCAAGTTCTAGCTTTCCTTTTTCCCATATTGTCAACAGTCTCTTGAACAATCCCTGTAGTTTTCCAACTACATAATGGGAATAACGTTTACTCCAACTAAGACAAACCTCAAAAAACAGAGCATATTGTTTTTGGAGCACTAATAGATGTAACCTAGAGGGAGAGTCCCTATCAAAGGTCTAGCTTTCATACAGATTTTGTGTTCATTCCAAACATCAAATCCATTTGTTAGAAATGCAATTGGAACATACATTTGTAAGCCATAGCTTCTCTACTACCTGGCAGTTATATCTGTGGCAGATTTTACCTTAGTCTTTGTATTATATAGATTTAGCAATGATTTAGACATAGTATAAGGACGTACTATAAGGACAGCAGATATTAGTTAAATGATTGTAACTCTAGTCCCCTCTTCTTTTCTCCTAGAGATAGATTCATAGTTCTCATAGTATTTAATGTATAATTTTAGACTTTATGTTGTATATTTAATAGGGTATTTTACATATTTCTCATAAGCTAGCCTTAGTTTCTCTCTCCCTACCCTGTAGTATATGTATGTATATGCTCATAAGTATGTAGGTGTATTCACCTGTGCTCTTACATGCAGAAGGTTAGGTCTGCATCAGAAATCTTTTTCAATTGCTTTCCTCCTTATATTTTGATACTAGGTATTTAATTGAGCCTGTAGATTGCCACTAGAGGTAGCCTGGTTTTCTGGCAAGCTCCCAGAATATATCTGTCCCTCCCCTCTGTCATTGGTGGGGTGTGATTGGGTTACAGGGCTGTGCTGCTAGGCCAAGCTTTTATTTAGGTGCTAAGTATCTGAACTCAGGACCTCATGCTTGTGCGTTAAACACTGAGACATCTCCCTATCCCTTATTTTAATTTTTGTGCAATCCAAGATAAGCGTGGTGAATAAGGATAAAGTATTGAGAACTCTTGAACACATAAGTTGAACAATGTTTTTAATAGAGAGAAATCATTTCTTTTCAATACAAAGTGATCTGGAGGTGAGGACTACTGTTTTCTTCCTCCAGTCTTATTACCAGATATTGTTATTTAATTATCTCCTGGTATCCACAAGAGGTTGGTCCTGGTTCTAGGATCCCTCTCTCTCAGATATTAGATCTGCAGATGCTCATTCTTTATGTAAGATGGAATATTTGAATGTAGCCTGTGCATAATCTCCCATATGCTTTAAACCATGTCTGGATTACTTGCACATGATCTCCTATATATTTTAATTCTTTCTAGATTATTCATAACTAGTAAATGTAATCTAAATACCACGAAAATGGCCCCTAAATTGTGTTTTTCAGCACAAGATAAAAGATGCATCTTGACTATCTGCATAATCCATGATATAAATGGCAGACTGTATCTAAAATAATATGTAGTATATGACTTGTTTTGTGTAAAAAAATGAACAGCATATTTTATGAGACAAAAACACAGAACACATGAGAGGAGACTGAGAGGTCAGGATGCTCAGGAGAGCTCGGATGAGAGGATATCTGTAACTTGTGTCAGAGTCACAGTGTGCTGGGCAAAGGAGAACACCAAATCACAGAAACATTAGAGAAAGAGCAAGCTTCTTGAGGGACAGGGGTCATATCAGACACATTCATTTCTTACCTGATGTCTAGAAGAACTGTAGAGATGTTACAGTACTTGGCAAAATTTAGATAAATGATCAACTCCTGTATTTCTTAGATACGACCTAATAGGCAGTGATTTTAGTAGAATTCACAGTTAGACTGTAAATGGTAAGAACTCTTGGTTCCTAGGGATAAACTTCTGAAGTACGTCCTTGCACTTCATATAACTTTGTTCTTCAAAAATTGCTGCTGTTTAATACTTTTGTGAATTAGTTAGAATTGCATTTGGTTAATGGCATATGTAATTAGCCATCTTATCTTGGTTGGAAAGGTACCTAACAAGAAGTAAAATGAGCTCTTTTCAATGACTATAAAATTACCAAGCCACAGAGAAGGAGGTCAAGACCCTTTAAAGACTCAAAGGAAGTGGAGCTGAAGGAAGAATAGCCCACTACCACAAACTGAACATATCCCACAGGTCTGTACTGGGCTCTCTGCAAACATGCTGCAAGTTTTTAGCTTGAGGCTACTGTGGGACTCCTAACGTGGTAAAGTCTCTCTGGCTCTTTTGCTAAATCATGGGACTCTACCTAGTTGCCCTGTCTAGCCTTGATATGAGGGTTTATGCCTAGTCTTATTGCATCTTGTTATGCTGTATTTGTTTGGGAGGCCTGCTTTTTTCTGAAGGGAAATGAAGGATTTGATGGAGAGGGGAGGTATGGGGAGAACTAGAAGAGCAGAGGGAGGAAGGCATCATGGTTAGGATGTATTGTATGAGAAAAGAATAAAGAAGAAAAAGAAAAGAAAGTATCCCACAGAAGGAGAAAGTTTAAGTCTGAGTTTAAGGGACTTTATGACTTTGTCAACCATCTTTCAAGACCCATTTCTCTATTAAGATAATCACTGATCCAAATTAGATAATAACTTAGTTTGGTCAATCTATTGTTTATCTTATCACAACAAAAAGCTAATTATTAATTAAAATTTAGATACAGTTTCATAAAAGAGGAATATTAATAGAAGAACAAATCTTTATTTGCCTTTACAGTGGACTAGGTACTCTGATATTCTCAAACTCTGTTTTCATTAATTCTTGCAACAATAACAGAACCGAAGAGCTGGTTGATCTCACAGTAGTAAGGAAGTAATTATTTCTTCTATCTATTTGTTTAATGTTGCTAGAGTTATTCAGTACCAGTAACTCCTAGTTACATTTTTTCCAATTAAAATTAATTAAAATTTGGACAGTGAGATGGGTCAGTGAGTAAGGAAGTTCCTTCCTGCCAAGCCTGATGAGCTGAGTTCAAGCCCCAGAACCTACAGGATGGAAGGAAAGAACCGAATTTCACAACTCATTGACCTCTGCACATGTGCCATGGCATGACACGCACACAAATACACTCATGAATAACACAAGTAAATAAATGTTAAGCTAACAACACTTATTTAGAACTCAACAAAATGAAAATTTGAGTCCCTTGGTTACACTAGCCTTATTCTGACTGCCTAATAACAACAGATGACTAGTAGCTACCATATTTTACAGGTCAAATATAGGACATTGCCAGGCTCACAAAGCTTTATGTTAAACATTACTGTTCTAAAAAGATGTAGCAAATCCCTTATGAAGCTCAGGACACTTAGACAACTCAGTACAACTAAAATATCATTTTGTCCAACCTCTTCATTGTTTACAATTGAAAAATGACTTGTGAAATAGGTAAACAACTTAAGAATACAGTTATAAATGAAAGATCCAGGGATTGCACTTCACAGCTTTACTAACTGTACATTCTCCTATGTCACACCTCCTGCTCATAAGGAGGACAATGAGGACACAGTTCTGACCTTGACTTGGTCATAAGCCCTTCTGCTATTGGAAATCCACGGAGGTGTTTGTAAAGGCAGGACTGTAAGAAGACCCAGCTCTGAATGTGTGTGCTCTAGTTAGCATCTTTCTCTTGGACACAAAATCAGCACTCATGTTACAGTGAACAATAGATGCCCTGGGTTGTGGGGCAGACTGAGGGACAGAAGAAGAAAATCAAGTTTTTCCCTCAAGGTTTAGGGAAGATTTAAAGGCTTGGAAGAACTATCTTCACATGAAGATCTGGTCCACTATGATGTGAGATAGAAAGCAGATCACCTGAACCCAGTGAGTGTGCCATTCACAGCATAAGCATTCATAAAATGTCTTAAAAATACACAATGTAGCTGCAGTGGTAAGTGGCAGGTTATGCAGTCTCTGAGCACCATTTTCAAGATCTGGCCTTGCTCCTCATGTCAGAGGAGCCTTGCAGGACCCAAGAAGTATTCTGCTTCTTCATGGAAATCTTTGGGGCTCCCAAAACTAGCCAGCTTGGAACCCTGTCTGACTATCTAACCTAGTGGGATCCACCTGCCACCCCAGCTGTTCTGCCTAGAACAGCCTGCATAGGAACCTGTGGGACACCTAGACCATCCTGATTTACTGTGAAAACATTTGGGAGGCCCAAAGCTAACCAGCTTGGAACCCTGCCTGACCACCCATTCTAGTTGGATCCGCCCACTACCCTGGGCCCGACTGGAACACAGCCTAAAGAATAGGGTTCACTCATGACACAGCCTACAGAGTGGAGTCTACCTGAGGCACAGCCAACAGAGTAGGATACCCTGACCTCCAATGTCTGGCTACAGCTCTCCTAACCTTCCAGAGAAGTCCTGCTACCATCAAGATCATTCAGCCAACTACAGGGAAAACCAGATGTTTAAAGTACAGCCTAAGAAGACAATCAACAAGACCCAGGGGAAAAAGGCACCACTAGAACCCAGCTATTCTGGTACAACAAACCCTGGATATTCTAATGAAACTGAAGCACAAGAAGAAGATCTTAAATCCAGTCTTCTAAAGATTGTAGAGAGCCTTAAAGGGGACATAAATTCCTTTAAAAATACAGGAAAGTACAGGAAAATGCAAAGGCATTAAAAGAGGAAGCAAATAAATATTAAGAAATATAGAGTCCTTCTATCCTGTGCCTTCTGCTTGGGTGGAACATATGCCTGTCTGCCCCTTGAAAACCCCATAGCCTGAAGTTCTCCAAGGAGATCTGCTATAATCAGGGCAACAGATAAAGGACCCTCCCAAGTAACTGCAGCAGCTAGGACCATCCCAAGGAGTCCAGCAGACTTGGAATCCATCCCCTCTGCTCGAACCTTGCCTTCCTTCCAGACTGCGCCTTCCACCAGGGCAGATCATCTTCTTGTCTAACCCCTGAAGACCCCACAGTTTGAAGACCTCCCCTTCATCTTAAAAGTATTAAAGAGATCAGGAACTGAAGGCCCATACATAAACAGAATAAAAGCAATATACAGCAAACCAACAGCCAATATCAAATTAAATGGAGAGATACTTCCAGTAATCCCACTAAAATCAGGGACAAGACAAGGATGCCCACTCTCCTTATATCTATTCAATATAGCACTAGAAATTCTAGCTAGAGCAATAAGACAACAAAAGGAGATCAAGGGGATACAAATTGTCAAAGAAGAAGTTAAGGCATCACTATTTGCAAATGATATGATAGTAGACCTAAGTGACCCCAAAAATTCTACCGGAGAATTTCTACAGCTGATAAACAACTTCAGCAAAGTGGCTGGATATAAAATTAACTCAAACAAATCAGTAACCTTTCTTTATACAAACGATAAATAGGCAGAGAAAGAAAATAGGGAAACAATACCCTTTACAATGGTCATATATGATATAAAATATCTTGGGGTAACTCTAACCAAACAAGTGAAAGATCTTTATGACAAGAACTTCAAGTCTCTCAAGAAAGAAATTGAAGAAGACCTCAGAAGATGGAAAGATCTTCCATGTTCCTGGATTGGCAGGATTAATATAGTAAAAATGGCCATCTTGCCAAAAGAAATCTACAGATTCAATGCCATCCCCATCAAAACTCCAACACAATTTTTTGAAGACATGGAAAGAGAAATTCTCAATTTCATATGGAAAAACAAAAACCCAGAATAGTAAAAACAATTCCTAATAAAAGAACGTCTGGGGAAATCAGCATCACTGACTTCAAGCTGTACTACAGAGCAATGGTGATAAAAACAGCTATGATATTGGTACAGAGACAGAGAGGTTGAACAATGGAATAGAATTAAAGACCCAGAAATAAAAACACACACTTATGAACACTTGATCTTTGACAAGGAAGCCAAAAATATACAATGGAAAAAAGAATGTTCAGTAAATGGTGGTGGTCTAACTGGCAGTCGGTGTGTAGGAAAATGAAAATAGATCCATATCTGTCACCTTGCACAATGCTCCAGTCCAAGTGGATCAAGGACTTCAACATAAGACCTGATACACTGTATCTAATAGAAGAGAAAGTGGGAAAGAACCTCCAACTCATTGACACAGGAGGAAATGTCCTAAACAGAACCCCAATGGCTCAGGCTCTAAGATCAAGAATTGATAAATGGACTTCATAAAATTGAAAAGCTTCTGTAAGGCAAAGGACATAGTCAATAGTACAAATTGGCAACCTACAGATTGGGAAAAATCTTTGCTAACCTTACATTCAATAGAGTGCTAATATCCAAAATATATAAACAACTCAAGAAGCTAACCTCTAAAAAACCAAACAACCCAATCAAAAAATGGGGTATAGAGCTAAACAGAGAATTCACAGCAGAGGAATCACAAAAGGCTGAGAAGCATGTAAAGAAATGTTCAAAGTCCTTGGTCATCAGGGAACTGCAAATCAAAAAGACCCTGAGATTCCACTTTACACCAATCAGATTGGTTAAGATAAAAAACTGAGGTAACAGCACATTTTGGTGAGGATGTGAAGAAAGAGCAACACTCCTCTGTTGTTGGTAGGATTGCAAACTGGTACAACCACTCTGGAAATAAATCTGGAGTTTCCTCAGAGAATTTAAAATCGACCTACCTGACGACCCAGCTATACTACTCTTGGACTTAGACCCAAAAGATGCCCTACCATACCACAGGGACACATGCTCCACTATGTTCATAGTGGGCTTATCGATGACAGCCAGATGCTGAAAACAACCCAGATGTCCCACAACAGAATAATGGATACAGAAAATGTGGTTTATTTATACAATGGAATACTATTTAGCTATTAAAAATGAGGATATCGTGAGTTTTGCATGCAAATGAATGGAACTAGAAAATATCATCCTGAATGAAGTAACTTTGACCTCAAAAGACATGCATGTTATATACTCACTAGTGAGTGGATATTAGCCAAAAAATATAGAATTCCTAGGATACAATCCATCGAACTCAAGAAGGTTCATAAGGAGAAGGGCCCAAGTAAGGATGCTTCAATCCCACTTGGGTGGGAAAAGAAAGCCATCAAATGAGACAAAAGGATGGAGGGACCTTGGTGGGTGAAGGGATAGGGAGGAGAAAATGAGAACATGATGAGGTATAGGGGCAGGGAAATAGGAGAGAAGCCCTGAGGGCCAGCAGAATGAATAAAAATATGCAACCTGGGGGGGGGGAACTAGGAGATTCAGGGACCCTGTAGAATGCACCAGACCCCTGGGCGGTGAGAGACTTTCAGGACTCAAAGGGAGAGCCCTTAGATGAAATGCCCAACAGTGGGTAGAGGGAACTTGTAGATTCCACCTCCAGTTGAATCTTCTCATGTAGAGGGATGGAGTTGCCATCTCACAGTTAAAAACTCTGACCAAGAATTATTCCTGTCTAAAAGAACTGCAGGGACAAAAATGGAGAAGAGACTGAGAGATAGGCGGTTCAGTGGCTGGCCCAAGTTGGGATCCATCTCAAGGAGAAGCTACAAGACCTCACACCATTACTGATGATATGGTGTGCTTATGGGCAGGAGCCTAGCATGCTTGTCCTCAGAGAGGCCCAACAAGCAGCAGACAGACTTAGACAGATGCAGATACTTACACTCAACCAATGCTCTGACCCTTGTGGTTGAATTAGGGAAAGGCTAGAGGAAGCTGAGGAGGAAGAAGACCCTATTGGAAGACCAGCAGCCTCAACTAATCCAGAATTCTGAGAGCGCTCAGACATGGAGCCACCAGCCAATCAGCATACATGAGCTAGACTGAGCCTCCACCCCCCCACCCCCCCCAACACATATACAACAGAGGACTGCTTGGTCTGGCTTCAGTGTGAGAAGTAGCAACAAATTCTGGAGAAACTTGAGGTCCCTGGGAGTGGGAATGCCTGGTGGATGTGGGTGGGGGTATGGGGGGGGTGGGAACATCCTTGTGGAGACAGGAGAAGGAGGAGGAATGGAGTGAGGAACTGTAGGAGGGCAGACTGAGAGGGAGTTAACAGAATCAAACTGGTGAAGAATATGAATCAAACTGTAGAAGACCTGAAAAGGGAAATGTAAGCAATAAGAATACAGAAATTGAGGCAATCCTGGAGATGGAAAACCTAGGAAAGAGAACAGGAACTACAGACATAAGCACCACTAACAGATCCAAGAAATGGAAGAGAGAATTTCAGTTGTAAAAGATATGACAGAAGAAATCAATATATCAGTTGACGAAAATACAAAATCTAAAAAGTTCATGACACAAAACATTCAGAAAATTTAGGATACTATGAAAAGACCAAACGTAGGAATAATAGGGATAAAAAGGAGGAAGAAGAGGAAGAGGAGGAGGAGGAGAAAGATTCCCAGCTCAAAGGCCCAGAAAACATCTTCAACAAAGTCATAGAAGAAAATTTCTCTAACCTAAAGAAAGGGATGCATATAAAGTAAAAGAAGCTTACAGAATACCAAACATATTAGATCAGAAAAGAGAATCCTCCCACCCCAAATAATCAAAATACTAAATATACAGAAGGAAGAAAGAATTTATAAGCAGCAAAGAAAAAGGTCAAGTAATGTATAAAGGCAGACCTATCAGAATTATACCCAATTTCTCATCTGAGACTCTAAAAGCTAGAATGGCTTGGGCAGGGCTTGCATACCCTAAGAGACCACAGATGTCAGCCCAGACTACTATATCCAGAAAATCTTTCAATCACCATAGATGGAGAAACCTAGATCTTCCACAAGAAAACCAAACTGAAATAACACGTTTTCACTAACCCAGTCCTACAGAGTGTACTAGAAGGAAAACTCCAGCCCAATGAAGCTATCTATACTCTCGAAAACACAAGAAGTAAATAATTTTACACCATTAAAACCAATAGAAAATAAACACACACACACACACACACACACACACGCACACTCAACCACCACCAACCTCAAAATAACAAGAAGTAACAACCATTATTCATTAATATCAAAGGCCTCAATTCCCCAGTAAAAAGACACAGGCTAACAGAATGGACATATAAACAGAATCTATAATTCTGCTGTATACAACATATCTAAGCAACAAAGATAGTTATTTTCTCAGTATAAAGGGCTGGGAAAAGGTTTTCCAAGCAAATGGATGGAGAAACAATCCAGAATAGCAATTCTAATATCTAATAAAATAAACTTTGAACTGAAAGTAATCAAAAGAGACAGGTAAAGACAATTCATATTCATCAAAGGAAAAACCCACCAAGAGGACATCTCAATTCTATGCCCCAAATGTGAGAGCACTCACATTTGTAAAAGAAACATTATTAAAGCTTAAATCACAGATCGAATCTGACACATTAATAGTGGGAGACTTCAAAACCCTACTCTCACCAAAGAACAGGTCATTGAGACAGAAACTAAACAGAGAAATAACAAAACTAACAGAGGTTATGATTCAAATGGACTAACAGATATCTATAGAACATTTTATCCAAGCACGAAAAAATATACCTTTTTCTCAGTACCTCATGGAACATTACCCACATAATTGACCATATAACTGGTCACAAAGCAAACCTCAACAGATACAAGAAGATTGAAATAACCCCATTCATCTTATCAGATCACCATGGATTAAAGCTGGACTTTAACAACAACAGAAAACAGCAGAAAGCCTACATACCCATGGAAACTGAACAACTCTCTACTCAATGATCATTGGGTCAGGGAAGAAATAAAGAGAGAAATAAAAAATTTTTTAGAATTCAATGAAAATAAAGGTACAACATGCCCAAATGGGACACTATGTAAGCAGTGCTAAGAGGAAAGTTCACAGCTCTAAATGCCCTCATAAAGAAGTTGGAGAGTTCTTATAGAATTAAAAGTACATCTAAAGCCTCTAGAAAAAAAGAGAAGCAAACACATTCAGGAGGAATAGATGGCAGAAAACAATCAAACTCAGGACTGAATCAATCAATTAAAAGCAAAGAGAACAATACAAAGAATCAAAAAACCAAGAGCTGGTTCTTTGAGAAAATCGACAAGATAGACAAACCCTTGGCCAAACTGACATAAAGACAGAGAAAGTCTGCCCAAATTAACAAAATCAGAAATGGAAAGGGAGACATAACAGTGGACACTGAGGAAATTGAAAAAAGTCATTAGGTCTTACTTCAAATGCCTGAACTCCACAAAATTTGAAAATCTAAATGAATTGGATGATTTTCTATACAGATACCAATTACCAAAGCTATATCAAGATCAGCTAAACTATCTGAATATTTCTATAACCCCAAAGGAAATAGAATCAGTCATTAAAAGTCTCCTAGCCAGAAAATGTCCTGGACCAGATGGTTTTAGTACAGAATCTACCAGACTCTTAAGGAAAAGCTGATGCTAATACTCCTAAAACTATTCCATAAAATAGAAACAGAGTGAACCCTGCCAATTTCATTCTATAAGCCACAGTCACCCTGGTACCTAAACCACACAAAACTCAACCAAAAAAGAAAATTTCAGACCAATTTCCATTATGAATATTGATTCAAAAATACTCCATAAAATACTCATAAACTGAATCCAAGATCACGTAAAAGAAATCATCCACCATGATCAAGTAAGCGTCATCCCAAGGATGCAGAGGTGGATCAATATATGAAAATCCATCAACATAATCCACCATATAAACAAACTGAAAGAAAAACCCCACATCATCATCTCACTAGATGCTGAAAAAGCACTTGACAAAATCCAACACCCCTTCATGATAAAAGTCTTGGAGAGAGCAGGAATACAAGGGGCATACCTAAACACAATGAAAGCAATATACAGCAAGCCAATACCCAACATCCAATTAAATGGAAAGAAACTTAAAGCATTTCCATTAGAATCGGAGACAAGACTAGGCTGTCTTCTCTCCCCAAATCTTTTTAATATAGTCCTTGATGTTCTAGCTAGAGCAATAAGACAACAAAAGGAGATCAAGGGGATACAAATTGAAAAGGAAGAAGTCAAAGTACCACTATTTGCAGATGATATGATAGTATACATAAGTGACCTCAAAAATTCTACCAGAGAACTCCTACAGATAAAGACCTTCAGCAAAGTGATAGGATACAAAATTAACTCAAAGCAATCAGTAGCCCTCCTTTACAGAAGCAATAAACAGACTGAGAAAGAATTAAGGAAAATAGTACCCTTCATAATAGCCACAAATAACATAAAATACCTTGGTATAACACTAACCAAGCAGGTGAAAGACCTGCATGACAAGAACTTGAAGTCTCTGAAGAAAGAAATTGAAAATCTGCCTTGTCCATGGATCGGTAGGATTAACAGTAAAAATGGCCATCTTACCAAAAACAATCTCCAGATTCAATGTAATCCTCATCAAAGTTCCAACACAATTCTTCACAAATCTTGAAAGAACAATTTTCAACTTCAAATGCAAAAACAAAAACTCAGGATAGCTAAAATGATCCTAAACAATAGAAGGATTTATGGATGTGTACAATTATCCCTGACTTCAAGCTGTACTACAGAGCAATGGTAATAAAAATGGCATGATATTGGTATAGAAACAGGTGGATCAATGGAATCAAATCAAAGACTCCAGAAATAAACCCACATACCTACTCACATTTGATTTTTGACAAATGAGTCAAAACCTTACAGTGGAAAAGGGTGAGCATCTTCAACAAATGGTGCTGGTCTAACTAGATGTCTGCATGTAGAAGAATGCAAATAGATCCATATTTATCACCCTGCACAAAACATAAGTCCAAATGGATCAAAGCATGAAACATAAAACCAGACACATTTAATCTAATAGAACAGAAAATGAGAAAAAGCCTTGAATTTGTTGGTTCAGGAGTCAACTTTCTGAACAGAACATCAACGGCTCAGGCACTAAGGTCAAGAATTAATAAATGGGATCTCATGAAACTAAAAAGCTTCTGTGTGTCAAAGGACACTGTCACCAGGACAAAATGACATCCTACAAATTGGGAAAAAAATATTCACTAAGCCTACATCCAATAGAAGGCTGATATCCAAAATATAGAAAGAACTCAAGAAACTGTACATCAACAAACCAAATAACTAAATACTATTCTTTTAACTGAACAACAAAGAAAAATATATTTACACTTTCTGTTGTATTCTTCTATATATAGAACTCTGCAACAAGACCCTGGACTTCAGGATGACTGGTGCCATATTAGAAGTACCTTTCAGATATTAAAACCCAGCATATGTATCCCAACACCTACCAAAACAGGAACACAAACCCAGTCCATAGATACAGGAAAGATCCTGAGTAAAACGATCCTAATTCTATTAACCTTGTTTTTTTGGCTTTTGTCACTCCATTTCTTTCTAACGGAAGTATGCCAACCAGAATGTGGCTTTTTGCATAAAAGACAAAGAACAGCAATGGCTTGTGCCTGTATAATGTGGACAAGTTCACCATGCGGTTGGCAATAAAGATTTTCTTTTTAACTTAAGAATGTCTGGGTGGGAGTCTCTGATGGACTTAGCTCACAACAGTCTGACCCCAGCAAGATCTCTAGAGACTGAATCAACAGGATACAGTGGGGATGGGGTGATAGCATGGGAAACAGTTTCTAGGAGACTCATACTCTGGGACACTCCAGGGCCCCATGAACTTCTCCTGCCTACAGTACTAACATTCTAGAGGATCCTGGTACCTCTACCATAAAAAAAGAAATTATAGGAAGTCTCCTGAATCTGTCATCTCCAGAGGTAAGTCTGGAGCCTCTGTTTATGGAGCCTTCTGAAGAGGACTCTTAGGAAGAGCTGGACACAGCCTTTTCTGGGAGCCAGATGAGATGTCCCTGGACCCCTGGTTTAAGTCTCCATGTGGCCACCTCTGGTTGTCTTTATGTTTGCTAGTCTGTGTGTCTGTCTATGTGCTTCTGTCAGTTTTGTTGGTTGGGGAAATAGATCTAAAATGGTAGGGGATGTGAGAAGTCCCAGGACACAGTTGAAGTGCATATGAAAGCACTTCAAGGAGAGTTTTGAGCATGTATCTGGCTAGAGTTTAACATTTTGGATGCTGTCTTGGAGTGATCCTGGATACTTACCCCTCAAGACAGGATTGTTTTTATTTTCTTGTTTATTTGCTTATTGATGCATACGGATTATTTCAATGACATCTATTCCGTTCCCTGTTCCCAAGTTTGACCTCTAACATTTCTGCTTAGAAGAATCAGCATTGAGGTAATATGTTGTTAGTGTGACTATCTCACCTCTCAGTTTCAACCAGTTTCTCTTTGTTGGTCCTGGTAGATCCTTTATCTGGCTGTGTCTACCTGAATTACAAACATCTCTTAGTCCCTAATATTTTCTGACTTCCCTAGTATTTAAAAGAAAATACTCTAGAGTATAAATAGTTCCATAGTCTGAGTAAGTTCTGTGTTTTCCATTTTGCACCGGCAGCCTTTGAGGCTTGTTTCAACCGTTGAGACAGCTCCTCTCAGCCATCTCTTTGCCTATAGCCTTTGATGAACTTCACACTTTAAGGAACTCTAAAATAGTCAGATGGAGTAGAGTTGTTTTTCCTAGAGAAAATGAGGAAACTCTGAGGGTGAAATTCCCTGGAGAGACATTTAAAGGAGGGATTCTTTAGTTGTGGGATAGTTGGAGGGTGACTATAGTTCTTATTCAAGAGTGTGTAACCAAGCTGGGAGAAAGGGCATCCTTTTACACGTGTAAATAGGGAGCAAGCCTGTTTCAGATTCTTAACTGGACTTTCTGAGTGAAGTCAAGTGTAGGAGGCAGACACATGCTGTTTAGGAATATCCAAGATGTCCAGGTGCTGTTTCTGTCACCTCTCCTCTTCATGCAGATTTAGACTTACCGACAGAGAATTTAAGAATGAGGAGATGGTGATGCCAGGTGGCACTCCCTGGGAATTTCTGAGCTTATTAGTCAATTGGTGAATTCCTAGGAATGAGCTGTAGTTTAGTATGCAGCTAAGCTTCTGATGTGAGGTGTTTCTCACAAGCATCCTGCTGATTTGTGACCATAATTTATGTCAAGTGAGCCTCTGGGATGATGTAGAAAGAGAACTTTGGAGTCCAGACTCACTGATTTATGGCGTCTTGAGCAGGTGGAATGAAAATGTAGTTTTTGACATTGTCTCTGTTCTGTGCCACTGGGGATGTCACTGTAAGCCATTCACAGCAGAGGTGGTTTTGGCAACTTGAGGGCCTTGACTATCCTGTCTTGGTGGGTGGTTTGCCAATGGTTGGCTGTTTTTCTGGTAAGCTCTGAGGGTGCAAGTTAGGCAACCAGGTAGCTTTCTATGTACGCATCTGTTACCTTATAGCAATAAAATGTAAAGCTCTTTGTTCCAGCATACACTTCGTAAGAGTACTAGGAGATGAGCATTTTATGAAGCCCATTTTATAGATGAAAAACTAAGAATCAGAGGAGCTGAGGAGCATATATAGGTCTTGATCAGGTACACATGAGCAAGTAGGGAGTATAACTCCCAGATCAGCAGTGTTGACTAGAATACAACATTTTCTATGCAGATGTTCTTGGGGGAAGGACACTGAGATACAATATTAGGCAATTGTGAGACAAAACTATTTTAATACTTAGATCTATTTATCACTTTATCTATCTATCTATCACCTATCTATCTATCTATCTATCTATCATCTATTTATGGAGAGTGTCTTTGGGGAATTATTTGTAATGTGCCAGTATTTTTTTATCTTAAAAATATTTATTTTATGTGTATGTGTGCTTTACTTGCACATATGTATGTGCACCATATGTATGACTGGTGCCTACTGAGGTGAGAAGTTGGTATCAGATGCCCTGGAACTGGAGTTATAGATTGTTGTTAGCCACCATGTAGGTGTTGGTAATCAAACCCAGAGTCCTGTGAAAGAGCAACAAGTGGTCTCCAGCCCCCACTGTTATATTTTTAAATTTTTACATTTTTTTGGTCAGATGGAACATAATGTTTACTAGAAAAACAGTTCTACTAACAATGCTATCCTTGTCATCATCATTAAAAAATGTATATTTTTCTAATCACATATTTATTTTTAAGCATAATATAACATCAAAAAGAGGTTGATGGAAAATTAGGTGATTTGTTTTATTATGATTCTCATATACATCATGGGAAAAACACAGTGACTACATATGGACTAACATTCTTCACATTTCTACTGTTTTATTATTCATCTTTGAATAAAACAATTCTGCTACACTTCTCTCCATTTTATTGTTGACAGGTAACTTAGTTTGCTGTATATGGCATAATAACTTTATTTGCATCTTTCTAAGGTAAATGAGTTGCCATAATTTGCCACAGAAAAATTGCATTTGGGATGTTTTAGAATGAAGTATTTGTTACATATCATTTGCCTAAGTTGCTTATTGAAACTAATTTCAGCTGGGCAGTGGTGGCGCATGCCTTTAATCCCAGCACTTGGGAGGCAGAGACAGGTGGATTTCTGAGTTTGAGGCCAGCCTAGTCTACAGAGTGAGTTCCAGGACAGCCAGGGCTACATAGAGAAACCCTGTCTTGAAAAACCAAAAAAAACAAACAAACAAACAAAAAAACTAATTTCAACTAAGAGCTCTTCAAATATACTACTAGCCCAGACATTTCTTCTATACACTAGACCTGAGAGTGAATTAGTAACTTGGTTCTTGAGATTGTAGTCCTGCATGTGCTGTATGCTGGGATGAATTGTCCAGACACATGTTTAGGAACAGAGTACCTCTTAACTTCACTGTGTGTAAGGGTATTCACAGCTGTCAAGTTGTCAGTTCTTCTCTCAGACTGCTGTGGCTAAAGAGAGGCATCTCATCTGATCTCATGAGCTTTCTCAAGGCCTGCTTCTCCTAATGAACCAACAATCTGATCAGCTTACTCAAGTGGGTACCATCCTTTCAGGGCGGAGGGAAACTTTCATTGAGTCTGCATTGGCTGTTCAACTCCCTGCCCAAGGGTTTGCCCTGGCACCTGGAGTCTAATAGTTTGTACCAAGGAAAGACAGGTGGTGCTGAAGAGCTAGGCATGTCAGAGTCTGCCTTCATCCATTGATAGAGAAATACTGAGGTGGGTATTTCCTACATGGTCTCCTGGAAGTTACTGGAAATTAGAACATTAATTTGCTACACTTAGTAAGTTTCTTAACAATACCTTTCATTAATACTCTTCCCTTTCTCTTTATTGCTTTCCTTCCCTGTAAACTACTCTTTGATGTCATTGTTCATGTAAACTGGATTCTTAGGGCCTTGCATGAGTCCAGGTTTCTCTAGAAGCAGATGCTAAGACAGAGATATGAGTCAGGAAGAGTTAGCTGATAAAATATAAATATGATAATTTCACCATCCTATTTAAAAATTTAGGTGCTAAAGAATAAATCTTGGTGTCCTTCACAACATATCCAAGGTCCCTCATGATTTATGGAAGGAACTTTTATGGTCTACTGAACTAGCAGATCAGGATCACAACCATCTTAAATATCCCCAGTCCTCTCTCTTTCAGATAGAAGTTATGGCCTTATGCTCCCAAAGCTCACTGGACTCACTCCACTAAAAATGTAGGATGCTCTGTAGAGCTCTGAGATTACTTCAAACATGATTTCACTGGACAAGAAATAAAGTCATTTCTGCTGTAGACACACAAAAATCAGAGTTTCTGTTTCCCAGTGAAATTCCATGCTAAATAACCCCACTCTCACCTACTGGAATGAGATGGGAACTAAAGTATCTCATTAGTTTTCTAGCACTAAGCGTTTCTTACATAATGAAGATTAATGAAATTCTAGAGCTCACAGAGAAACAAACATTTCTTGTTTGTGCCTTTAACTTTGCCTCTGGGGTCCAGATAGAAATGAAAGCCAAAGCTAAATTTATTAAATTTGAAAACAAGGTCAAGTGAGATACACTGGAGAGGGCCAGAAAATGTGGCTAGAGACAGAAGGGATGTGTTTGAATAGATGGCAGGTAAGCTTAAAATTCCCAAGTTCTTGCCCAAGTGTTTGTTAAGCATTTATGCAATTGTGTGAATATTTTGAGGTGTGTTTTCACACACACACACACACACACACACACACACACACACACACACGTCAAAATGCTTATTTGACCAGCAGGCATAGGTTTTAAATACTATTCTTCCGTGGACAACTTCCTTGTTCTACATTCTGTTTCCCAGCATGCCCTGGAGATTTGTCCATAGCTATCACAGTGCTGTATGTTTGTTCATGTTTCCTTTCTTTCACTGCACTTTAAGAAAGACCAAATCTATGTTGTTTACTTCTGTGTTGTTAGTACCCGTCCCTGTATCTGACCTGCTGGTTAAATGCCAGTTAAATTAACAAATACTCAAAGAAGCATTTGTCTAATGTTTGACTTCCATCTTTTCTCTTGTTTTCATTCTCAATGCAGCATACTTTTAACACACTGTAACTAGAGAGGAAACCTATCTCCCAGATCCTTCCAGGCTCAAGAGAGCCTGGCTGGACTTGGTATATGTCTGTGCTTCAATGAGAAGGTGTGCAGCTGCCATCTCGAATGTCTCTACCCTTGATCTCTTATAAATTCTGTTTTCTGTTAGAGAACAGCTGAAGCTATGTGAACAACTGTGTGAATACACACAACCAATGGTGTCTCCAATAGGAGTTATGGTTGAATGGGTTGGACAAACCCTAAATTTTTATTAAAAAAATCTTCATTTTATAGCAGATTTTGAGAGGAATTAAAGGGAGTTTTGGTGATACATATATATTTTTAAAAATCCCACCCACCGATCCACCCAAACAAACAAATAAAATCTTGCCCTTAATGTTTATCTCTAATATGCCTTAAATCTCTCTCCCATCTTCCCTAATTATATGCTTATATGACAGAAAAGTCTGGAAAAATGTCTAGGGAATAGACTGATAGTCATCCATGGAAGTATGGATCCTCACATTTCTGAAGTTTCCTACGATCCCTTGTAATCTTATACTTTTGTCTTCCCATGACATACCATTATAGTTGTGTTCCTGATTTCTTCCTAACCTATGACCTCAAGGATTTCATACCCTATGATGATATTATTGTTATTATTACTTTGATGCTTTAATAATCTGGTGCCAGAATTCAAGAAACATTCTTTTATCTGTATCTATCTCTTTGCAAAATTACATAGAGACTTCTTATTACTGGGAGAAAACACAACATTCCAATGTCTTGAACCAGGTTGACTTCTAGTTTGCAACATGGGAGATGATTTTTGAATAAATCTTCCAGAGGTGTGGCATGTTTTGTTTTCAGTTTCATTAAATTAGCCTGGGCCTGTTTTTATAGCACTATTGGGAGAGTTAAATACTACTGAGACAATATAGGGAAGAGCTGAAGCCATCCTGGATGAGGTGGAGGCCAGTTGACTTCCAGATTATTGAGAGAGCCAAGCCAAGATTATCTGAACTTCCCATTCTAACATCCACAAATCTACCAGCATCAGCTTATATTTTTCAAAACCTACTCTAATAAGTATACATAGATGCTATAACCTCCCTTTTATCTCACCACCTACCAGAGGTAGTGGAAAGGTTAACAGGGCAAAGGAGGTTGTGGATATTTTTAGAAATAGTTCTTTGGGATGAATCCAGTCTGTGTTGTCAGGATATCAGCAATTCAGTCACACGAGTCAGCAGCAGTAGCTCAATCCACTTGTAAACACCATTCACAAATCAGCATTGGCAGTTCAATCCAGAAGAAACTATGAGGCTCTACCAATTGGCCTGAGTCCACAGAAGTGGCAAGGAGCTATCAGAACACCACCAGAAGATTTTTGGTGTTTTTCTCTCTATTATATCATGACCAATGATAATCAGCAAAGAAGGCAAGGTGAATCATTACTACACAGCTTTGTCAGTGAAGACCAACATCAGCCAGGCCCAATGAGACCAGCAAAGAGTGGCAAGGTGAACCAATACCACAAAGTATTGTCCACTTTTTATACCCTTTCCAAACATCATGTGTTTTCTCAAGTGTCTGCTCTAGCAAAACATCAGATACCTTTTATCCAGGCAGCTTCCAGAAAAATGCCATGTGTCTGTTCTCAGCAAAATATCCTCCCATGTGTCTGCTTCAGCAGAAACATTCTCTCATAAGACAGTTTCCAGAAAAACATCACATGACACAACTGAGTCTCCAAAGCAACCAGAAATTTCTACTTCACATTGGGAATAGAAAAAATTTCCACACAATCCGTAAATAAATTAATGGCATGAAATGTGATGCTTTTAAATGAGTGTGATAGGAATGGTTTGTTACATAGCAGTAGCTTATGTTTTACATTAAAATCACCTTTTGTGAATGAACAGGTCTATCTTTGGTGGATGGGTTTAGTGAGAAACTATCTTAGCTTCTTTGTGATAAAATTAGCATAGCTAGTGAATAATCTAGCTTAAAAAAAAAAGAACAAATCGATACAAAAATAACCTTTAAAAAGCAAATACAAATATTATCTTTGGAGTATATTAGCTAAGAAAACAAGATGAAAAATTTCCACGTAGAAAATAATCTAAAATTAAATATTTTTCCTTCATGAATAAAAAATTTCGATGTTTCTGAGTAGAAGGTAGTAAAATTCCAAAAGTCAATTTTATTCAAATTGCTTTCAAGTGGTCCTTTATTGTTATGCTAATTAAACTTGGTTCATAAATAAAACATTAAGTTGAGAAGTAATTGGCAAATATGGTCTGTTAAGGAACTCTTAGGTGTCATAACTTTGCCCAGTTGGCTGAGTTCTTAATTCTGCATGGTTCTCTGCCAGGCCACAGAGTTTACTCTCATATTAAAGTAACAGGCATTTGCTGAAGAAGCCCAATTTAGCTATACCTTCATACATCTCTAAGCAAATCATCATGAGATCTCCTTGTACACTAATGATCTCAGAGTTCCCTAGATCATAACTTCGTATTTTATGTGAGTGGGTCAGAATTATAATCTAGCTAGAAATGTAAAAAAAATGATTTTTTAAGGCCATCACATTTGAAACCACTTACAGAAAAAAAGCATTATTTTACCTTAATCAGAACCTGAGCAGAGGTAAAGGAGGTGCCATTATTTGCTCTTCTGCACCTGGATAAATCAGTTTTGTACAACTCTAATTAAGATGGGCCATAGCACAGCTCAGTAAAGGGACCAGGAATTGGTCTCATGCTCAATTCTGTTGTTACTGGAGTAAGGCTATTCAAAGATTAAGTGGTGGAGGGCTGTTCTGTTGATGTTAGAATTTCAAGAAGAGGTTAACACTTGCGTGGTGCTACCCGAAGCTCTGTGAGGTTTAGAGAAGAAACCTGCCTAATACCAGGTCCTGGTATTAACTGCCATCCATCCAGCGAGCTGGCAGGTATACTTACTGTAATTGTTCTATGACCTGCTCCCTTGAGACTGGCTTTCTCTTCAATTCTGGGAGTGAAAATCCGGTGAATGATGTTGACTACATAGTAGGTAATATTATGTTTACTAGGAAGCAGAAGCAAGGAATAAAAGGTTTCTACTACATTCCCATTTAGAGTGTACTGTCTCTTTGCATGGGAGAGAGATAGGAAGGAGGTTAAGTGTGTGAGTTTCTTTGTGTTCCTAACTCACATACACCTCAACAAGGGACTCCCCTTACTTCCTTACACTAAAAACTAGGCAGAATGGACAGTAGTTTTGTATAACTTGCCTAAGATTAAACATCTAATAATTGGAAAAGCAAGGATTAGAAACCACTACAATTACAAATCACATACTCTTCCCATATAAGATATCATAAAAACCTGAGTAGTATACTCTTCTGAGTTTGTACTGTCAGCCAAAAGGTCTGTAAGCTACCACATCGAGGTAACTGCCTTTTGAGAAGAGACCATCTCCACCATAAGTACATTGTCTAGGCTGATAGGTCTTTATTCATTCAGTGTGGTCATAGCACATTCCTTCTGTGTGAAAACAACATATTAAAAACCCAAATCCAAACTATATACCAGCTTCCCTTGTTGGAGATGCATGCATATCAACAGAGGAGAAAGTAAGGATTTTTTTTCCCAATTACAGCTTTATGGAGACTAAAAAGATAGTCTCACAGGCAGGAAGAACTAACGTGGCTTTTTCTCTCTAATGTTTATTCACCACTTATGATACTGCCTCATGTATCATGTGTGTAAGTTTTCTTCCATACATAGCAATTTATCAATAGACACCATGTCACTGGTATGTTTTATAATCCAGTTCCTTCCAAGCTAATCTGATCACGTTGGGACCAGTTAAGTGCAATACAGTACAATCTAGTTCACTTTGGTGCATTTCAGTTGTGACATGATTCTTTGAGAAAGTCTCCCATAACACAAGGATACTCCCAACTTCCAATGCCAAGTGCACTGTTGCTTATACTTCTGACCTACCAGTTGTGAGCTGGGAATCTGATTGCTCCCTTCTCAGGTTGTAAATTAGAAAGCATGAATCACAGAATTCAGGGGACAATTAAGGAAGCAAGAAAGAACACAAATGGCAGACAGATGAATGATGAATAAGGCTAGAGCAATGGGCCTGAGGCACAGGAGTATCTGTTTCACCGGAGTTGGGACATGCCACGCTCTCTTGGAACATGATGATGGGTGAGGTGCTTCCTGACCTGGGAGCTTTGTGAATTCCATCTTTCTGGGTTTTTTTTTTTGAGTTTTTTTTTTTTTTTTTTAAGACTTCATTTAATTATAATTGATTGCATCATTGATCACTGATGATCATCTCAATCCCAATCCCTCTTCTGTACCTAGGGTTTTAGCTGTGGGAAAATTCTAAGTGTCCAGTCATGGTTTTTAGTGATTATCCCCCTTCCTGAAATTATGTAGGGTCTTCTAGCCAATCATTTTATTAGCATGCAAAAGACATTAGTCACTCCAAAGATTCCAAGAAACTAGGAAAAAGAACAAATAGATATTTCCACAGGGCTACACATAAAACTCCTTGAGATGGGTATGGTTTTTCCATTCCCTTTGGGCTTGCTCAAGTGTGTTGTGGGCCGAAAGTATAATAATAATGGAACATTTAAGACTAGATTTCCAAGCAGAGGAAGCTTTTAGTTTTCTCAGAAGATCATTCTCATGAAGAGGATTAAAAATAAATCTTTTGCTTCGTGCGATTCTTGTCAGTTTAAATATATTTTCATGTATGTTCTCATTTTAAATAAACTTCTTTATGGAGCCATAATTTATATGCTATAAAATGAGTCATCTAACATGTATGATTTAGGGTGTATGTGTGTGTGTGTGTGTGTGTGTGTGTATGAGTGTGTGTGTATTCACAACTGTGAGATCCTTACTGCAAGCTAAGTTTAAAATATTTCATTTTTTTTCTAAAAATAAACAGTGTATCAGATTTCAAAACATATTCTCAGGAGGTGAATAGTTAAAGTTTTGCTGTTGGCGACAGTATTTCTGTTAGGATAGCTGTAGGAGTTTTGTATAGATACATTTTTTTTCTTTAGACTCTAGGTAAATAGGCACATATGGCATGTGCCTAGGAGTCAAATTGATGGATGACGTGGTAACTCTGTTTAACATTCTTTAATGTTAACCACAAAGTTCTTCCAAATTGTTGTAGCATTTTGTATTACTGCTAGCAATGGGTACAAATGAGTGAAAGCTCTCTTTCTTCACTTGTTCATCTGAAATGGTAACTCGAGCTTTGTATTGCATTTCAATGGCTAAAGGTGTTTGGTGTCTTTTCATGTGCTTAGTACTGTTTCTACATTATCTTTTGTCTACCCACAACCCGTGGCCAGTTTTAAGTTGTGCTCCATATCCTTTTACTATCGTGTTGTAAGGTATTCTTTATGTATTTTGTGCCTGCTTGTCAGATACGTGTTTTCAAATGTCTGTTATTATGTTTATTGACTTCTCACTCTCTTAATGAGATTCTTTGCATCACAAAAGCATTCTATTTTGGTAAGCTGCTCTGTTTGCTTTGTATAAGTTAATCCATTGTTTATGCTGGGCTGTGTCTCACCTCCTGACATAATATATAACAATGCTTACCTAAGGTCATATAAATTTGCTCCTAAAATATTTTTTGTGAGGTATTTTATAATTTCAGCATTTACATTTAGCTCATGGATGCATTTGAAACAATTTTTATGATAGAAGGTGAGGATGTAACTTTACTTCTTCTGTAGCGATATCTATTTGTTGGTATATCACTGGTTGAAACAGTTCCCCTTTCCTGCTGTATTGCCTTGCCACTCTGGATAATCAAGTGACAGCACTATAAGGGCTTAAATTTTAATTCTGATCTTTATAGTCAGTTCTGTTTTTCTATGTGTCTAATCTTTAGCCAGTGGCATACTGACTTGAATTCTGAAGGTTAGTTTCAAAAGTCTTCAAACTTGATTTTTTTTTTTTTTTTTTAGGATTTTTTGGACTGTTTCAAATCTCCTGCATTTGGTTAAGAATTTCAGAATCTGTTTAGCAGTTTTTGACAAATAGAAAAGGCAAGTTAAAATTTTGATTGAGGACTGTGTTGGATAAGATCGATCAATGTGAGGAACATTGCCATTTTCAACAATATGTTTTCAATCATGAACATTTTCAATCTGTGGACACAAAAAGCTTTCCCCTTTATTCTCAGTTTTCCTAATTTCTTTCCACCTTTTGTAGTTTTCTGTGGAACTGGACTAGTTTTAATTTGAGGACCTACAATACTTCTGGCCAAATTCTATTGACTTGGAGATAAAGGGGCAGGATTTTATTTTATTTAACGCTGGGCATCCCTACAGTCTGTAAAAAGCTCTGCCTGTCTCTTAGGTTTGAAGCACCCTCCTCTTCATCTGCAGTGAGTCTGCCACAATTCAGGATTCCTCTGTTTCTCCTACAAAATTATAAAATTATAAGGGGCCGAAACTCCTAATTATTGGTATGCTCAGTGAGACAGATGTCAAATTTTCAACTAATCACTCACGAGTTTTAATTAAGATGCTTTCACGGTGCAGTTTACATGCATAAATGCAAAGAACAGTTTAGGCTTGCCATCGTTTGGTGAATCTTTACTCTATTCATCCAAGTTAGGCTTCCCCTATCTCACATCTGTGACTAGTCCATAGCCCTAATTAAAGCTCTCCCAAATCACTGGGGTTTTATAGATCTGATTGATACTTGCAAAGATCTTTAGGAAAGGGATAGAATGCCTACATTGTAGCAAGCAATTATATAGGAACAGAAACAGCTCAAAAACCAAATTTATTGGAAGGCAGGCTTTCTCCAAGAGAAGTCTGTGTGGTACTGTGGGATTTGGTTACAGCAAGAGACAGACAAAGACATCTTGGAAATGCCAGCATTTAGCAGTCATCTGAGAGATCTTCATTCTCAAGGAGGAACTTTTCAGCTCTGGCTCCAATAATGAAGAACAGAGTGGGCTCTTCAGACTCATATATATGAGTCTCTCTCACTCACCCTCCCCCCTCCCTGATCTCCCTCTCTCTTTCTCTCTCACCCCCATCTCCCTCTCTTTTCTCTCTCTCTCTCCCTCTCCTGCTCTCTTCCTATTTCCCTCCCCCCCTCTCTGAGTGTGTGTGTGTGAGTGTGTGTATGTGTGTGTGTGTGTGTATGTGTTATGGCAAATGTTGATATTAAATTTGACAAAATAAATAAAACATTTGGGATCTTACACTGGAAAATATGGAAAATACTGCACATGATAAGTGCTTAGTAAGTAAGTGTAATTAAGTTATACATTCTTGAAAAAGAGGTCAATACTCTCAGGTTTTATTTGAGAGTTGTATTTAATGTGTAGTAAAATTTAATCAAACTTGCAATAATTCAATATGCTTGCTCATTTCCGATGAAAATTCCAATTAAAATGTTATCATAAGTTATTCTTACACTCTCCCGTAAGAGTTACTCTTCTTTCCATATCTATCCTCTCTCCATCCACCCTTATCTATTTTTCTTCTATCTATCTGTCTGTCTGTCTGTCTATCTATCTATCTATCTATCTATCATATATCTATATTTATCTTTATCTCTAATTCTATTTGTCTGTCTATCTGTTATCTATCTATCATATATCTATCTCTATATCTATCTATTTATCTATTTATCACATATCTATCTTTATATCTCTGTCTGTCTGTCTGTCTGCCTGCCTGCCTACCTACCTATCCATCTATCTAGGATTTTGTAGCAATCAAAGGAAGAGAGGCCACACACATCCAAATGTATGACTTAGGATTGAGTCTGGAGAAGCAAACAATGCACAAGGAATTCTGTTGACTGTGAGATTCTTTTCCACACTGATCACAGACAAGCTGTCAGTAGAGAGGAACAGAGGTGACTTCCCAGCGTCTGCCTGTGTACAGTTCTGCTGGTCTTGGGGAGCTGCTTCTGACACAACATTCTCAGTATCTCTAGAAGTTCTATTTCCTCTTTAGATGAGGAGCTTTCCATAGTGAAACAGTTCGTTCTCTTATTACTACAAAAACAAAGTTGCCTCAATATGTCAAAGAACACCCCTGGATCAAGTTACCATTCGTTTAAATAGAGCATTTGTTAAATAGATTATTTACTGTAATATACGTGTCTATTCTTCTGACAAATGACAAGCCAAAATGGATAGCAGGCTTCTAACTCTACTAACCCAGATCATAATTTACATTACAATGAAATCACTTTGGTATCATCAGGATGTATATTGGGACTGATAAACACACAATATAAATCAACAGCAATTATTCTAATGAAGCACTTCAGGAATGTATCTACCGCAAAGATTCATTCATCTATTAGAAGGGAAATAATAAAGTAACATGCATTTAGAGTTTGATAGTTTTTGACTTTATATGAATAAGACATTGGAAGGAAAAACCTCTGCAATAATGAAGAGGAAAGGAAGCGAGTCACCTGGAAGGGAGAAGCCTTCAGATATAAATTTTTATAACATAAAAATTCAGGTCTGACACTTGTGAAAGCATACAGGGCAGGGGGAGCTTAGATGGAAACAATATTCAGAAGTGGTAGGCTGGGCTGCAGCAGGCCCTAAAATGCACCAAAAGCCCTTTGGGATAAATAAATGAACTTTGGGACTGAAAAAGGTAAGATTTAAATATTCTGGGTAAATAGCCATTCATTGTATATTTCATATCTTAAATGTTCCTTGTATAAAAGACATTTAATAACAGCAGTTATATAGCTGAGGTCATTTATATGTGAACCAAATGAAAGGAGATGTTCAAACAGCCAGGTGAATTTCTCATGTCATTGTGCATGTGCTCCTATTGGGCAATGCTTGTGCACTAATGAACGATTTCTTGACTTTCCTGGGCTGAAATGATAAACTAAACAGGCCAGTTTTGTTTAGGCACAGACTCAATGAATCTGACCTTTCATTTCCTATTTTGTGTCTTTTGATGCTACTATCTTGGGTGTCCATAGACACAGGTAGACACTCCAAAGAGTGCACATGTGAAGCATGACTTGGAAATGAAGGAGACTCAATATCAGGTGTCATCTTAAGCAAAACAAAAAAAGGAGTTGGTTAACAATGTCACTTGTTTTGACCACTGGGTGAACAGCTCTAAAAGCTGTGAGTGTTAAATATCATCTGTGTACCTTGCTAGTGAACCTCTCTCATGTTGTCTTTACCTAGCTCTTTTATTCTTCTGTCCGCACATGTTCCTCCCTGGGACCAGAATTTCTTTTATTAATTTCCTGTGCTCATGTTGTTGTGTCAGGACAATGCAGGCTAAGTCTTGAGGAAAAGATATCTCTGTTTAATGACAGCAGAATTTTAATATATATGGTTAGGACTATGTTGATACAGGTATAGTCTTTATTGGAACAAATTCCCTTTATTTGGGGAAATGGGATATTGTCAGCACACATACATGTATATGATTAATACCATACACACACACGCACACGCACACGTGCACGCATGTGTGTGTGTGCGCTGGCATGTACAAATGATTAACCTCTTTAGAGGCATGTGTTCACAACTGACTAAGTGTCTACACACTGGTCAATGGGGAATTGCTCCAGGGTTCATTTTTATTCTGCATTTCTTCCAATAATTCTATGGTTTGTTCTTCTCTGTAATGTTTAAAGTTGCATTTGTTCATAGATTTACTTTAGCAAGCAAAATGTGAGTAGAAAGGCATACACCACATGTATACCTATCATGAAGACTTTAAAGACTGACTCTTTTTGTATTTATTCTCACTTGCCCTGGTAAATACAAAGATTATAAAGTATTGTAAAAAAATTTATCAACCTAGAGTTTTGACAAAGACTCTGGAGGTAGGAATCAAAGCAGAGCTACGGTGGAATGCTGCTTACTGCTGTGCTTTCTACACCTGGCTTAGTCTGCTTTCTTATATAGCCCAGGACTACTTGCTTTGGGATGGCAGAGTGGGCTGGGCTTTCCTATATCAATCATTAATCAAGACAGTATCCCAAAGATGTGCCTACATGTCAGTCTTAAGAAAACTTATTCTCAGTAAAAATTCTTTCTTCTCTAATATGCCTAAGATTTTATCCAGTATACAAAAAGACAACCAGCACAGTAATGTTCTTTGGTATGGAGGTACAAAGTTCTCAATTCTTGGTATCCTATAGAGTAGTTTGTGGGGAGTCTTCTAGAGAAGGGATACTTACACTAATTATAAACCATTATATAAATGGTACAAAATGTACCCAGTTAACACTTAGCCAACAGTAGTAAATTTAATATAAGATGGATTGCATTTAACACGATGGAGAAGAATTTGATCTGCAAAATAAATAGCAATTTGTCTTTATTATTATTCTATCCACAGTTGGACATTTGAATTCCGCAATGGTGCAAAAGCAATTAGTGTAGCTACTGTGAATTTAGAAAGTAGCTGACACGATCACTTTGCAAACCGGAAAGTTTGATTGTGGCTTCTGGTTTTAGAGGTCTCCATGCATTATAACATCTGTTGCTTTTGAGCCTAAAGTGAGACAGCACTTTTTGCGGAGGTATATGGCTGGGTCAAACTGCTTCCTTCACCACCAGGAAGGGAAAGAGAATAGGCAAAAGGTTAGAGTCTCACTATTTCTCTGTGGGCATGTCCCACATGACTGGTATACCTCTCATCAGATTGCTTTAAAGGTCCCACAACCTTCTAATAATGCCATTCTGGGTGACCACTACTTAATTTACAGGTCTTCAGCAAACATTTCAAGTCTCAGCTATAGAAAAATTCACTAATAAATCAGAGCAAATTAAATAGTGGCAAAATAAGAGCAAGTGCTGTAACTCAAAATAATGCTGAGTATTTAAAGTACTGCATACTATTGTGTTTCAATGAACATGGAAAATGAGTATGTAGTTAAAATGTGAGTTGCCTTATGTGGTGACTTTTGCATAAACAGCTGAGAACTATGGAGAAGAGTCTGAATATTGACCTTTTTTGGACACAATCAGTGAGAAAGATTTGGGGGTTGTTA
This sequence comes from Rhynchomys soricoides, assembly GCA_019843965.1. NCBI lineage: Eukaryota > Metazoa > Chordata > Mammalia > Rodentia > Muridae > Rhynchomys > Rhynchomys soricoides. The sequence continues at coordinate 689,893 of JADRCH010000353.1, read as the reverse complement.
TGGATTTTTATTAAAGCTTTAGAGTTTTTTTGGTTTTTTGTTTTTTGTTTTGTCTTTTCAGCAAAGTAGAATGACCAACTTGGCAAAATAAAAAGTGATTGTTTTTTCTTTTTTTAAGAATAACATAAAACGCCACTTTAAAGTATGAAACTTATTAACTGTCCCTAAGGCAGAAGAGCCCAGAGCAACAGACTGTCAGCCAGAGTTACAGTACTTATGGGACATATAAATGCAGTGCACACTGCTTGTAAAAGCACTCACAACATAGGCACAAGCTCGTACAGACAGACAAGCTACAGGCACAGTTTCCTCATTAAGGAGACATAGTGGGCATTGTGAAAAAGCAGTTAATGTTGTGTACCTGTTGGCTAATAATCTACTTTTATACTTGGACAATATCCATTCAGTATATATGTAGCTCTGTGAGGAAGAAGCACCATCATTTTTTTTATCACTAACAATCTTGTTCTTGAGCTGTCATATCAAAGAGGAATCTTCCCAATAATAAGCAAGTGTATGGAGGTTAGTGTTGACAGTCTGCCAGTCATGGGACTGAAAACGAACTCTATGCCACAATAAAGTTGTGGCCCAAGTATGAAGATGCTGATGGTGTATTCAAGCTAGGATAATTTAAGGAGGGCTTATCCACAAGGAAGAGTTTAAAATATATGGTGGAAAAGTGAAAGGAATAGGGCATGAACCCTAGGCAGAGGAGGAGTCAGTTCATTATAATACATTCACTTCTTGTATTAATCCTACCGGCATCTATAATGATGTCCTGAACACCGTTCACACAAAGCTAATGGGTATTTCAAAATGCTTGTACTGGAGCCCTCCCATGCAAAGTGCTTTGTGATTGCTGCCTCATCTCTGATTTTAGAGATGTCTCTGGAACAGTTTAACCATGACTATTAACTGCTTTAACCAGTATCACTCACCCAATTTGCACTATCTATCTCTGGCTTCTGACTTAGATTTTCTTTTGTTGACATGGACTGGGTTGGTGAGTTCCTTTTTCATTGGGCAAAGGAATTAAAAGACAGAAACAGGTCAAAGCAAAGTAAAAGCAGAGAAATTTATTAGTAAATGTTAAAGGCTCCCTGAATAGAGAGGGGCCTGAGGACATGGAACTACTGTGTGTCTAGGAACCTGAGTTAAGTACAGGTGTCCCTCAGCCCTGGTGACTCTCCATTCTCATCTATCAGTCTCAAGTTGTCCACACATCCCTTCTGTTATAGACTCTATCCATGTGCATGCAAGTAATTGTAGTATGTTCCTCTGCCCTGGTGCATGTTCATAGACGCAGCTACAGTGTATGTGTGTATGGGGGGTGTCTTTTTATCTTGGTGGATAGGAATACAAGCAGTTGTTGGTTGACTGGGGTGAGCCTGCCATTCCTCTATTTCCTTGTGTAATGGGAAAGAGAAATTCACTGCAGGTGAGGAGAAGTAACCTACTTTTATGAGGAAATGGAAGACAAATCTCAAAGGGGAGCATAGTGCTCCCTTCGTTTTATCCTAGAAACCCACAGCCTCAATGATGTTAGGATGGGGTCCTGTAATAGCCTGGTAGATATTTACAAGTGTGAGTGGTTGATACCTCCAACAAATAGAGGATGAACCCCAATGGATACATGCTTATTTTATAGCTTGGAGAACCAATTTCCACCAGTACTTTGACCACGTCACAGTTGTTCTCACAATACTCAACATCAGCTTTTTATAGAAGTAAGTCTACTCAATAACCCATTCCTGTATTGATTTTCCTTCCCATGTTACTGCAGAGACCAGCAACTTTCTCTAAGGAAGCAGTTATTCCTAAGCTCCGTGCCTGAATCCATGAGTGTACATCTATGCTGGTGAAAGTCATTAAAACTTATAGAAGCATAATTATTACCATCTGGGTTTAGGTTCCCACACATTAAATTGGAGTGTCTCTGCACATAGAAGTACTCATAGCCTAGCTAGGTAATCTAAACATCTTTGTAGGCAACATTGGACAATTTAATGGACACTGTGACTCTCATGTGTACTAGCCCTGAAGATCACTAACTCTCACAGTTCACAGCATCCTCACTGACACTTCTCAGGTTTTCCAGAAAAGTAGTGTTGGTTTCAAATGTACTTCTACGCTGAGTGCTGAAGAAGACAAGCAGGAATTGGTGCCCTGTTATTTTATGGAGTTCGGCTAACAGCTTTTTGTCACTTCTCTAAGAGCTGACCTGCTTTTCTTCTTCACCAGGATCTTTAAGTGGCTTGAGTTTTTTTGGGTATACAGTGACTTGGCAAAGTGGATTTAGTGTTTTCAATAACATCTTCCTCCATTGCTCATCTTTTTATGAAACCCTTGTTAACTTTAGATGTGTAGTAGCCTTGTCCCATGTTTTATGCCTCAGGTGTTGTTGCAGGACTGAACAGCATAAGGAAATAGTTTATTTTTAGCTTACAGTTCAAGGGTATAGTTGAACATGGAAGGAGAGCCATGGCAGCAGGACCTTAAGGAAGTTGGTCACCTTAAATTCGCATCAGAAGCTGACCATGGTAAAAACCACTGATGCTCAGCTCAGTTCAATTCCCCTTTTTATCCATTCTAGGAATGAATATCCAGTCAATAGAGAGGTGTTGTTAGCGTTTAAGGTGGATCTTTCCACCTCCATTAATGTAATATTGAAACTTTCTCACAGACATGCTGAGGCCTGTGTCCATGCTGGTACTAAATCCCATCAAGTTGACAATAAACAGATAATAAACACAATAGTTAAACATATTCGAAGATTTAAAAAATATTCAACTTTAATTGATTATATTACTATTTTCTTTTTGAATGGAAACCAAAGATAATGAAATGATCTTTTCTGTATTTTTTTGTACTTATAAACTTGATGTTAGCTATTTTATTATTGCTGGTATTTTCCTAAGTGTCATTCTCACAACTTGTTTTGCATTCTCTGTTTTTATTTTATTTTTGCTGTGGCAACTACTTGAATTTATCTCAACATTCCACAGTGGAAGGATATGTTCTTCTGTGTCTGAACTGACTGTCCCATCCTGTTCTCATCTAAATAGAACTTCAGCTGTGCTAAAGTTTTAATGTGTTTTTTATTTTCCGTAACATTTTCATGGTCAAAGTTGTTTTCCTCCATGTTTTACTTATTGATAAACTACTGCATCAATATAAGAAATACATGTGACAGAATGCATATATATATACGATCAAAATGATCATAGACTATTATAAGTACAATGGAGTACAGTTTTTAGTGATACTGATTTATTTTTATTAAATAAATTTTGGTTAAAATTTCCTAGAAATAAAGAGAAACACAAACCACGACATTGAAAAGTTCTTATGTAAATTTGTGTTTTAGGAGAAAACTTAACTGGAGGGGGATACACAGGGACTTCCCAGTTACCAATTTCCCTACACACGTGTAAAATTGTCTATGTCTTCACATCCTTCAGTAGGCTGATGCATTTCTTAAATTGATGAGTCTGCTTTGATAGCTCATTCTTACTCAAAGTCTGGACTATGTACTAGTATTTACTCTTGGCATTGCTCAGTTTATATGTTTGAATAAGTTTTAGTGATTGGGATTTACCTCATTCCACCAACATAATGGTCATTGTCCTACCTCTTGTGCTTTACCTATCCATGGCAATTAGTAATTTCACTTAGTCTACACTTTATCTTTTAAAGAATACTATATAGTTAGAGCCATACCGTGTTTGAAGACTGGTTTGTTTTACTCAGCCATATGCATTAGGTTTCCTTCATGTCTTTTCATGAAATTATAGTTTAGTTGGGTGCTAGTAGCATTCTGTATGTGCATTCTGTTGTTTGTGTGAGCATGGGGTACTTATCCACAAGGGTACTGAAGGACATCTTGTCCATTTCCAAGTTTTGACAGTTACCTATTATTATAAGAAGTGTATAGGTTTTTGCATAGAAATTCTTGTGATTAAATATCAAAATTCACACTCACTGGGTTATAGAGTAAAAGTCTACTTAGTTTCTTAGGAAAGTATCCTAGGGTATTTCCAAGAAATACTCCGATACATTGCAGAAATCTGTGCTTCAGAGGCTACGAATGAGAGACTCTTCTGCCTTTTACCTCTAAAAGCTTTTGGTGCTGTCTTTGTTCCAGATTTTGGCTATTTAAATATATCTGTAGTTGTACTTTTTTGTTATTGGAATTTCTATTTACCTAATGGCTTCTCATGTGGGACATCTTTTTATGTGCTTATTTTTTGTTTGCTTATTTTGTTTGGTGAAATATCTGTTAATTTCTTTGGGCCCCCTCTTCTTTCAGTTATCAGAATTTTTTATTGTTCAGTCTGAAGTTTTATTTTTTTATTCTGGATATCAGATATGTATTTGACAGATATTTTCTTCCAGTTTTTAACTTGTTCTTTAATTATCTTAGTATCAACTTTTTTTTTTTTTTTTTTTTTTTTTTTTATGGTCCAGTCTTTATCCGCCTCCCAGTCCACCCTCTGACTGTTCACATCCCATACGTCTTCTTCACCTCCCCCCATCATCTCCAAGAGGATGTACCCGCACCTGAACCATGCCGCGCCCCCCCCCCCCCCCCCCCCCGCCTCAACCCCACCAGACCTCCTCGTTTCCCTGGGGCCTCAAGTCTCTTGGGGGTTAGATGCATCTTCTCTCACTGAGTCAAGACCTGGCAGTCCTCTGTGTTGGGGGTCTCATATCAGCTGGTATATGATGCCTGGTTAGTAGCTCAGTGTTTGAGCAATCTTGGGGGTCCAGGTTAGTTGAGACTTCTGGTCTTCCTGTAGGGTTACCCTCCCCCTTGGCTTCTTACAGCTTTTCTCTAATTCAGCCACAGGGGTCAGCAGCTTCTTGTGGGAACAATCCTGCACAGTGGAACAAAGCCCTGCCGCTCTGGGTGGGATAGCAGACACATGGGAAGTGACCAGGCACCTTCCCACACAGTCCAACGAGCAGGTAGGGGGCTGTGGGAAGCCTTTGAGGGCCCTGCCCATGGGTGGGGGAGGGGGCCATATCCGGGGAACGACAGGCAGCTGTCTCTTCATGGGTTCTCTAGCCTGGGGCACCACAGTTGCCGCAGGGTGCCACAGACAGGCTAGCTGGAGTGCAGCTGGGGTTCCTGCCAGACTGGGTCTCTGAGGCTTTGGGTGCTGGGCTAGCTGCTTAGGCTTGGGTGAATGGGTACTATCTGGGAGTGCTGGGATTCCCTCAGTGAGAGATTAGCCAAGGCTCATTAATTGAGGGCAGAATCCCTCGCTTCCCACAGTGGGTCCAGATGAAGAGACAGTCCATAATTCTAAGACGTTTATTTTCATAATGTGGAGAGTGGCATGAATGGAATTGTATGGTGGCAGATATAGTAACTGGGAATGGGCATGGCTAAGCCTCTAGGTGTCTCATTAACATGGAGATGGCTTGGGGTTGTGTGGTCACGCCTCTACCTAGGGTGTGGCCATGCCCCTACCTGAGGGGGGTGGTGGTATGTGACTGTGACTGGAGCCAAAAGCCTCCCGGGAGCCTTGGCATAACATTTCTGGTCCCTTGTGGATTCTGCGGGGTCTCCCAGAGTTTTAAGCCTGTGTTTAGCCGGGTGCCAGACTGCCTGTCACAGATCACTGCTCCACAGCTTCTGTCCATTGGTTGGGTGTAAATATCTGCATCAGACTCTTTCAGGTGCTTGTTGGGCCTTTCAGAGGGCAGTCATGATAGGTTCCTGTTAGTAATAGTGTCAGGCATTGGGGCCACCCCTTGAGCTGGATCCCACTTGACCTCCTTTCCCTCAGGCTCTTCTCCGTTTTTAACCCTGCAGTTCTTTTAGACAGGAACAATTCTGGGTCAGAGTTTCCCCCATTTCTTCACTTGATGCCCTGTCTTTCTACTGGAGATGGACTCTACAAATTCCCTCTTCCCACCATAAGACATTTCATCGAAGACCCCTTGTTTTGAATCCTGAGAGTTTCTTACCTCTCAGGTTACTAGTACAGAGGTATAGGTAGAGGATACACCCACTTCCTACCTCTCAAGGTTGTCTGTTTCCATTCTTTCTGCTGGCCCTCAGGGCTTTGGTCCTGTTCCCTCCCAATACTTGATCATGTTCCCTTCTTCTCCTCCCTGCCCCCTTTCCTACCCAGGTGCCTCCCTCCCTCACACCCCAAAATTTTAGAATTTAGGTGAAGTTTAGTTTATCAAGGTTTATGCTTTTAGTAGTATGACCATGAAGCTGTTAGCAAACTGAGAGTCAGCTGAATTTTACTCTGTGTTATATTTTAGGGGTTTTATAGTTTTACATTGACATTTGTGATCCACTTTTATTTTTCCTTAAACAGTGTAAGGTTTTTGTCCAGATTCATTGTATAATGCTTACTTGTAGTCCCAGGAGTCAAAATGTCTGCCTTTGTTCAGCTTTCTTGCCGTTGGTCCATTGTTGAAGATGGGTTGACAATATTTATGTGGATCCATCTCAATGTTCTCTACTCTGTTTAATCAGTTGGTTTGTCTTTCCTTTTGGTATTATCATGTAGTACTAATTTTAGGATAAGTGTTGATATTGGGTAGTATCTGACATTCAACCCCATTTCTCTTTGTGCCCATATTTTTATCTACTGTTCTGTTTCTTAAAACCTTTATTATTCATGTTAGGGTTTCTTGAATTTTCTTGCACATATTATCTGTATTACTTTTGGCAGTTCAGATGTATAAGATCCATTCAGTGTAGAATCATCATACATTTGAAATTTATATTGTATATAAGCGTGACTTTCAAATATGTGATTTACAAGAAAGACTTACATGACTGCCAGGCGGTAGCACAGCTAATCCAACAATGGTTTGCTGTAAATGGAAACTGCATGAATCCAATAGTTGCTCAACCCATCAAGCTGTATGTCTCATCTGGCTTTCAGTATATACTGAAATCCCAAAGAAATATGCTCTATTGTCAGGGAAGGAATGAACTTGCTAATAAGAGGAGAGCAAGCAAGTAAAGAGTAAACCCTTCCTTCTTCCAAATCCTTATGTGTGCCTCCAGCAGAAGGCAAGTCTCAGATTAGATTAAAGATGTCTCTTCCTACCTCAAGGTTCAGGATTATAAGTAGACATTTCCACTTCAAATTAAGCCTCCATTTTTTGGGTTTTAGTTAATTCCAGATATAGTTAAGTTGAGAACCAACAATAATCATCACAGAAGCCTATCAAGGCCATTTGCAAGACAAATCAACAACTAATACAGAAGCCTCACTAGCTATCAATAAAATTCCTGAAATTTATGTTGAAGTTTACAGTAAGGCATGGATAAACCCAGTACTTGTTTTAGTTATATATGACCAGAGTTGTGTAAAGTTTCACATTGAATTCTTGCTAGAATATTGCCTAAATATTGTCTTTCATTCAGAATTTTAGGAAACATTTTAAATTCCATAAGAAGTTTCTCCTTTCAGGAAAGTTTGTTTCTTCTTTCTTGTTATTCTTTTCCTATTGTTCCTGATGATCTGTAATTATTGAAATGGGAAACAAAAAACAGATGTTTAATTTTCTCTCTCACATTGGCCTGCATTCACATTGGCCTGCATTCAGGGAGTCCTTATTAGGGATGTCTTCTGTGTCATCGATTCTATTATCTGCAGGGTGAGTGTTATTCTTCTCTTCTTCTGATGCAGATTCAAATAATTCTATTTCATTTTAAGTTTTTTTTCTTATCTTAACAATTGTATTTTTAATGACTTTGTTCCCATTCTTTGGAAGCCACAGGGTCATGCCTTTTAGTGAAGATTACATGTATTTTTTTTCTCTAAAATAATTTTCTAAATGTTATAGAAAGTAAATTGTTTTAGAAAGTTTACCTCACTGGGGATATAATGATATATACATTTGCATTGTGCTTTCAATGGTTAGAGATAGGAAGACATAAAGAGATTTTTTTATATATACAGATAAATCTAATTGCACTGTACAGATTGTATGCAGTCATACTCACACCTGCCTGTCAGATTCAGTAGAAAGGGAAACGGTGTTGTATAAGCTCCCCACACAATTATGAGTGTTTTAGGATTGGACTCAACTTTAGTTCTTTAGTCACAGGAGTGACTAAATTCTACCTTCACTAAAGGATTCTGGGATTGGTTTTATATTCAGACAAATTACAGGAGAAAAAATACAATAACAAAGTCTGGCTTATGATTTTGTGATTTTATTCTACCAGTTGTATTTCATAACTTGATATTTTCTTAGTGTTATTGTTTTTACATAGTTATATAATGATGTGGTTTTTTTCGATACGTTATTTACATTTCAACTGTTTCCCTTTTCCCAGATCTCTCCTTTGGAACCCTCCTATCCCCTTATCCCTCCTCTTGCCTCTATGAAGTCATTACCCCACCACCAACCCAAACACCCACCTACCCACTCTTGGCTTCCCTCCTTGGCATTCTCCTATATTGGGGCATTTAACACCCTCTGGACCAAGGGCCTCTCCTCCCCCTGATGGCTAACAAGACCCTCCTCTGCCACACATGTGGCCAGCACCATGGGTCCCTCCATGTGTATTCTTTGATTGGTTATCCAATCTCTGGAAGCATTGGGAGGTCAGGCCAGTGGACAATGTCGCTCCCTCCATGGGGCTGCAAATTCCCTCAGCTATTTCAGTCCCTTCTTCAAGTCCTCCATCTGGGACCTCACACCCAGCCCAATGGTTGCTGTGAAGAGAATCTTGGGTATTCCAAACTTTTGGGCTAATAACCACTTATCAGTGAATACATACCGTGTTCATTCTTTTGTGACTGAGTTACTTCACTCAGGATGATATTTTCAAGTTCCATCCATTTGCCTGCGAATTTCATGATGTCATTGTTTTTTTGTCAATTAATAAGTGTTTATTTTGAAAAATAAAACTGACTATATGTAAAAGACTGCATTTTAAAAAGCAATAGCATGTGATTTATATTTTATTATTTGCTAGATTATTATTTTATTATTTGATATATCATCATCATCATCATCATCCAAGAGTTATACTTACCAGAAATAAATGAATTTTTGTTCCTATTATTTGGGATGGGTGAGTTTTAAAATAATGAGTTATTCTGATAATTTATTGCACCGTACAATTTTGTGTTTAAATCATGCCTTTGATTTAACAGAGAAACCTCATTGTTACATAAATTACGCTAATAGGTGCTATAGTCTATTTAATATGATCAACCTAGGACAGGACACACATAACTTAATAACATATTAATTAATTCATTAATTATGGGGTGGGCCATTAACACATCATGGCATACAAATAGTATGGGTTAACAAACAACTTTAGGTAGTAGGTCTCCTCCTTCCAGCATGAGGGTTTCAGGGTTTGAACTCAGGTCATCAGACTTAGTGGCAAGCACCTTTACTGGCTGAGCCAAATCACGCTCCCTATCATTTTTTTTTTTTTTTTAAAGCTGCACCAGGCTTCTCTTTATTTTCTTTTATTTTTTGGTACTTTATTTACATTTCAAATATTTCCCCATTTCCAGATCTCCCCTTTGGAACCTCCCTATTCCTTCTCTCCTTCACCTGCCTCTCTGGGGGTATTCCCCCACTCACCCACCCACCCACTCTCCTCTTCCCTTCTTGGCATTCTCCTATATAGGGGCATCTAATACCCTCCTGCCCTAAGGCCTCTCCTCCCCCTGATGGCTAACAAGACCCTCCTCTGCAACACATGTGGACAGCACCATGGGTCCCTCCATGTGTATTCTTTGGTTGGTGATCCAGTCTCCGGGAGCATCAGGAGGTCAGGCCAATTGACACTGTCGCTCCCTCCATGGGGCTGCAAACTCCCTCAGCTCCTTCAGTCCCTTCTCCAACTCTTCCATCTGGGACCTCACACTCAGTCCAATGGTTGCTGTGAAGTGATTCTTGGGTATTCTGAATGTTTGGGCTAATAACCATTTATCATTGAGTACATACCGTGTTCATTCTTTTGTGACTGAGTTACCTCACTCAGGATATTTTCAAGTTCCATCCATTTGCCTGCAAATTTCATGAAGTCATTGTTTTTAATAGCTGAGTAGTATTCCATTGAATAAATGTACCACATTTTCTATATCCATTCCTCTGTTGAGGGGCATCTGGGTTGTTTCCAGTATCTGGCTATTATAAATATGGCTGTTATGAACATAGTGGAGCATGTGTCTTTATTACATGTTGGAGCATCTTCTAGGTATATGCCCAGAAGTGGAATAGCTGGGTCCTCAGGTAGTATTATGCTCATTTTTCTGAGGGTCCACCAAACTGATTTCCAGAGAGGTTGTATCAGCTTGCATTCCCACCAGCAATGGAGGGGTGTTCTTCTTTCTCCACATCCTTGCCAACATCTGCTGTCAGCTGAGATTTTGACCTTAGCCATTCTGACTAGTGTGAGGTGGAATCTTATGGTTGTTTTGATTTGCATTTCCCTGATGACTAAGGATGTTGAACATTCCTTTAGGTGCTTCTCAGCCATTTGAGTTTCCTCATTTGAGAATTCTCTGTTTAGCTCTGTTCCCCATTTTTTGATAGGGTTATTTGGATCTCTGGAGTCTAGCTTCTTGAGTTCTTTGTATACATCAGATATTAGCACTGTATCAGACAGAGGATTAGTAAAGATCTTTTCCCAATCTGTTGATTGCCGTTTTGTCTTATTGACAGTGTCCTTTGCCTTACAGAAGCTTTGTAATTTCATGAGGTCCCATTTGTCGATTCTTGATCTTAGAGCATAAGCCATTGGTATTCTGTTCAGGAACTTTTCCCCTGTGCCCATGTGTTTGAGACTTTTCCCCACTTTCTCTTCTATTAGATTCAGTGTATCTGGTTTTATGTGGAGGTCCTTGATCCACTTGGACTTGAGCTTTGTACAGGGAGACAGGAATGGATCAGTTTGCAATCTTCTACATGTAGACCGCCAATTGAACCAGCATCATTTGTTGAAAATGCTGTCTTTTTTCCACTGGATGCTTTAATTTCCTTTTTCAAAGATCAAATGACTGTAAGTGTGTGGGTTCATTTCTGGGTCTTCAATTCAATTCCATTGATCTACCTGCCAGTCGCTATACCAATACCATGCAGTTTTTATCACTACTGCTCTGTAGTACAGCTTGAGGTCAGGGATGCTGATTCCTTCAGAAGTCCTTTTATTGTTGAGAATAGTTTTTGCTAGCCTGGGTTTTTTGTTATTCCATATGGATTTGAGAGTTCCTCTTTCTAAGTCTGTGAAGAATTTAGTTGGAATTTTGATAGGGATTGCATTGAATCTGTAGATTGCTTTCAGCAGGATGGCCATTTTACCTATATTAATCGTGCTAATCTATGAGCATGGAGGATCTTTCCATCTTCTGAGGTCTTCTTTGATTTCTTTCTTCCGAGACTAGAAGTTATTGTCATACAGATCTTTCACTTGTTTAGTTAGAATCACACCAAGATACTTTATATTGTTTGTGACAATTGTGAAGTGTGTCATTTCCTTAATATCTTTCTCAACCTGTTTATCCTTCAAGTATAGGAAGGCTACTGATTTGCATGAGTTAATTTTGTATCCGACCACTTTGCTGAAGTTGTTCATCAGCTGTAGGAGTTCTCTGGCGGAATTTTTAGGGTCACTGAAGTATACCATCATACCATCTGCAAAAGGGGATATTTTGATTTCGTCCTTTCCAATTTGTCTCCCTTTGACTTCCTTTTTTTGTCTAATTGCTCTAGCTAGAACTTCAAGTACTATATTGAATAGATAGGGAAAGAGTGGACAGCCTTGCCTAGTCCCTGATTTTAGTGGGATTGCTTCAAGTTTCTCTCCATTTAGTTTGATGTTGGCCACAGGTTTGCTGTTTATTGCTTTTACTATGTTGAGGTATGGTCCTTGAGTTCCTGATCTTTCCAAGACTTTTTCATGAAGAGATGTTGAATTTTGTCAAATGCTTTTTCAGCATCTAATGAAATGACCATGTGGTTTTTTGTTTGAGTTTTTCTATGTAGTGGATTACATTGATGGATTTCCTGTTATTGAAACATATCTGCATCCCTGGGATGAAGCCTACTTGTTCATGGTGAATGATCATTTTGATGTGTTCTTGGATTCGGTTTGTGAGAATTTTATTGAGTATTTTTGCCTCGATATTCATAAGGGAAATTGTCCTGAAGATTTCTTTTATTGTTGAGTCTTTGTGAGGTTTTGTAACTGTGGCCTCATAGAATGAATTGGGTAGCTGCCCTTCTGTTTCTATTTTGTGGAATAGATTGAAGAATATTGGTGTTAAGTCTTCTCTGAATGTCTGATAGAATTCTGCACTGAACCCATCCTGTCCTGGGCTTTCTTTGGTTGGGAGACTTTTAATGACGGCTTCTGTTTCTTTAGGGGTTATGGAACTATTTAGATCGTTTGTCTGATCCTGATTTAACTTTGGCATTTGGTATCTGTCTAGAAACTTGTCCATTTCATCCAGATTTTCCACTTTTGTTGATTTTAGGCTTTTATAGTAGGATCTGATGATTTGTTGAATTTCCTTGGACTATGTTGTTTTATCTGCCTTTTCATTTCTAATTTAGTTAATTTGGATACTGTCTCTGTGCCCTCTGGTTAGTCTGGCTAAGGATTTATCTATTATGTTGATTTTCTTAAAGAACCAGGTCCTGCTTTTGTTGATTCTTTGTATAGTTCTTTTTGTTTCTACTTGGTTGATTTCTGCCCTGAGTTTGAATATTTCCTGCCTTCTACTCCTGTTGGGTGTATTAGCTTCTTTTTGTTCTAGAGCTTTCAGGTGTGCTGTTAAGCTGCTAGAATATGTTCTCTCCAGTTTCTTTTTGAAGGCACTCAGAGCTATGAGTTTTCTTCTTAACACTGCTTTCATTATGTCCCATAGGTTTGGATATGTTGTACTTTCATTTCCATTAAATTCTAGGAAGTCTTTAATTTCTTTCTTTATTTTTTCATTGACCAAGTAATCATTGAGTAGAACGTTGTTCAGCTTCCATGTGTATGTGGGCTTTCTGTTGTTGTTGCTGTTGCCATTGAAGACCAGTCTTAATCCGTAGTGATCTGATAGAAGCCATGGGATTATTTCAATCTTCTTATATCTGTTGAGGTGTGTTTTGTGACCAATTATATGATCAGTTTTGGAGAAGGTACCATGAGGTGCTGAGAAGAAGGTATATTCTTTTGATTTAGGATGAAATGTCTATAGATATCTGTTAAATCCATTTGGTTTATAACATCTGTTATTTCACTGTGTCTCTGTTTAGTTTGTGTTTCCAAGATCTGTCCATTGATGATAGTGGGGTGCAATGTGTGCTTTGAGCTTTAGTAAAGTTTTTTTTATGAATGTGTGTGCCCTTGCATTTGGGGCATTGATGTTCAGAATTGTGAGTTCTTCTTGGTAGATTTTTCCTTTGATGGGGATGAAATGTCCTTCCTCATCTTTTTTGATGACTTTTGGTTGAAAGTCGATTTTATCTGATATTATAATGGCTTCTCCTGCCTGGTTTTTAGGACCATTTCCTTGGAAATTGTTTTTCAGCCCTTAACTTTGAGGTAGTGTTTTTTTTTTTTTAACACTGAGGTGCGTTTCCTGGATGCAGCAAAATGCTGGGTCCTGTTTAGGTATCCAGTCTGTTAGTCTATGTCTTTTTACTGGGGATTAGAGTCCATTGATGTTAAGAGATATTAAGGAATAGTGCTTGTTGCTTCCTGTTATTTTCAATGTTATTTTTGTTTGTGTTTCTGTCTTCTTTTGAGTTTGTTGAAAGATTGCTTTTTCTAGGATGTAGTTTCCCTCCTTGAGTTGGTGTTTTCCATTTAATATTCTTTGTAGGGCTGGGTTTGTGGAAGCACACTGGGCAAATTTTTTTTTTTTATACCATATTTTGGTTTTACCATCTATGATCATTGAGAATTTTGCTGGGTATAGCAGCCTGGGCTGGCATTCGTGTTCCCTTATGGTTTGTATGAGATTTGCCCAGGATCTTCTAGCTTTCATAGTCTCTGGTGAGAAAAGTCTGGTATACTTCTGATAGGTCTGCTCTAATATGTTACTTGACATTGATCCCTTACTACTTTTAATATTCTTTCCTTATTTTGTATATTTTGTGTTTTGACTATAATATGACAGGAGGAATTTCTTTTCTGGTACAATCTATTTGGAGTTCTGTAGGTTTCTTGTATACTTATGTTCATCTTTTTCTTTAGGTTAGGGAAGTTTTCTTCTATAATTTTGTTGATGATATTTAGTTGTCTTTTAAGTTGGGAATCTTCACTCTCTTCTATACCTATTATCCTCAGGTTCTGTCTTCTCATTGTATCCTGAATATCCTGGATGTTTTGGGTTAGGAGCTTTTTGCGTTTGAGTTTTCTTTGACTTTTGTGTCAATGTTTCCTTGATATCTTCCTCACCTGAGATTCTTCTATCTCTTGTATTCTGTTGGTGATGTTCGCATCTATGACTCCTGATCTCTTTCCTAGGTTATCTAACTCCAGGGTTGTCTCCCTTTGTGATTTCTTTATTGTTTTTATTTCTATTTTTTTTCTTCGATGGTTTTGTTCATCTTCTTCATCTGATTGTGTTTTCCTATAATTCTGCCCACTTGATTGTGTTTTTTCTGTAATTATTTTAGGGATTTTTGTGTTTCCTTTTTAAGAGCTTCTAGTTGTTTATCTGTGTTCTCTTGTATTTCTTTAAGGGAGTTATTTATTTCCTTCTTCTTTCATCATCATGAGATGTGATTTTAAATCTGAATATTGCTTTTCTGGTGTGTTGGGGTATCCAGGACTTGCTGTGGTGGGAGAACTGGGTTCTGATGAAGTCAAGTAGTCTTGATTTCTGTTCTTTGTGTTCTTGCCCTTTTCTTTTGCCATCTGGTTTTCTCTGGTGTTAGCTCTTCTTTCTCTCTCTGACTGTGGCTTGTCTTTCCTGCAAGCCTATGTGTCAATACTCCTTGAAGACCAGTTCTCTTTGAGAGGAATTTGGGTTTGGATAGGTGTGGTACAGGGTCAGCTCTGGGGTGCAGACAGAAAGCAGAAGGTTCTAGTCCCCAGATGTCCCTTCTTTCCTGTGTCCTGATGGCTCTGCAAGGGTCCCTCTTGATCCAGTGAATTTGAACAGAAGTGGTGGTCTTGCCCGTGTTTTAAGGTGTGTCATCACTCCTGGGATACCAGCTCTCTCCTGGCACTATTTGAGTATGAAGCCATGTGTCACAGGATCTTCTCCCTGGTCACAGAAAGAACCCAGAAGACCACTTCTCAATCCCTGTGTCATGGGGATTCCAGGTGAGTCCCTCTGAGCAGACAGGCTTGCCCATATTCCTGGGAGTCTTGCTTTCTCCAGGTACAATTTGGCTATGAAGCCCTGGTGGCTGAGGCAGAGGTCTCCTGCCTCCTCCTCCAGCTGTTCCTCATTCCCTCTGTCCCAAAGATTGTGAGTGAGTCCCACTGAGCAGTGGTGCTCATCTTACCCCCTCTAATGGGCTTTTCCATACTCCTGGGAAGCTAGCTTTCTTCCAGCACTATTTGGCTATGGAGCCCTGATGGCCCAGGCAGAGATCTGCCACAGATGTAAACCAGAAGGCTCCTATATAATGATGTTTTAATAAATATTTTTCTGTCATGTAGGGGTTTTAGGAAACTGTGATGGATTCTGTCTGAAGTAGACTTTTTATTGGGACATTGAGATAAACTCTTTCAATGACTGCTATAAACCAGCAAGACTTTCTTACTCTTATTTAAACATCCACTTACTTATTCTTCTTCTCAGTCACCCTGTAGAACAGTCCTAATCTTACCATAATTTGTTCCCCTAAAATGTGATTCTGAGTACCTTTGCCTTAAAACCCCCAGAGATGCCTTTATATAAACAAGGGCTCATTTTTTAATCTACATAGTTATTGTCTTGAAAATGTTAACATAGTATACATTTTCTTTACATTTTATAAATAATGTTTTATTTATTTATTTTGGTAATACATTTTTTAATTAGAGTGTATGTTCTGGTCCAGTTTGCTAGCAATGCATTTGAAATTAGTATTTTTAAGTACTAGCACTATTGGTTCATATAGAATACCTTCTATTTTCTCTACCTTATGAATTTTGCATGTTCTTAGAACATATTCAAACACAAATTTTAGATCCAAATGTTTGAGACTTCAAGGTCTTTCCTACTTACTTTATGATCTCTATGTCATGAGATACCTTTTGGCTGATGATCAAAAATTTAATTTTCATGAGAATGTTTTATTGTATTTGTTTAGTGTTGTTATATCCTATAGATATTTTTTAAAATAAATTCTAGTCAATGCTTTTGTACTTTGGTTTCAACTATATATTGGATAGTTTTAGAATCTTCACTTACATTGTGACTACAAAGGTCTGCATTGCATGACTAAAGTATAGTCATTTCTTTTACTCTTTGCCCATCTATGAATTAATTTGTTTCTTTTTTAGTCAGAAAAGTACCCTTTTTTCAAGTGAAGTTTCTTTTTTTTTTCATACTTTATTTACATTTCAAATGTTTCTCCCTTTCAGATCTCCCCTTAGGAACCTCCCCATTTCCTCACCCCTCCCCTGCCACTATGGGGGTATTCCCCCACCCACCCATCCATTCTCATCTATCCTCCTTGGCATTCTCCTATACTAGGGGATCTAACACCCTCAGGTGAACTTTCTTATCCATGACTTCATGGAATGGTCCAGCAAGTGAGAATCAATACATCTCATTTACTGTACAAATGTGCAATGCCTATCTGGATGTATAAATAAAATATAAAGTTGACTCAGAATATTCTATCCAAAATCAAAACATCAATAAGCAAATTAATGCGAGACTGAGGATCCTAAAGATTTTAGTAAGCAAGACCTCAATAGCACATAGTTAACTTTCGAAATTAAATATTTTTCTGAGTTTGCTGTCAGGAATTTCAAGTATAGTTCACTACTTTGTGCTAATTAAGAGCCCATGGATTGGGAATAATAGCCCATCTGCTTCAGTGCCATAGAATTGGCCCCAAAATATTTTACAGAACTATCATTCTTTAATTATAGCAATCACAGAAGTTGTTTTACCAAACAGGATAAAAGTAAATTAAGTTTACAAAGATGATATTGACTTGTGGAGAGGATCCAGAGTAGATGTTTGCAGAGTAGAAGACTGCAGAGACATCCCAAATCTCAGGGCAATGTAGAGATTGAAGAGACAGTTTCTTCTCTCAGAGAATGAAGAAAATCAGGCTAGCAATAACAGAGGTTTGCACAAGTCTTTTCCAGACCCACAATCCATCAACATACTTTGTTCTTAAGTCAGTTTTCCTGAGTGAGTCACTGCTTTCCTGTCTCCTCTTCCTTTATCTTCTGTCACCTGTAAATCCAACAGCCTAACTCCAGACCTGTGGCTGTGAACCCTTTTCATTCAAGTCTCTTTTTCCTGGCCTCACTATAAACTCATGGTTTGGGAGTCATTCCATTTATTGTTACCTGACTAGCACAATCCTAGTTGTGTGTATCTTGAGCAGGCCTATTCTAAGAATGGTCACATCAGACACACAACTATAGAAAGTTGTC
The DNA here is from genome assembly GCA_019843965.1 of Rhynchomys soricoides. NCBI lineage: Eukaryota > Metazoa > Chordata > Mammalia > Rodentia > Muridae > Rhynchomys > Rhynchomys soricoides. Next base: position 672,330 of record JADRCH010000353.1, on the reverse strand, counting down.
CATATACTCATGTTAAATCACAAAAACAAAAACAATAGAAATGGCCCAAACAGCACCTCTCCTGCCAAACTCTCAAGACCTCTATCACTGTTCTCTAATGAGACCTTCTTAGATGAACCCAGGTCACAGAATTTAAAATCTCAATCAGTAATAAATTATATAAAAATTTAAGTAATTTAAAGAAGACATGAGCCAACACCTCTCTGAATTCCAACATAGTAACAATAAACACTTGAACGATGTCTAAGAAAATACAAATATACAACTGAATGAAATAATGAACATAACCCAATATTTGAAAATGTTCAGTAAAATTATAGAAACACTGAAGGGAATACACTCCAAAATGAAGATATAATTGAATAAAAAATAAAGAAGAATCCCAAAACTTTGTCATTGACCAGAGTTTTAAGAGAATCATAGAAGAAAACTTTCCCAAACTAAGCAAGATATACCCAAACAGATACAAGACATACACAGAACCCCAACTAGAAAATACCAGAAAAGAAATACCTCATAGCATACCAACAACTAAATATACAGGATATAATAAAAGTTTTGAAAGCTGCAAGAGGCAAAACGCAAGGAAAAACTATCAGAATAACACCCAATTTCTCAATGGAAACTGCAAAAGCCAGAAAAGCCTAGAGCAATAAACTTCAAGTTCTAAAAGACCACAATTGCCAAAGTAAACTGTTGCACCAGCAAAACTATCTGCTGTAGTTGAAGGAGAAAGAAAAACTTTCCATGATCTAAACAGCCTAAAAATTCTTATACTAGAACAACAAGAATGCTAAACATAATACTAGAAGAACTATTCCAAACTGATGAGAGGGCTAAGTACAGCCAAGAGACTCTAAAAAGAAAACAAATGAAACCAAATCTTAATTAAAAAAAAAAAAAAAGAACTAGGAAGAATGCAAGCAAGCAATAAACATAAAAAAAGTCACTTAACTCTAATCAAGTGATCAACTAGTCAAGAATATAATACAATACTAAATATACATGCACCCAAACTCTGGTACATTCAATTTCCTAAAAAGCATACTAATGAAATTAAAGATATAGATGAACACTAATTGTGGATGATTTGTTCAGCACCACACTTTCTCCAACAAATATGTTATCAGAAAAAATAAACAGAGCAACCTTAGAATTAAATGGTACTTTACATCAAATAGACCTAACAAATGCTACAGAACATTCTACCTGAACTCTGAAGTATATACATGCTACTCAGCTGTACTTTGCTGGGACACAAAACACACCTTAAAATACAGAAAATTGAAACAATTCCATACATCTTATCTAACTATTATGCAATAAAAATTAAAATCAATTCAGCAATTAAAACTCTAGCAAGTGTATACGTTCATAAAGATTGAATGAGTCATTACTGAATGATGATTTGGTCAAAGTAGAAATAAAGACAGAAATAAAAATATTTCCAGAACTGAATGGAGTTGAGAATAGCACAACAAAATCTCTGGGGCACATTTTAAGGGGATACTTTAAAAATGTATTTCAATAAGCTGGACAATATGAAAGAAGTGGTTGTTGCTAAACCAAGAAGAGATCAACAACCTAAACAAACCCATAACAAATGAGAACATTGAAATACTAATAAAAAGTATTCCAATCCCCCAAACAACAAACAAACAAAAAACCCACCACAACAGAAAACAAAGTCTAGACGCAGAGAGATTCACAGCAGAATTTTACTAGACTTTCAAAGAGCTATAATCAATGCTTCTTAAACTTAAAAAAACCAACCCCCCCCAAAAGAGGATAACTCTCAATCTTGTTCTATGAAACCAGTACCACCCACTGCTGAACTATGTAATGATACAACAATAACAGAAATACAAAATTACATAGCAAAATCCCTGATGAAGATGTATACTAAAATCCTCAGTAAAACACAAGCAAACCAAATAAAGGTACCTATCTAGCAGATCATTCACCATGATCAAGTTGACTTTATCCTGTAAATGCAGTGTTAGTTAAACATATGTAACTTAATAATCATAATGAGTTATATAAATGAACTTAAAGATAAAAAAAAATCACATGATCATGTCAAAAGATTCAGAGAAAGCCTTGGACAAAACCCAACATATCAAATCCTGGTGAGAGTAGGATTGGAGGGAATATACATAATAAAGGCTGGATATGATAAACCCACAGCCAACATTTTCCTAAAAGGAGAAATTCTTAAAGAAATTTTAATAAAATCAGGAAGGAAACAGGGTTTTCCATTGTCTCCACTCTTTTTCAATATAGTTCCAGAAGTGCTAGATGGAGCAATAAGACAAAATAAAAATGGAGGCATACAAATAGAAAAAGAATAAACTGAATTATTTCTATTTACAGATGATATATTATATGGAACGGAGTCTCAAAAACTTTATCAGAAACCTCCTAGAAACAATCAACATTATGAGCAATGTGGTAAGAGTATAAAATCAACTTACAAAACTTTTTGGATATACTAACAATCAATACAGTGAGAAAGGGACCATGATCACTTTATATCATCCTTTAAAATATCATCAAAGACAATAAAGTATCTTAGAATAACCCTAACCAAAGAGCTGAAAGAATTTTCCAATGCAAACTTCAAATCTCTTTAGAAAGAGATTGACAGGGACACCAGAAAATGGAAATACATCCCATGTTCATGGATTGGTAGAAGGAAAAATGGAGCAGGGTTGGCAAAAGACAGTGTCAGAACAAGAGAAAGATCAGTCTCACAGGAAGCTTCAAAGCTTCAGAGGAAATATTGTGTCTTAAATGTAAAAATGCATATTACCACAATCTTATCTCATTATTGGTTGGGTCTATTCTGAGAAGAATATGACTTCCTCCAACAATCATATGAAAAAGTGAATACCAGGGGATGGTCAGCCAGCCAGACCTATCAAAACTGAGTAAGAAACCCTCCTTGAAGTAGCAAATGAGTCATGTATCTCTGCCTCCACTGTGACAATCAAGGATGCTAGGCATCCTATAAATACTGTAACTATACAGACTACAATGATGGTACACAAAGCTTGGTGTTGAGAACCAATTCCAAAACAGTCCTTTGAACATTGAAATATTGTGCTGTCTATAGATCAGTTAACTTCAATAGATGCAGATTTTGTATCTATTATTCTCAAACCAAGGTGTGGAATATTGGTTAAAGTGTGGGAAGCATTTTAAAAATACAAAATATACACTAGTGTCGATTTTGGGAATTACTGTCCATATAGAATTTTATGCCAGGCTTTCCTATAGAAGTGTGAATCCTTTTCCCTAATATGGAATTTTAATTTGGAAAACTAATCTATGAAATGAGAACATTTATATTATAGATTTAGAATATTATACCTAAAGGTGTGAGCTTGTATGCATTATGATAAAACAAAATCACTTGAACCATGTTTTTTGACATAGCTGTAGATCAATCTTGATACTTAGATCTTAGATACAATCTTGATGTTTAGAGAATTTTTTCGTATTTCTTCAGCTAATCTATATAGGATCTGGATAAGAATATTCTATTGTAAGATGTTGCTAGCAGAAAGACCAAGAGGATGTAGAAAGAAACTTTGAAGGAGTTCCTCACATTAAATCTTAACAAAACCAATAATGAGCTCAGACAATTTAGACTTTCAGTCTATGCTGAACCAAACTTCAGAAATTGCTTAAGGTATACCTTCATGATAAAAGTCTTGGAAAGATCAGGAATTCAAGGAGCATACCTAAATTTAGTAAAAGCAATATATAGCAAACCAGTGGCCAACATCAAACTAAATGGAGAGAAACTCGAAGCAATCCCACTAAAATCAGGAACTAGACAAGGCTGCCCTCTCTCTCCCTACCTATTCAATATAGTACTTGAAGTTCTAGCTAGAGCAATCAGGCAACAAAAGGAAATCAAAGGGATACAAATTGGAAAGGAAGAAATCAAAATATCACTATTTGTAGATGATATGATGGTATACTTAAGTGACCCGAAAAACTCCACCAGAGATTTGCTACAGCTGATAAACAACTTCAGCAAAGTGGCTGGATACAAAATTAACTCAAGCAAATCAGTAGCCTTCCTATACTCGAAGATAAACAGTCTGAGAAAGAAATTAGGGAAATGACACCCTTCACAATTGTCACAAACAATATGAAATATCTTGGTGAGACTCTAACCAAACAAGTGAAAGATCTGTATGACAAGAGTTTCAAGTCTCTGAAGAAAGAAATTGAAGAAGACCTCAGGAGATGGAAAGATCTCCCATGCTCATGAATTGGCAGGATTAACATAGTTAAAATGGCCATCCTGCCAAAAGCAATATACAGATTCAATGCTATCCCCCTCAAAATCCCAACTCAATTTTTCATAGACTTAGAAAGAGCAATTCTCAAATTCATATGGAATAACAAAAAACCCAGGATAGCAAAAACTATCCTCAACAATAAAAGGTCTTCTGGGGGAATCAGCCTCCCTGACCTCAAGCTGTACTACAGGGCAATAGTGATAAAAACTGCATGGTATTGGTACAATGACAGGCAGGTAGATCAATGGAATAGAATCGAAGATCCAGAAATGAACCCACACACATATGGTCGTTTGATCTTCGACAAAGAAGCTAAAACCATACAGTGGAAAAAAATCAGCATCTTCAACAAATGGTGCTGGATCAACTGGCGGTCTACATGTAGAAGATTGCGAATTGATCCATTTCTATCTCCCTGTACAAAGCTCAAGTCCAAGTGGACCAAGGACCTTCACATAAAACCAGATACACTGAATCTAATAGAAGAGAAAGTGGGGAAGAATCTCGAACACTTGGGCACAGGGGAACTGTTCCTGAACAGAACACCAATGGCTTGTGCTCTAAGATCAAGAATTGATAGATGGGACCTCATAAAATTACAAAGCTTCTGTAAGGCAAAGGACACTGTGAATAGTGCAAAATGTCAACCTAAAAATTGGGAAAAGATCTTTACCAATCCTACATCTGATAGAGGGCTAATATCCAAAGTATACAAAGAACTCAAGAAGCTAGATGCCAGAGATCCAAATAACCTTATCAAAAAATGGGGAAGTGAGCTAAACAGAGAATTCTCAACTGAGGAAACTCGAATGGCCAAGAAGCACCTAAAGAAATGTTCAGCATCCTTAGTCATCAGGGAAATGCAAATCAAAACAACCCTGAGATTTCACCTCACACCAGTGAGAATGGCTAAGATCAAAAACTCAGGTGATAGCAGATGTTGTCGAGGATGTGGAGAGAGAGGAACACTCCTCCATTGCTGGTGGGAATGCAAGATGATACAACCTCTCTGGAAATCTGTTTGGCGGACCCTCAGAAAAATGAACATAATACTACCGGTGGGCCCAGCTCTTCTACTCCTGGGCATTTACCCAGAAGATGCTCCAACATGTAATAAAGACACATGTTCCACTATGTTCATAGTAGCCATATTTATAATAGCCAGAAGCTGGAAACAACCCAGATGTCCCTCCACAGAGGAATGGATACAGAAAATGTGGTACATTTACACAATGGAATACTACTCAGCTATTAAAAACAACAACTTCATGAAATTCGTAGACAAATGGATGGATCTTGAAAATATCATCCTGAGCGAGGTAACGTAGTCACAAAAGAGTGAACATGGTATGTACTCTCTGTTAAGAGGTTATTAGCCCAAAAGTTTGAAGTACCCAAGAATCACTTCACAGCAACAGTAGTTCTGAGTGTGATGTCCCAAATGGAGGGCTTGTAGAAAGGACTGAAGTAGCTGAGGGAGTGTGCAGCCCTAGGGAGGTAGCAACAGTGGCAACTGGCCTGACCCCCCCGATACTTCTAGAGACTGATCCACCAACTAAAGAATACCCATGGTGCTGGCCACAAATGCGGCAGAGGAGGGTCTTGTTATCCTTCAGGGGGAGGAGAGGCCCTTGGCCTTGAGGGTGTTAGATCCCCCAATATAGGAGAATGACAAGGAGGAAAGATGAGAGTGGGTGGGTGGGTGGGAGGGTGGGTTGGAGAATATCCCCATATTGGCAGGGGGAAGGCAGAGGGAATGGGAAAGTTCCAAAGGGGAGATCTGAAACATTTGAAATGTAAATAAAATATGAAAATTAAAAAAAAAAAAGAAATTGCTTAAGGTAGTATAATTAGAGAAACATTGCCTTATGTCAGCCACCATACACATATCTCATTCTGAGTATGGATTTTGACCCCAGATTTCTTCTCTTAGGACTGTCCAGTCTGGCCATCCCTGTCCCAGTGATAAAAATAGAGGTCAGTAGAAGCTAGAAGCAACAGAGGAATAGTTTCAATTAAGCATGCATCACACTGGGAACAGGGCAAGTGGAGCATTATCTTTTCCTTTGCATTTCTCAGATTCTTTACTCTTTTGAATAGTCCTCATTGGTAAGGCAAGCATATCCAGAACCTTACCTTTCTGATGAACTAAAACATGTCTTAACAGAAACCTTAATTGTAGATGTAAAATCCTGTCATTAGTGCCAATATAACTAAATTAGGGTAGTAAAATCCTATTATTTAAAAAGTATTTCTTATAACAAAGCATGTATGTAAGAAGTCAAGAATCATAGACTATACTTCTCAATGCTTTCTTCATCTTGAGATATGGGTGGCTATCAGTCTGATATCAATACATGTCCCTGTTGTTAACAATATTTAATTCTTTAAATGATATAAATGAAGATGTTCTAAGGTGGCCACAGTATTGCACAAGGTTAACATGCTGGGAATATATAATATAAATGGTTGGTAGTGTTCCTTAACTATTTTGGAGTAATTTGTTAATGACCCTTATCAAGATCTAAAGGGAGTACTAGTCAGGGCCTATGCAAGAAAGCCCTTTGAAAACTGGTAGTTTTATTTACTGAGGAATGTGCTAGAGTGCAAGAAGAAACTATATGCATTTAGTATAGTAAGAGTGTCTTTATCTCCAACATACATGATTTCAAATGTAATTATTAATAATTAGTTATTAAAATAATTGTTTTCCCTACTAGGTTGTTCTAGCTTAATTTCTGTTACTGGGATAAACATCATGATTAAAAAGAACTCAGTGGGGAAAGGGCTTTTCTGTCTTACACGACCTTTCATTGAGAGAACTCAGAGAAAGAATTCAAGACAAGAGCTAGAAAAAGAAACCACAGAGGAATGCTGCTTACTAGCTTGCTTTCTTTGGCTTGTTCAGATACCCTTTTTATTTAGCTCAGGTCTACTTGCCTAGGTTTGATCTGCCTACAGTGGGCCAGGCCTTCCTACTTTATTAGCAATTAAGACAATGCCTTACAGACATGCCCACAGGCCAACATGATTGAAACAATCTCCAAATCAGACGCTCTCAGAAATTTTGGGTCTTTGCCAAGTTGAAAGCTGATGCTAACTAGGACATAGAGCTTATTCCCATGAGAACTTTATGCATTTTCTTATCTAGAATATTTATCCAGAAATATCAAGGAAAAAATAACTACTTAATAATCACTCCCTTCAGAGAGGATGCCAGGCTTACTTTCATGAAGTTAAGTAGTAACACTAACATATTTGCATTTCCAAACGAGACTCTTTGTGTGGATAACAGGTATGTGAGTTTAGTCCATTTGTTATGATATTTTTTTTTTTTAAAAAATATTCTTTAATCTTCTTTTACAGTCCAGACTTTATCCCCCTCCTGGTCTACACTTGGACTGTTCCACATGCCATACCTCCTCCCCCATCTCCAAGATGATGTCTCCACCCCACCCCTCACTCCACCAGACCTGCCCACTCCCTGGGGCTTCAATCTCTTGAGGGTTAGGTGCAACTTCTCTGACTGAATCCAGACCTGGCAGTCCTCTGCTGTATATGTGCTGGGGGCCTCATATCAGCTGGTGTATGCTGACTAGTTAGTGGCTCAGTGTCTGAGATATCCCAGGGCCCAGGTTAGTTGAGACTGCTCGTCTTCCTCTAGGGTCACCCTCCTCCTCAGCTTCTTCGGGTTTTCCCCTAATTGAACCACAGGGGTCACCAGATTTTTTCTATTGGTTGGATGTAAATATCTGCATTTGACTTTTTCAGCTGTTCATTGGGCCCTTCAGAAGGTAGTCATGATAGGTCCCTTTTTGAAGCACATCATAACATCAGTAATAGTGTCAGGCCTTGGGGCCTCCCCCTGAACTGGATCCCAATTTGGGCCTGTCACTGGACCTCCTTTTCCTCAGGCTCTTCTCCATTTTGTCCCTGTAGTTTTTTCAGACAGGAACAATTCTGGGTCAGAGTTTTTGACTGTGGATGGCAACCCCATCCCTCTACTTGGTGCCCTGTCTTTCTACTGGAGGTGGACTCTACAAATTCCCTCTGCCCACAGTAGGGCATTTCATCTAAGGTCTCTCCTTTTGAGACCTGAGAGTCTCTCACTTCCCAGGTCTCTGGTATATTCTAGAGCCCCTTCCTACCTCCTACCTCCTGAGGTTCCCTGTTTTCATTCTTTCTGCTGGCCTTCAGGGCTTCAGTCTTGTTCCCAATACCTGATCATGTTTCCCTCTTCCTCTCCCTGTCTCCTTTCACACCTGGGTCCTTCCCTCCCATCTCCCTCCTGAGATTGCTTTCTTCTCCCTCACAAATGTGGTTGCTAATGTTATCATGGGATAAGATTGATGTTTGGGCTTATTATTGTGCTATGTTGTATTATAAATATGAAGATTTAAGTAAGTTACTGTTGTTTCTTTTTGTTGGTGTGATAAAAATACCATGACAAAGCAACTCAAGTGTTTATTTTATCTCACCGTTCAAGATATGGTCCATCATGGTGAGACAATTAAGGCAACAGAAGCTTGAAGCAGCTAGTGATAATAATAAATGCAAACACAGCAGCATTTAGCTTGCTTTCTCCACTATATACAGTACAGAATTCACTACCTAGGGAATGGAGTCACCCACAGAGGCCTTTCTCCCAGGTGTTTCTACAGTGTGTCAAGTTGATAAACATTGTGTCAAGTTGATGATTAACTAACCATAATGGTAGGTGTGTCAGTTAACACATTAAGAAATGAAAACAAAGCACTTCTTCTTGGATTAATCTGATAAAATGGGAGCCCAGATTTGAGTTCTGGACTTCTTTCCCTATGCTTTCTGTCTACAGTGTGGTTACTGGCCTGTCTGTATTCTACTTGGTGTATGTCTGATCAGTTTAGCTCCTTTACCGGTGAATTGTGCCTGTATATCTGTTGAACCATGACTGTCCCTAAGAAAAGGCTTTTCTCTGCAGTTACTGAACAGCACAGACAAATGACAAGAAAAAGAATGTGGGATACTTTTCTTTAACAACTCTTTACAAAGGAATAAATTTAACTGACCTCCAACTGACTCAGAATAGCAAACAACAGGGCAAACAGACATTGCCGCTTTATATCCATGTTGCCTGAAACATTTATGAAAGATGGTTACTGTATAGGGTTGCTTCAAACCAGTTGGCTGCTTCAGCAAATGATTACCAGAACCCACACATACATACATACATTACTCTGGATCAGGGGTATTGGAGTTCACATAATCTATGATTAAAGTTATGCATTAGCTTGAGTTGTAAAGGGTGATTGCATGGGAAGTTGAAGGCAAAATAAAGTTGGTTATAGTGTTCTCATAAAGGCAGATTGAAATGAACTTCAATCAGTTGAGTACACAGTAGGACAACAGGTTAAGTGTCTTAAATGATCTCACGCATTTTCTTTTTTTTAAATTAACTTTGCTGTGAACTCTGACAAAAGTTCAGTCTTTCATGGCTCAAAAGATACTTTTATAAAAATCTACCAGCACAAGTGGTAAAGGTTCCCAGAGTGACTATTCATGCTACATGGGTCAAATTGGAGAAGTAGAGAGGATGGAAGCACATAGAGTTAGTAGCTCACAAAAGCCACAGTCAAAGCATGAAGCTTGTTATTTTTAAGAGAAGAAAAGCCACACTCCATAAAAACACTGCCATTCTAGATAGACCTGAGCCAATCTTTTTTAAATTACACATTTAGTTGATTCAAATTATTTGAGAAAACATTTGCATATGGATGAGAAGTTAGATCACAACACAATCTCTTTTATGTCATGACACTTGCTTTTTCTTAGGTGGAAGTCACATAAGTTGGTTACAGAGGTTAATACTCAAACGAAAAGCAGAAATTACTTCTTTATTGATATCTCTGAAACATAAAGGCAATGAAATTCTGTACTTGGTGATATAATGAAGAGCCAGAATCTAATTTCAATGTGTGATGACTTTTCCTAACGATGTTTACAGAAGTTAGGCCCATAGCAGGACGGCAATGAACTACCTCCTGTTGCTTGCTATGCTGCATGTATTTCTACCATTGGCAACACCCCTGCAGCATGGAGAGTATTTGCTACAATCATTGACACTAAAGTTCATAGAACACATCAGGGTCTGTGTGGTGCTGGACATTCACACATTTTCTGTGATATCTGTTCCCATTGTAGTTCACACAGAATTGTTTCACTTTGCTAACAAGTTTTGGTCTTTGCTTACTATGTTTCTCCCCTTTGGGATTTCCACATGATTGATCTTTACCCATACCCATTGTTTTCACTTTCCAGACTACCATATGGCTGGAAGCAGGGATGAGGGATTATTTAGCTGCTGAGCATGCTTGTAAAGGACTATGATGATTAGGATATGTCTTAGTCAGGGTTTCTATTCCTGCACAAACATCATGACCAAGAAGCAAGTTAGGGAGGAAAGGGTTTATTGAGCTTACTCTTCCATGTTGCTGGTTATCACCAAAGGAAGTCAGGACTGGAACTCAAGCAGGTCAGGAAGCAGGAGCTGATGCAGAGGCCAGCTTGTGTCAAGTTGACACAAAACCAGCCAGTACAATTGACCCCTTGTCAACTTGACACACAACTACATCACTATTAAGCCTCAACCCTTACTTTCTTATTTATCCCCAAGATCTAAATAACTTTAAAAGTCACACAGTCTTTGCAAATTCTTACATATCAAAATTTCAATCCCTTTAAAAAATCCAATCTCTTAAAATTCAAAGTCTTTTTACCATTAGAAGTCTCTTAACTGTGGGCTCCACTAAAATACCTTCTTCCTTCAGGAAGGAAATATATCAGGGCACAATCACAATCAAAGGCAAAATCAAAGTCTAACCATTCAATGTCTGGGATCCACTCACGATCTTCTGGATTCTTGATTCACTTCTCCAGCTCTGCCCTTTGTAGCACACACCTTGTCTTCTAGGCTCCAGATGCCTGTACCCCACTGCTGCTTCTGTTCTTGGTAGTCATCTCATGGTACTGGCATCTCCAAAACACTGCTGTCTTCCACTGCAACTAGGCTTTACCACAGTGCCAAGCCTCACTTCCTTTGCATGACACTTTCAATCCTGGGCTATCAATTGCAACTGAGGTTGCACCTTCACCTTCCATAGCCTCTCGAAGTACTGAGCCTCAGTTCCTTTGTATGACTCCTTCAGTCCTGGGCGGTCAATTGCAACTGAGGCTGCACCTTCATCAATGACCTTCTGAGGCCTCTCACAGTGCCTGAGCCTCAGTTGCTCTTTATGACTCCTTCATGCCTTCAAAATCAGTACCACCTGGATGACTCTTACACACTACCAAGTCCAGCCACCGCACAAGGTACAACCCTGGCTATCTCTGGAATGCAGCCTCTGTGCTCTCAGAAAATAATTCTCAGAAGATTTCACCCCAATGATGCTGATCTCTTCCCAATCACTGCCAATTTCCCAACTCCTGCTAACCAGCATCAATAGTTCCAGTAGTGCAATGGTTTTGCTTTAGTAGTTCTGGTATCTTGTTAATCACAGGCGATCTTTCAGTCCCAGCTAACTAAAACCACCGAACCTTCACTGTCAAAATAGCAATGGCCCTGATAAGAGTCTTTAGTCTTCCCTCTGAAATTTCACAAGCCAGGCCTCCATCTTCTGCACTGTTCTCAACATTATCTTCCAAGCTCATACACAACATCCCATAAAGCTCTTAACACCAAATGGATCTTCTAACCCAAAGTTCCAAAGTCCTTCCACAGTCCTCCCCAAAACATGATCAGGTTGTCACAGGAATACCCCATTACGCTGGTACCAATTTGTCTTAGTCAGGGTTTTTATTCCTTCACAAACATCATGACCAAGAAGCAAGTTGGAGAAGAAAGGGTTTATTGAACTTACTCTTCCATGTTGCTGGTCATCACTAAAGGAAGTCAGGACTAGAACTCAAGCAGGTCAGGAAGCAGAAACTGATGCAGAGGCCATGGAGGAATGCTGCTTACTGGCTTGCTTGCTTCTCCTGGCTTGCTCAGCTGGCTTTCTTATAGAACCCAAGACTACCAGCCCACAGATGGTACCACCCACAAGGGGCCCTCCCCCCTTGATCACTAATTGAGAAAATGCTTTATAGCTGGATCTCATGGAGGCATTTTCTCAACTGAACCTCCTTTGTGATAACTCCAGCTTGTGTCAAGTTGACACAAAACCAGCCAGTACAGGTTATAAGTCAGAAGAATCATACTAAAAATGGGCAGTACATTCTGGACTGAGTATGAAGAAGGAAGTAGAGTGAGCACAACCACTCATCAGTCTCTGCTTCCTGATTGTAGATGTGAGGTAAGCAGCATCTTCAAGTTCCTGCTGTCTTGATTTATTTGCCATGATGGAGACCCTTTTTCCTCTAAGTTGATTTTGTCAGGTTTTTTTTTATCACAACAGGAAAGGAAACTGAGACAGAAATGAACACTTTTATTTTTGCTGTAGTTTTCATAGCCTGATAAGTCCATTTCTTATAGCTATGAAATGCATTCTAGTGTGCAAGGTTTATATACCCAAGGGCACCTTGGTTTCTTCCTTGTTTTGTCAATTAGGAATAGAGCTTGTATATATCACTACAAAAAGAGTTTTACAAAAAAGGTTTTCATTTTGAAATTAAATATCAAGAAGCCTGATTGCTGGGTATATGGCAAGACTATATTTAAATTTGTAGCCAATCACCAAACTGCCATTCAAAATGGCCATATTATATGTCCTCATCAAAAATGGGAAAAAGACTTTGTTGGTCCACATCTTTGCTAGCATTTAGGGATGTAAGTATAGTGGTGGCCCCTTGTAGCTCTAACTTTTGTTTCCTGATAGCTTATAATATAGAAAATCTCTTCTTGTGTTTATTTGTCATATTTCTACTTTGCTATTAACAGATAAAGCTTACTTTTAAAATCAATTTCTGACTGTTGTATTTTAAATTATTTATATGTTTTAAGTGACAATACTTTATTGGAAATGCTTTCTGCAAATATTTTCTTCCCTTTGAAGGTTTATCTTTCAGTTTCTTGAAAGTGTCTTTCATGGAACAGGGATTTTACATTCAAATGAAGTCCATCTTATTAATTCTTCTTTTCATGGCTTGTGCCTTTGCTGTTGTATAGAAAAAGATGTTACTAAGCCTAAGGTCATCTAGTTCTTCTCCATTGTTATCCTCTAAGAGTTTTACGTCTTTGAATTTTAAATGTATAATTTTCTTCTGTTCAGAGGAACGTTTAGTGAAATGGACAATGGATGTGGTGAGACTGATGGATCTGCACATCTGGTTGTTGGATTGACATTTGTTGTAAAACTCATTTTGCTCCACTGTGTTGCTTTTGCACCTTCATCAAAGATCAATGGATATATGTCTATTTTAGGCTGTAAATTCTGGTCCATTGGTTGGTGTGTCTGTTCTATCGTAAGTGCCATATTATTACTATTGCTGAAGATTTATATTGAATTAGAAGTTGCATAGTATAGACCTTCCAACTTTGTTCTTCTTCAGTAATGTGTCATTTGGGTAATATACCATATACATGAATTTTATAGTCAGTTGTAATAATATAATAATGGCTGGTATTTTGGTTGAGAATGTATCAAATTTATAGAAGTTTGAAAGAACTGACATTATGATAGAATTGAGACTCAATATTTGTAAATGCAGAGTATCCTGTTTATTTCATTCTTTTTGATTTATTTTAACGTATTATATTATTTACCTCATATATATTTGTACCTGTGAATTTCTGAGATGTTCTCATATAAGTTGTATTACAATTTGAATTTCAGTTTCCAGTTTTTCATTGCTAGTGTTAGAAAGTAGTCAGCTTTCCTCAGTATCTCAATACTTACTGTAATGACTTACATTCAACTTTTGTTACATGGACAATCATGTTAGGTATAAACATTTTCTATTTGGTATACTATTTATTTATTTATCTGTTTAATTGATGAAACCAAGATTTATAATATAATGGCAAAAGGAAATGGGAGAGAGAAAAGTTTAGAGAACAAAACAAGCAGATGAACACTTCCCCTGAGATCAGTGGGTACACTTTGATGTTGGGATGTAAGGCTATATACACTCTGCCATTTTAGAGATGGTGGTATGTCCTACTTCATATTGTAAATAAATTCCATAGCCACTGATTAGGTAAAGAGTTAGCCTAGAGAATGAGAAGAAAATCTTTGACAGATATATATGAGAGAAGACTAGTGATTAGAATCTACAAAGCATCCTTTGCATAATACCAATAAAACAAAGTACCAAATTAAAAATGAGCTACATTCTGAACAATGCCAAGTGTGTGATATCTCCTCATGAATTGTTGGTTAGGGAGACATTGAAGTCCCCCAGTCAGTACAATCTCTTGCTACTTGTGCTGCCAATGACATCAAATACCTTGGTTAAAAGGAATAGAGAAATCAAGCTCGAACTTAACTGTAATCTCCCTTTCTGATGGCTAACTTTCAAAATGTTGGAAGATGCTATTCAGGTTTCTGGGGAAGAGAGGCATAGGGTTCACTCAGCAGTGCACCCTACGAACTATAACATCAGCCTGCTAGGTGAGATGACCTCACTGCTGGAATAGTGATAGCACTGTTAACGGTATAATCAGCTGCCTTTTGCTTGGATTGGAGGCCAGTTTCATAGGAGATAATCCATGCTTATTTCTATAAACATTTTCAAAAGGCGATGGCTAGGAAGGTTATATACTCTAGTGGAGAAGCAGACTATTGTTGATTAGCTAAGCTGATATGGCATCAAACTGCCTTCTCAACATTTATGTGCATACCCACTAACAAGTGCTATTCGGAGAAGGAATTAGAGAAGCTTTCTACTGCAGGGAATAGTGGATATTACAGACTTTTGGCTTCCAGGTGATGAAAATAAGGGACACTTGTGTGTTCAGCTCTAAACAGGATATTTATGTAACCCTCTTAAAGGCTCATGTAACATTGCAGAAGAGTTGGTAGAAGAGCTGGAAGATAAGGAGAATTGTTACTAAATGCCATTTCCTGGGCCTGACACAGCCATTGTGATCATGACCTCATTGCAACCCCATTTGCCTGCACTGGGCCTGTCAAAAGTCAGTCCACAAGGGAGAGACTTGCAGAACCCAGTCAGTCTACCATGAACAGTTAACACATTCTGAGGAAGGTGGAGTCATTGTCATAGGCTCTTCCACTGATGAGTCCACCAAACTCCACTGGACAGTTCAAAACCCATGGTCACACAAATGACCCTGGACAAACTCACTGGTTCACAAAACAAACTACATGAGAAAAACATGGGAAGGGGATCTCTAGAGGGGAGGGGGGCATTGACAGGAGGAGAAGAGAGATAAAATAATGTGAGGGTAAGAGTAATCAAAATGCATTAGATATGTCTGTCTATCTATCTATCTATCTATCTATCATCTACCTATCATTTATGCATGTATGTATCTATTTATCTGTATATATACATATATATATCATCTATCTATCTATGTATCATATCTATTTATCTATCTGTACATATCTATGTATCTATCATCTATCAATGATCTGTCTATTATCTATCATATATCTATATACGATCTGCTGTCATCTATTTATTATATATTCACAGGCAAAGTTTATAGTAATAAGAATCACTATTGTCTAGCTACTTATATATTTATTATA
>JADRCH010000353.1:602066-654989 GCA_019843965.1 Rhynchomys soricoides | reverse complement strand
TCTCTCTCTCTCTCTCTCTCTCTCTCTCTCTCTCTCTCTCTCTCTCTCTCACACACACACACACACACACACACACACACACACACACACACACACCAGCCTTACACGTCTGGGCTTGGTAATGCTGTACAAGGTCCACAGGAACTGGCTTTCTCTGTGGCCAAGAGGGAAAATGACAGAGCCTTCAATAGTGTAAGAGAGCTAGTTCCCAGCAGGTTAAATTTACACCAGAGACCTTATGTAATCACTGTTTAAAGATGCATATTACCCATACAAATCCTCTTGAGAAATTTGTGCCGAAGTGCCTGTTTATTCCCCATGGCTCACCCACTGGTAGTGGTAGCACAGAAACCTACGGTGTTGGATCTTGACTCTTTTCTCATTGCTGTACCCCCACTGCTCACTTTTATTGGCATGGCTTTGTGCTTTCCATAATATATCAGCATCTTATACAGTTAAATTCTGCTTTCTAAAGATGCAAACTGAGATATTGATTGATTATTTCCTTGGAGGCAATCACAGGTACTGAAAAACAGTTCTTAGAAAAATGATTGAGTATATAACTGTATATCAAAATTATTTAAGTATGAAGGTAGCATAGATCATTTTAGATACAGCACTGGTTTATTCCATGCTTCTCAAATTCTGAAGGATGTGCATGAATATTATTATTTCTCAGACTCTGTGAACAACAGTAAAAGAAAAAGAATAAACTCAATGTCTAAGTATTTGTGGATAATGTGATTATGAAAGTTAACAGTCTTGATGAAGGAATTTTTGAAATAGTAGACACAAATATAAAGAAACAAGGCAGTGAGGCCCTTTCAATGAAACAACAAAGAAAGAAACTGATGCAAAAGGATACAGTGACAGAAAAAACACACTCGACAAATGAAGAGAAGTCATTTTCTTTTCTGAAATGAACACTGTCACATGTCTGCACTACAGAGCATTAAGAAGAGAATCTGACATTGATATTAGGAATTTCTTACCAACAGAAGCCAAACCTTTATGAAAACATGCAAAACCAACAAGACTGTGATGTTAGCATATTTCCTCATAGAAACTGGATATACAAGTAAACCTAAAGAAGGTTAGAAATGAATAGAGTAATTAACAAGCATTCCCTAATATAACTTGATTGCACAAACAACTAAATATAGAAATTTCAATGTAACAGTCTGAATACATTGTAATGCATTATTAGTTAACAAGATAGTAAAAGAAGTTCTTTGGAAATAAATCACTTATAAACCAGTTTAGACTTCTTATTTGTTTATTTTTTTCTTAACCTCATTCAGAAATTAACAAAACAAGAATATATATTTTAAAGGACATGTTTAGAGTAATGTGAAGAAAGAAAGTGTGTGGAACTTCGTTCCCTGTTAGAGAAGAAGGCAAAAATAAATATTCAACTCTAAAATCTGTGTCTTTGTATGGGGTTTGTTGAGGTGATAATAACACAAAGTTAGTTAATAAAAAATGAATTAAATACACAAAAGGACCAGAAGTTTCATAACTTGAAGATATGATAAACAAATGAGTAGTCATTAAAATTATAAAAATAGGCTGAGGAGATGACTTAGCAGTAAGGCATTAGTTGCAGAAGAATGAGCCCCTGAGTTGGGGTTCTCAGTACCCACTAAATAAGCATCAGTGCTGGGGAAGCAGGAGGGAAGACACCTCCATGGAGATTTGGCAAGCCAGACTAGCCAAGCCAGATAAGATTCAGAGAGAGACTCTGACTCAAAAATTAAGGTATAGAGTGGTTGACTCCTGATGTGGACACCTTTTGGAAATTAGTTAAGGTCAGTGTGTGCTGTTGAAGGGAGAAACTCTGGGATGGTGAGAGGCAAATAGCTTAGCAGATATATAAGTCTTAAAGCCATGTGGCTGGAGTGAAATAAAACACTGTGTGGTACAAAAGCTGCAGCTTCTATGTCAAGGGGACCCACACGTATCATGTCAACTTTCCATTAGTGGTATATCAACTCCCCTTGTGTGTGGGAAATGAACAAACATGTTCACACCTGGGTAGCTGCAGCTCCTCTGGATGAAGTAAATGTGTTGCATCTCCTGGGCTGCATCCTCCGTAAACAATATTGGCTAGAATTTGTGTCTCTCTGTGTCATTACATATGATAAGAACCAGCAACAGCATTAGCAACTAAATGTCTGATTGGAAATAAAAAAGACTGATACTCTGGTAGTGTCAATGAGCACTTTTAAAGGAATATATCTTTTCAATTTATTTAAATAATTTCTGAGTATAAAGATGCAAAGTTCTCCTTTTATTGAATAAACTATCACATTTTTATCTGTATGGGATAAGTTTAGCACAAAAGCACTACAGAGATGAGAGATAATAGAATCTTTAGGTAAAACCTATTAGCAGATTTTGCTAATCTTTCAAAACAACTAAAAAACTACATTTTTTCACATTCTGTTCTATGTGTAGGAATTAATTCTACAGAAATACCTGCATAGCCCCTACTCTGCCCTTTACACTGCCCTCTGAATTGATTTTCTTCATTTACTTGTTGAACAAACCAGAAAAGAAAAACTTGTTGGAAAAATACATCTCTATTTAACATGCTTCTATTATAACAGGTTTATACTGTCATTATTTCTTAAATAAGAGAGTAAAATGACTACTCATAGAAGTTTTGTTGTGCTACATATCATAAATTGCCAAGAGATGATTAAAAACATATGGGATAATGTGCTTAGTTTGTGTGTGAATAATATGCTATTTATGTAATGGATTGTGGTATTCTCAAGCTGTTTTGAAGCCAAATCTTCATAGAAACTAGAGGAAATTTATACATATATGTAAGAATACATAGGTGAGTGAACCATTATGGATAAGGCAAAAAAAAATCAGCTTACGTGTCCATCAATGGATCAATCTTTAAGTAGATCACATGATATCTACTCTATAGAAGTCCATCTAATTAATAAAGTACTTTGCAAAGATATATGCTCTAAATGGAAGCTAGTAGTCATATGCATATATACATGTTCCATATTTATTTTAATTTACTGCTTGGAAAATGAAGCTGGAAGATTCACATTCTTGTCAAGGCTGTACAACTTTGTGCATCTCTTATTATGCTTAACCTCAAAGCTTCATACTTAAAAATATTTCATATTTGTAAAATCCATAGAGAGTTTTACAACCAAGTATTTTGAGACTTGGATTATATTATCAATATGTTTAAGGTGCTAAGTTTTAGTAGTAACGCTCATTACTAGAAACAAAAATGATGCTTATATGTAATGGAGAGTAGAATAGAGGCTGGTTATAGTTAGATAGGGTAAAAGGACTTGAGAGAGACAGGGGTGGGGGTTAGGGCACAGGGAAAGGGAGAGGGAAAGGAGAGCAGCAAAATACAGTTAACAGAGCTAAAAGTAGTTCTAATGTTCTACAGCATAGCAGGGTGCCAATGGATACAATTCATTATGCACATCAAAGTATATATTTGAGAAGCATTTAATGCCTTCTAATACACAGAAATGATTGAAGGCATAGAATAGTAGTATCCTGGTCTGATCAATATGCTTTTTAAAAATTTTGATGGCTAATCTTGGTTGTCAACTTGACTGGATCAGAAGTTAACTATAAGCAAGCTTCTGGGTAGAGCTGTGAGAGATTTTCCTGAACAGACTAATGGGCTAATGAAATAGGAAAACCCAACCTAATGGTCAGTGACACCTTCTGCCAGCAGTCTAGATGGAAGGAGGTCCGAGTAAAAAGTGTTTGGTTTTTTTTGCCTATTTGCATTTGGATCTCACTGGCAAGTTCATCCACGCTGCTGCTGCTGCTGCTGCTGCTTCTGCTGCTGCTGCTGCTTCTGCTGCTGCTGCTGCTGCTGCTGCTGCTGCTACTCTTGTTACCACTGCTGCCATCTTTTTATGACATCAGAACCAATTTCTTCAGCCTTAAAACCTGGAATGAATATCACAACTCTCCACCAATCCTTCAGCTGCAGATCAGCTATAGCCAGCCTCTCCAGCGTAAAGACAGCCATGTTTGGGCTACTGAGACTGTATTGTGTAAGCTAAATGAGTATGTGTTATATTCATTAAAATATTTAAAACTTATAATAACAAAAGCTACCTCCAGCTTCACTCTCAGGGCTCTGCTATTGGTCAAGTTGAATCCTCCAAGGTTGTATACTGACTGTGAATGTGCTTTTCTGGGAATAAGACTATCACAGTTATCATTAATTCAGATGATTTCATAGGAGAGGAGGGTGATCCTAATAGCATTGGAAAACACTATGTAGTGTCTGCATAGTTTACTCAATGTGTTATTAAAATGTAGATTAACCTAGTATGCATGCATGCATGTTGCTCAGTGTTTGGAAGGTATTATTATTCCATATTATATAAAAGTCAAGTACTCTAATAGGCACCATTCAGGTAATTATTCAGTAACTATTTTTAATCCTGTCAGAGTTTTAAGAATACCTACTTGTGCTTGAAGACAAGTACAATAAAGTAACTATTAAAGTTAAATGTATGTGGGTCTGGCCAGCTGGACATCAGCACTGTGAAGCCAAGTACTTAGAGCAATTACCTCTGTGCTCAGTTCAGAAGGAATACAGGACAGAAACTATCCTGTTCTCTCTGTGTGATATGGCTGGAGGTTCACCATCAAGAGTTGTCTGGGGGATGAAGGCAATCAGAAAGGCCCAAGGCATTTACATGAGCTTCTTCTGAAAACTGAAGCTACCACAGTCCATCCAGGACATCGGTGAGTCCTCCAAATTCCACCTTCAGACGGATCCTGAGCCTAGCTGCTGCCTGACCTGCACAGCTGATATGCTTAAGGCTATTCCAACTTGACCACCAGTGCTGGACCGATTTCAGAGTCCTCCTAACTGATTCTTGTTTCCACATCATTCCTGTATCCAATTTTCGTCACAGCAAGTGTCAGTCTTTAAAGTCTGTTGTTTTTCCGGACACATAGATCATGTTCCATTCTCTAGTGCAATCCAGATCCCATATAATGGCCAGCAAGCCACTTTTTACTGTCACCCACTGCTTTCTGCTTCCTCCCCTGACTCAGGCTGCTGTGTTGTTGAACCCTGACCTTAGCTGGTTCTGTCTGCAGTGCTCCTGCTGACATGCATGATTTACTCACTGTCAGAATTTCATGTCTTCCCAGTGTAGATGGCAATGTTACTGTCTTCCTCACTCTTTGCCCATTTTACCCTGTTTCATGTTTTCTCTCTAAAACTTTACCAACTGACAAGTATCTACTTACTTCATTACATTAAGTGCCAAGTGACTTAGGACTTTCCCTTAGTAAAGTCCCCTATAAAAGATTTATTAAGCAACTTTTACACTCAGACACTAATTGTTCTGCTAATGGAAAGAAGCAGAAAGAGGGTGATAGGGATGGTCTTCATGGGCATAGGATTGTACAACATAGAGAGTAACTTTACTTATTGAAGAAGCTGATACTCAGTGGCTTTGGAGAGTGTGCAGCCTGCACAGTATTTCCCAGTGCTGTGGAAGTTGGCCAGTGACCAGTCTCCTGGTCAGCTCAAGATTGCTTTCTCTATGTCCCATGTGTGTGGTGTATTCATCAAATACAGACTTACTATCTAGTTTTAATGTGTGCCCAAGACAATGGCAATAACTTTTATTGTTTCATATGCCTCATCCTTGACTAATAACTCATAAGTAATCAGTGTGTGCCTGGCATTGAGATATTCACTTGAAAATCCACATTTTCCAAGAATAGTATTGTGCATTTATGCATAGGATACCTTTGTTCAAATGCCTGGACTTTTTAAAAATAATGCTTTGATTAGCTTATGAAATAGTGGGATTTAACAAGGTGGCTTTATTCTATCTTAGTTTGATTAACTTACCTCCTACCCTACATGTCAAGCCCCTCCCTACTCTATTCACAAATAAACTTTTTGCTCTCAGTTCTCACACTCACCCAGTCTTTAATATCAAGTTTTCTACTCTGCCCCTTTCTTTGTTCTACTATTCCCTGTTTTTCTTGCTTGGTTTCAAGATCATGGGTTTCCATGTAGTTTCTGAGTTCATACTTCAGTTGGTTAGCTGTTCCCTCCCCACCTCTTTCTCTGTCTCTATAACCCTCCTACAGCTTCAAACTTTCCATTTCTAGGATTCCTCCTCTTTACTTTCATAACCAGGTAAGGTGTGCCCACTGGCACAATAGTAACATGACTGTTTATGGGGATATCCAACTGATCCTGAGATTTAGATATGAATAAGATAGGCCTGCTCCACAGGTGAACAATTCATACCCAACATGGTAGACAAGGTTAAAGCTCTAGGCTAGGGAAGCCATGTATCCTAAGAGAAAACCTATTGGTCGGGTGGTAAATTGTCATGTTGTCCAGCCCTCTTTTGAATATTTATGTTTATATCCACAGATATGTGCTGTTCTTAACTTTGGTAAGAAAGTTTCTTACTGCAGAAACTCATTACTGTTACAAAGGCTGAGAAAAAGAGACTGTGAGTGCTCAGCCATAGATAAAATGTGAGGTGGAAGTTTCTGGATACGTCACGTGATGCAGACCAGATGTGGTGTTTGGCTGAGGACAGACCTGTGGGAAGGAGTATAAATAGGACTCAGCAGACAGTGAAGGCATGCTTCCATAGCTAGCCTTGAAACGCTTCCTTGGTCTCACATCTGGCATAACAGAAAACTTCTCCTAGCATCTCAGCTGGTCCTAGTCACTCCTGCTGACCTGTGCTGATTTTGCAGAGGTATGGCTGTTTTTGCTGGTTCGTGCCACAAGTGTTGATTTGTGTTTGGTATCCTGACACTACTGAACTGGACTGCTGGTATATATCCTGACCAATGGAGATTGGAATCACTCAAAGAACTGCTTCTAAACAAGTTCACATCTCCTTGCCATATTTTGGCATCTTTTCTCCCCCAACTTTGTATGGTGGGCTAGAAGAGGGGTCAAAGCATTTGAAAACCATTATTAAAAGTAGGTTTTGCTGGTGAGGATGTAGAGAAAGAGGAACACTCCTCCATTGTTGGTTAGATTGCAAGCTGGTACAACCACTCTGGAAATCAGTTTGGTGGTTCCTCAAAAAGTTGGACATAATACTATCTGAGGACCCAACTATACCATTCCTGGGGATATACCCAAAAATTGCTACAATATATAACAAGGACACATGCTCCACTATGTTCATAGCAGCCTTATTTATAATAGCCAGAAGCTGGAAACAACCCAGATGTTCTTCAACAGAAGAATGGATACAGAAAATTTGGTACGTTTACACAGTGGAGTATTACTCAGCCATTAAAATCAATGACTTTATGAAATTTGCAGGCAAATCGATGGAACTAGAAAATATCATCCTGAGTGAGGTAACCAAATCAAGAAAGAACACACATGGTATGCACTCACTGATAAATGGGTATTAGGCAAAAAAGCTCGTAATGATACAACTTACAGACCATATGAAGATCAAGAAGGAGGAAGACCAAAGTGTGGATGCCTCAGTCCTACTGAGAAGGGGGAACAAAATAATCACAGGAGGTAGAGGGTGGGCAGGACTTGGGAGGAAGAGAGAAGGGAAAGAGGTAAAAAGGGGGGCGGGATTAGGTGTGGGAGGGGATGGAGGAGCTGTGCAGAGGGTCAGGAAATTGAACAGAGGCATATAACAATGGGGGGTGGGGAACTGGGAGTAGCCAACAGAAAGTCCCAGATGCCAGAAAATCAAGAGGCTCCAAGGACCCAATGGGGATGACATTAGCTGAAATACCCAACAAAGGGAAGGGAGAACCTGTAGAGACCATACCCAGAGGTTAGGCATGGTCCCCAGTTGAGAGATGGAGCCACCCTCCCTTCTCAAAATTTCAACCCAGAATTGCTCGTCTAAAGGAATTACAGGGACAAAGAGTGGAGCAGAGACTGAAGGAAAGGCTATCCAGAGACTGCCCCATGCCATGTGCGGCCAACAAATGGAAACATTATTGCTGATGCCAAAAAGTGCTTGCTGACAGGAGCCTGATATGTATGTCTTCAGAGAGTCTGAGCCAGAGCCTCACCAATACAGATGAAGATGCTTGCAGTCAACCATTGGACTGAGTAGGGGGACCTCAATGGAGAAATTAGGGGAAGGACTGAAGGAGCTGAAGGGTTTTGCAACCCAATAGGAAGAACAAAATATCAACCAACCAGACCCCGCAGAGCTCCCAGGGACTAAACCACCAACCAAAGAGTACACATGGAGGGAATCATGGCTCCATCTGCATATGTAGTATATGTCAAAGGGAGGGGAGGCCCTTGGTCCTGTGAAGGCTTGATGCCCCAGTGTAGGGGAATGCTAGGGCGGTGGGGTAGGAGTGGGTGTGTGGGTGGGGGAGCACCTTTGTGGAGGCAGAGGGAGGGGGTGGGATGGGGGTTTTAGGAGAGAAAACTGGGAAGGGGGAATAACATTTGAAATGTAAATAAATAACCAATAAAAAATTTAAAAAAAATACATAGAAAAAAGTAGGTTTTGTAAAAATCTAAGCCTACAATAATGTTTATGTCAATTCTCCTCCCATGATTCGCAAAATAGCACAGAAGATGGAGCCAAAAGAAATTAAGAGTTAGAAGATGGGAGGAATGCTGGTGTAGGCTGGCCTGTGGACATGACATTGCTGTCACAAAGAAGAGTTCACGGTAACTGTGGTTACTCACACAAGACCTCCACAAGATCAAGAACATTGAAAAATTCTAAAATGGAGTGTGTGTGTGTGAGTGTGTGTGTGTGTGTGTGTATGAGTGTGTGTAGGTGTCTATTCATGCACAGTCACTAATTGAGACATTAATGGCAGCTGGTTGAGATGTTAATGGTTGCTGAGGAAGGGAGAGGCACTTTTCTTTGTGAGGGGGCAGCCACTGGCAGGTTTCCCATTTGATAATCCTTTCCCCCCCACATGCATATGGGAAGTACTAACTGGACCTACCGGATGGATGACAATAGTTATAAACAGATATGACGTTTGGAGGCAGACAGGGATATGTTGGGGAAGAAGGTAGTGGTGAAACTGGGAGGGAGTGGTGGAGGATGAATATGAGGAAAGTAGATTGTATATATGTACAAAGTTTAAACAAAACTTCTCATCTCTGTCTCTATGAGGCAGCTCTTTGGTATGGGACATGTGAAGCTGATATTCCTGTAACCTGAAACAGTGTCAGGATTCATTAAACTACTGGTAGGCATGGATTTTTAAATAGAATACAGAATATACAGGAGTGATGGAGGTGCATCTTTCTGAAGTTGAATCCTTGAGACTTTTCAGTGCATTCTTTGGGGAATTGTGATTCTCACTGTTCTGGTTGGCTCAGACCCCAATCATTTTCCTCCCAGTAAGGACAAGTTTTGCAATAAGTTACATTCATCAGAGTTCCCATGACCTTTATGAGCAAGCTCTCTAGTCTTTAGTAACTGTTCTCCCAACTTTATAAAGAATGCAGAGACTAGGTAAGTGGAATCTGCAGTGACAGAGGAGATCCTGTCAAGGACTCGCTGGATCAATGTTGTTAGACCATGGAATCTTCCAGAATAACTTTGTTATCTCTCTTCTTTCGAGCCATCACACAGTTGTATGCTTAAAGGATGACTTTAATGCCTTTTATAGAGTTTTTAGCTCTTTATGAACAACATTTTAGTCAAAATGTACTTGAGCCCCGATTGCTTGGTGAGAAATAGGTCGGTGCAAGTCATGTTTAACATTCATCTTCTTCCCCTTTGGGATAGAATCTGCCTTTAGACTATTTTTCACAGAGAATAAGGATTAGAGACTCTTTATCAATGTTGTCCATATCCCTACTCTGTACACTTTATTATCACTGCTAGAGGTGCTTCTCACAAGCTGAGTTGTAGAGCTGTTAAAAAAAAATCAAGTTCCCCAAAGCCAGGGAAAATTGAAATGTCACTCTTTACAAGGAGTTTTAGGAGGGAGACTAAGCATTTACCTCAGCGCAGACCATCCATTCTATGGCCTAGTTTAGAAACTTTCAAAACCAATTTTAAATCTTTGCTTTATAGCTTTCATGGCCCCTCAGCATCATCCGTTTTTATTATGAAGTTGTGTTGGCCAGTCAACCAGCCTGAGGTGGGGTGGGCTTGGGCAGGTGGGGTGGAGGTGGTTGGCACGGTTGTGTTGTGGGGTGCTGCCTCTGGCACTGCTTGCAGCACCTCACTTGGGCTCGCTGCTGGCCTCAGCCTAGCCCACAGCCATTAAGCCTGCCTGCTGTTTGGCAGACAGTTCCCTATGTGCTCTCTGCTCTAATAACCCTCCTCAAGGCCAAATTAGATTTATATGGGAGGGGAAATCAGCTAGAGGCTTCAGAATGACTATGCTAATTAGAAACCAAAATATAAACAGCAACTCCACATGGATGTATTAAACAGGCCTATTCTCCATAGCAAATCAAATTAAGAGAAATCCCATTATCTTGCTCAAGGTTTCTGCATTTTTATCCCCTGGCTGCCTGTTTTAGTGTTTGAGTAAAATGAACATACAGAGATGTTTCCTTATAGATGTGGTTCTAAAATACAGTTTTTCCTTCCCACTCCAGACTATATAGTATTACCAAGATATTATTGACAATTAAACTGAACTGATTTTTTTTAAATCCTCTGTAAATTTAAATCGCTTTCTAGAGCTTACCGTGATTACTATAATATAAACCAGTTAGCACAAAGTTTTCTGAGCACATCTCAGAAAAGCTCCATGGAGCTTATAAATGTGCAGGTTTGCAAATATTTGTTACAAGAAGTGGTTAAAGCGTGCATCCCACCCATCCATCTTTAGTTTTGTGCAGTTAGGCAGGAGAATGTGAAACGGTACATTGTCTTTTTTTTTTTTTTTTTTTTTTTAATTTACCCTATATGAATGTCTGGGAAATTTCAGAAATTCAACGTTGGAGTTGAAGCACCTAGAATGGGAAGTCTCTTTTGTAGCCTGTAGGGAGCTGAGCAGATAACGGAGACAGGTTTGCGCAGAGGCTTGGCAAGGAGGACCGGTCTCCCACAGGCATGCCAGAATACTCCCTACGTGCTATACTCCATTACTTCTGTATACGGCAAAAAGAGGCAGGTATGCCCAGCCCACTTGGATATTAGCATCCCTGCCTTCTCAACTTCTTATGAGAGCAGTGATCCTTTTCACTCCTAGAGCTCTACATTAGCACGGTGTGCTTGGTGCGCTGCTGACCATCACAAGCTAACTGGCTGCCGGGACAGGATATACTACACGAAGCCAAGCTCTAAGAGAACAGGAATGTGTGGGCTTGAGCACCAGGTGAATAACTGTAGTGCTCTCTTAGATTGAGCCCTGGTGGGAACAAATACAAACGCACTACTTCTCTGCTTGACTGTGAATGCAGCATAGTATGGTCCCATTAACTATTTCTTTGGGTGAGGATCCTTAATTTATTCTCTTTCTCTTAGAAGCAAAGTTGTACTCTGTATTTTCAAGCCAACAGCAAACCATAACAGAAGATTGGAAAAGGGCATACGGGGCCAGAGCTCTGGCCCCTGGTAAGTACCCTGGCCACTGGGGTTAAGTAGGAAGGAACATTTCTTCCCTTCCACATCATGTGCACTCCACCCTTTTGTGTTTTCTATCCTGACTCTTACTTGAACTCTTCTTTCTTAAGTAAATGTTAAGTTTGCTCAGTCTCGAGAGGACTAAGAGTCAGGAGTGAGGTGAAGGGAATTTTAGATTACAAGACCGCTTGTCTTGCTGGTGGAAAATGAGGATCTCGGGGACTCATCTGCCTACCTTTTCAGACATTCAGGACAGATCATAGCATTAGTCTTCTTGCTTCTTTTATTTTGTTAAATCGTATTCTCCTTGACAAGTTTAATTTGGCTCCTCTGAGGCCTCTGTTAGACAGACATGACTTTGACCCCAATTTCTATTTTTACACACCCAAAACAGTTGTAGCAAGAAATCTGCTGTAAACTAAAGGGGAACTCCAGTACCTTTGATACCTGATGACCTTAGATGTTTACTCAGACCAGGTGTTCCTACTATCTTCTCAGGTGGTAATTAACCACCCAGGCCTATCTTCAGTGAGATGCTTGCTTATATTGGTTTAGGAGATCTCTCTCATTTCTCCATGTCTCATCTCAGTAATTTTCTCTCTATCCACCCTTCCTGAAATCTGTTCTTGTCTGTTAATCCCTGTTGCCTGTTGTGTTTACTATCTTTGAATCTGAGCCCCACACCTTTCCAGGATTGCACATCAGCACATGTTGAGAGGGTCGTGAGTAAACTCTTACTGTCTTTATAATAAGATATGCTATCTTCTGATTAAGAAAAAAAGTAGCTGACTGAATAAAATCTCTGATCAACATATTCAACCAAGACCAACTGACTAACATAGCTATTATCTACTAGCTTGCTGTTATCAATATAATCACAAAGCTTCTAAAGGAGCCTCAAAAGGAATACTATTTTCCTCTAGATATAATTGCTTCCCATTTAAAATTAAAAATCATTAACCAGTGTATACAATCATGTCTAGGCTTTCTCCTTCATACCGAAGACTCTTCACCAATGCCCCTTCCTATCATGCCTTTAGTTTAAAGTTACACATATAAGCAGGTCCTTATTTCCTCCTGTATTGTCCAATATGAGATATTTGTTAGTCATGGGAAAATCAGGGTGTATTTCCATTTAAAGAATGTATGGCTTTGTTGTAAGATCCAAGTTGAAGGAGAAGAATGATACTTGATAGAAGGATTTGTGTGAAAAAAGTAATATCTCAAATGTATTCTTTAACTTTTCAGTGGTAGAAACAATCATACCCGTATCATACTGGGCACAGAGCCACTAGATAAAGGCTCGGCGATGCATGGTAGATATTACTTCTTTCAATTTTATCAGTTTGCAAAATTCATGAGGTTAATAAGTATTAAAATTCTCATTACTATACCATCTCTGATAGGGATGTAGCTTGAGGGTGTAATAAACTGCTCCTATTGTTGAAACTCCATCAAACAGCAAGACCACACTTACCCTACAGTATAAAAACTCTATCTCTCTGCTTACAAGTTAATGTAATGAAAAAAATCACATATGAGGCTCTTGAAAGCTCACAATTCAAATACTGGAGCTCATTGACTTTACATATAAAGTTATAGCAAGTAGCTATTAGATCTTGAAAGAGATTCACTGTCAGCAAACTGCAATTGATCTAGTGGCAGATGTATCAAATTATATCAAATAACTACATCTCTCTGTCTCTGTCTCTGTATTGTCAGATAATATCAGATGTCTTTCCAAGGCCATGCTAATTCAAAGTGCTTGCACAGACTCTCTGCTACCCCTCCTGTCTATAAGGTCTATAAATCAATATTGATAGGTTATAGTAGCTGTCCATTTTTATTCAGGGAGGAAAAAAAAAAGATGGTCTCCTGCACTTACCTGCAATCTCAGCTAACTTGTCTTCCTGTGCTCTTCTGCCTCAGACCCTGTCAGCTCACTTCAGGAAATTGTGTCAGTCTCGGCTAGCTGTCAACCACAAGATTTTCCTTCTCAAATCTCATTCCATGTTAATAAATAGATCAAGACAAATCATTAGGAGAGATTTATTTGTGGACCCTTACCTGTGAAGCAGAATGGATAAGGTAAAGTTAGGCATAGACATTCAGAGCATTTTTATACCATAAAGTACTTGCTCATCAGCCTCAGGTAGAATGGCGAGATCCAGAGGGCATGATGTTACCTAGTCACAGCCTTTTTCCTCTCTAAGTATCCAGCCTGCACTGAGTAAACAGTAATCTGTGAGCTGTGACTAGGGAGTTAGGAGCTGACCTCAGTTAATGAATTGTGGCTTGTCTCAACCAGCCATGGACCCATTTCCTCAGACCAATGTAAGTACACAGAGGAGGATGAGGATGGGAGGTATGACTTAGTTTCAGCATATAAGCTGAGGAGGAATCCTGATTTTTTCATTAGAAAGTCTGCTTCTCAGCAGAGGAAGCACAATCATTGCTTAACCCATTTTCCTCTGCCTGGAATGCAAGCAAACTACCCAGAAGCCACCTACTTTCACAAATTGAGAGACTGTGGGCCAAATCCAACATATTAAAGAGACATAAGTAAAAAGCCAGGGGTCATCAATAGCTAGCTCACCTCTTCAGCTCTTACATAAGAAAAATAAACTTCCATTCATAAAGTATTCCTGACTTGATTCTCTTGAAGCAGGAAGCCATCCTGGGTAATGAGGTAGCTGGCAGGCAGCATTCTCAGCCCATGCTTTGTTCTTCATGGCTAGAACAGTATCTTTGTAGCTAGAATCTAAAGCATTTTACTGTGGTTGGATGTTAGACTGCCTTGAATCTATAGCATCCTCATTCTCAGAGGGCCTTGCACTTATGAGCTGTCATGATTATATTATATAGTAATTATACCCCCATCACTAAAAGGAGAAAGAAAGCAATTCTCCACAGGAGCTTCACAGGTTTCTAGGATTGAAGGGTGAGTAGGCTCCTGCTTGCCAGATATATAGTAGTCCACTGTAATGCTACACTGGACTATGTTCCTTCCTCTCTGGCCACTTGCATTATACACTGTGTCCTCCATTCTCACCCACCCATAACATGTCTAATTACCTTTCCAAAGAGTAACAGGCATGGAATACACAGGTCACAAACATATGTGAACATTAAACCTCATATGACTTTTTAAAATTAAGTTTATTGAATTCTCATCAGATATAAATATTGAAATACTCTGAACACTTCATAGTTAAACAAGCCATTAAACTATTTGTCCACCCTGGGTTTAAATAAAAATAGATCTAGGGTTTTGTCTTTCTTTTTCATCCTTTATGTATCTCCTACTAAGATGACAAAGATAATGGGAGAATTTGAATAACTCCTAACAGTTTGGAGACAAAGAGCAGATTAAGTTGTCCATGCCCACGTGTCATAATGTTTCCTGGAGAGATTTAGAGAAATGTCTATTTGCCCCAGAGGAAGGATACCAACATACCAAAAAGAAGATTACACGTCCTGCTTTGGTGAGCCAATGTTTCTTGGCTTCACTCATGGGAGGACTGCCAGTTCAAAAACCACTACATTACTGAGAAGTCTTTTGGGCAACTCACACACAACTGTGTCACAGATGAGTTCACCCAAAGCATGGGTAACCCACGGAAACCTATGACATGGGAATGTCTTCTGGGCATATTTCTAGTAGCTACATTTCCAAAAAACCCTATCCTAATGGATTGCTAAATACCTATGTAACTCCAGGGAGGGAAGGGGACTGGAAAGGGTGTCCCAATGCCTGCTGAAGCTGTCTCCTGTCTCCTTGCATTGGAATGATAATAATAGACCTTGTTTCAGATTTTCTGAGGGTCTTGTGGGTATAACCACAAATGCTCTACTTCAGAATAACAATGGCTTTATCCAACCCTGAGGGAAGAGCATACCTGCAGGCAATGGAATACTCACGTGTTTTCCACAATAGCTCTGGGCTACATTGGTTGACTACCCAAATAATACACAAAGATATATAAATATGAATTTCTAGTATTCCTGTCTCTAGACCCACTACCATGAGGTAATCACTTAACATTAAGTTTATTGTTTACCTCATAACTTTAGAGCTGATAAATCAAGAAATAAAGAATGAGTATTTAGACAGAATTTATTATATCTGCTAGAAAAGATGAAGAATTTACTAAATTTACCGAGGCTCTTTCATCGCCAATGAAATCTGTTAATTATAGTTACAGAAAAGAATGTAAATGTCAAAGCTTGATTTAAAAATAAATTATAACTAAGTCTTCCATGCTTTGGTTTATAGATCCAACACACAGATAATGAATGGCATTTATCATATTATGTAAATGTTCTCTTAAAACCAATTAATATGAATGGATTCTTACTTAAGCAGACAATCCTAGATTACTGAAATATCGCTGCTTAGGAGAGAGTCTTCTGAGTATTTAAGTTGAATATATCACATCAATGTCTTTTGACCTAGCTTTTGTGGTTTCTCCTATCTCCTTCTTCTACACCTTTTTGAGGTGGAATGTCTCCTGTGGCTGGATCCAGAGAACACTGCAGATTCCTTCTTTGTTTGCCTTTGTCCTGTCCATATTCTGATCTTATTAACCTCACTTGGATGTTCAAACTTATTCCTCTTATGAACTCTGCTCTTGAATCTATCTCAGCCACTCTGACATTTACGCATGAAGGTATAAGTCTTACATCTTTCTTCATAACTATTGTTGAGGCATCAGAGACAGAGATAATCACATAAAACAAACTTTGAAGGATAAACCTGGGAATCAAACACACAGATAATCATACAGAACAAATTGTGATGGATAAACATGGTCATCAAAATATCTAAGGCCAAGCAGGATTGATACAAAAACTTGTTTTGAAAGCAGTAATAATTTAAAATTTCTTAGACAATGCAGTTTTCATTGATTTGTATCTTGCTCACCTTACTCAGTCCTTGGGGGATTCTTGCAATCAGAGCATCATAAATTAAAATCAATTTGAAAATGTTAATCAAAGCAACATTTATCATAGAATTAGGCTGACTTGAGCTAGAAAAATCTTAGAAAAAAATTCTTTACTCTAAGCCTTTCGTCTCTATCACTATCTAGAAGAAACACTAACTCTGGACTAATTCATTTGGAATTTACCTTTGCACAAGAGTGTTTCTTTCTCCTTGATTCATCAGGTGGAATATTGGATCCTATCATTAACTGACCTTACTCCATTTACTTTATAGATTTTTAACATAACTATCATAACTTATCTTTAGTCAAATATAGCTAGGATTTTTAATGTGATATCAGGACATTGCTCTCTGCTGGGACAGAGTATATAATTTTTAAGACATGTCTTGTACAATGGCTTTGTTTTCATTTTTTAATTTAAAGATTTTTATCTTTAATTTTATTTATCTGTGTATTTGTACCTGTGTGAGTATACACCATGTGTATACTAGTGCCCTCCCAAACCAGAAGAGGGCATTGAGCCCCCTGGAGCTGGAGTCATAGGCAGTTGTGAGCCACCAGATGTAGGTACTTTGGAAGAGCATAAAGTGCTCTAAACCATTGAGTTGTTTCCC
The DNA here is from genome assembly GCA_019843965.1 of Rhynchomys soricoides. Classification (NCBI taxonomy): domain Eukaryota; kingdom Metazoa; phylum Chordata; class Mammalia; order Rodentia; family Muridae; genus Rhynchomys; species Rhynchomys soricoides. The sequence goes on along the minus strand of JADRCH010000353.1, from coordinate 637,871 downwards.
TAGCTTCTCCTGCATTTATTTTATACAACATGTCAAGGAGTCACAGAATACCAACTTGATTTTCCTAAAGCCAAGAATTAAAACCTCTCAGTGTTCTTTGTTTCTTGATAACATCTTCTGGTAGGTCTTTCTTCTCCAGTACCAAGCAACCTAGTTACTTTCTGGGCATGACTTATCATGCATTTGGGACACTCTGCTCTCCAATATTCAGTTCCACCTCACTGGACCATATATCTTATTGTTGCTGTCATCATTGTTTATAACTCTAGATTGATGTATTGCATACTCTGGAAGCATTGAGAAAAGGTGTTGGTGAGGCATATTTTCAATGACAGGCTTGAAAACTTTTTCCACCTCGATTTTCCACACACACACACACACACACACACACACACACACACACACACGTATACGTATATGTATATCTGTGACAAGGAGGATAGATGCAGAAGAAACAGGGCTGAGGACAGTGCAGTCCCTTGATTGCTTTACTGTTTGCTTAGAAAGACAAGGAAGCTGTTCCTCATATGACATGCCAATTGCAGCCCTATGGATGGCTTGGCACCCCAGTCAGTCTTCTGAGGATTGAAAAACACCATCAGACACATGTTCACTCCAGAGAAGATTGATGATGATGGGAAGGACTTAGTTCTTGAGGAAAAAAAAGTTACTGACAAATGCTTGTATTCTACAAATACATCTGACCTAACTTCTGATAAATTTCTTACCTGTGGATTCAAGAATTTAGTCTTGACCAGTCACCAGAGAGAACTCCTGGGAATAATCTGTTATCAGTACAATGCTTTGCCAAAAGAGAAGAGACACCAAAAAGAATGACAAAGATAGGCACAGTCTCTGTGAAAGATGACATTTGAAAAGAAAAGGACATCTGCCTGTCACCTGGTGTGTATTCCTCCCTTACTTCAGTGCACAGAGGAGGACAAAATGGTTGGGGCTTTCTGGGGCATAGAGTTCCGGCTATCAGGAGCCCTCCCTACTGACTGTGCTATAGAGAGTTAACAGCTAATATGGCTGGAGCAGAGAGCAGCCTTCATTTCATCTTGCTACTGTTTGCCAGAGTGCAGAGTAATCTATTCCAAGCATCTGCAACTAGAGGCAAAACATGCCAATTATTTTTATTGATCTAAATCCTTCATAGGTAGGACACCTTGCCAGGGCAGCATATGGAAATTTAGATAAGGAAATGATTGCAGAGACATGGAAATGGCTTTGCTATTTTGAAGAGGATGTGTGGATGGAGGGGAGGAGAGAGAGAGAGAGAGAGAGAGAGGGAGAGAGAGAGAGAGAGAGAGAAGAGGCACTTGGTATTCCAGAGCCCAAGAGCACCAAAGACAAATTATGCAGTCGCTGCAATGGAAATTGATTACTAAGCCTTCCATGAGTCATATGCCTTAGGAATTAAGCACTCCAATCTATTATTGTCAGTATCCCAATGGGTCAACCAGGCTGTGAATGGGAATTTGCATTAAATTGATTTGCGTGTTTTTTCTTGAACCAACATCACTCAATCAAGAGACACATTCAGACAGAGTGAGATAAGTCTGAATTTGATTTGGAAATGTGAAGGAAGAAGGGATTAGCAGGCAGAATTTAAAAGCACCTGAAAACTGGCACTCTAGGCTGGTCTGGGAAAAACCAGGTGAACAGTTTCTGTGCTCACATAGCATAGACAAAGAAGGTACATTTATTTATTTATTTTCTAGCTCTGTAGCATGTCAAGGCTGTCATGATCCCAAAAAACATCTGCTTATGTTAAAGGCTTCTCATGGTATTCTAGATATGCTGCAGAAATGAGAAAACATTTGTCATCTACCAGGCTCAAAAGTGCATATTTTCAGTGTACATTAACTATGTACATTAACAATGATATTTTGAATTCAAGAAACTCACTCATTATTCATAAAGAAGCTCTTTTTATGTAAAATGTTTCTGTGTAGGTCTAACAGGCCATGATTCTGTGAGTAGGAGACATATCCTGGATGAGATTTCACCCAGATGACAGCCCTTGCAAAACAAGCTGACATTCCCAATACATCCTAACTTCAACCTGAAGGCTTTTATAACATACACATAACTGGTGGTTTAGGAAATGTATGAATTCCAAGGGCTTATAGTGGATTATAAAGTTGCTAGATGAATTTTAATAGGCATTGAGAATTGATAATATTAGATGTTTGAAGCACCCATGGATGGTCAAAAGATTTTGTTTTACTAACAAATTATGAATAAGGCAAATGAGTATCTATTTATAATTAACCACTCTCACACATAAGCCAAAAAAGAATTCACGTATCCTGCTTTGAAGGGAAGTTGGAATTAATTATTTTTATATAGTTCTTTTCAGAAGAAAAAGGTAGTAAATTCTCATAGTACCCACAGTAGCCTCAAATTTTAACCCATTTAGTTAAATAATTCAATGCAAGCTACATTCCTTCAACTTTCCAAACATCTAACTTTGAAGTATCATTCTATTGCTTGGAGCTGGTTCAAGGCTTTGGAGATGGCCATGACTGACCAGTGTAACTGTGTTAACTGCTAGGAAGAAAATTTGGAAAATGCATGAGTTTACTGACCAAACGACTCACAAGAGTACTGATCGGCCTGTTATGAGTACTAGAGTCTCTTTTTCCATTATATCTGCTCCTGCAGTTGCTATAGTAACTCCGAAGGTGTCCTCACTCTTGATTTCTGCTTGCCACAAGTCTTGAGATATCTTAAAATTTAGGTGTCTGCACTGCCATATGCCCCTTGCATGACTGTCACCACCAAGGCATAGCAATCAGACTGTGTCTTTAATTATGCTATGACTTAGTATTCACAGGGAATGCATCTTCAGATTTTTTTAAGCTGTGTCTTTTCTGGATTTAGAAGTGTTTCTTAAAAGATCAATATTTCTATCTTAAAAGTTACTAAGTTCCTTGAACTTCACTCTTAACACAGAAGTTGGAGAAGTTTTGGAGACAGGTTGTTTGCACAAGATGTGTTCTCTGTTTGCAAATGTTGCCTTCTGAGGGTGCTGAAATCAATAATTTTTCTCCATGTGAATTAGAATTGTTCAATCAAACTCCATTCAACTTGAACCACGGGCTCTATTGCTGAATACTTGTTGGAGCCCTAAACATAGTTGTTAAAACCTTAAAAGTCCAACATGCCACTGATAAAAATTATATTAGAATGCCCTTGTGAATAAGGGGTGTATATTGAAGGGCAGAAGAATAAAAATTGGTCAGAAATTAATCAAGATAAACCAAGAATCTATGTTTTGGAGGATATAAAATTTGGTCTGGGTGTAATTTTGAAGGAGTATTAAACGTGTCCATTAACCTCACTTGTAAAACACACAGCAAAGATTCAGGAAAACAAATCTGGAGGGAAGGTTGTATATTTCCAACACCAAGGAGAGATGACTTTAGACTGCCATTGTTCAGTGGGTCTGAAGTATGGTTTTCAGAATGCCCGGGAGCATGCAGATTCGAGGTGCAGGGTAGAAACTTGAATATTGTCAAGTAGTAAGGATCCAGAGATGGAAGGATGGGTGTGGATCAATAGTTGCACTTCCACAAAGCTTCTATTAAAATCTTGGAAAGGTTGGGCAGGGAAAAATTTGGGCTCAAATTTTCTTGGCCATTAGGGGGCATCAGCTGAATGTATGATGTTTATCTAAATTAAGCCTCCCAACCCCCTTTCCCCTGCACTCACTTTCTGACTCTGGAGAGAAGATTAAACAGCTGGTCAGTATTTATACAGATGTCATGGTTGAGTTTCCAGTTGTATAGATATGACCTTCAAAGAAGAAAGACTCATGAGCTCAGTTTTGTGATTCTCTTTACTTAACAGAAGTCATATTTCTAAATAATAAGGTGCCACAGACTGCCTTTTAATATATAACATGCTGCTCCTGAAGAGAACTGATGTTTACAAATGCAGAAAGCCATGCTTATACTTCCCCCATTAACATCACAGAAGCCAAGGTAGCCAATAAAGAATCCAAATGTTATAGTAAAAAAAAAAAAATCAATGTGTGGTTATGCTCACAGTTGTAAAAGAAGTGACACCAGGGTCTCCATGGTAGCCATGGAATACAATAAATGTTAATCTATGCAGTGCTTTTTCCACCGATGTGGTTGAATCCATGTTTACCACACTCTTCTGAATTTAGGGCTTTAGTGAGTGTCACAGGTGGCCAACTGTGTACCCCAAGTCCTCCAAAGTAGGACACTCATGTAAAAACAACCCTACCTGTTTCTTTCATCAGCTTCTGCTGCCGTGACTAGAACTCATTTCCACCTTTGCTAGACCCTAGGCACTTAGACCAAAATACCTGTGAACCAACTGTAGCTTAAGATTCAATGGAGCTCCAACTTTTCTTCTGCAAAGGTATAAGTCTGTGCAACAAGACCTTTCCAGATGCTACTGTACAAGGACTTGTAGCAAAATGAAGCACTAGTCACCAAGTTAGGGTAAGTAGCTGCTATTTGAACTATGACTTAGCGGGGATCTTGATAGCTTAGAGCCATCCACAAAGATCTGTTTAGAGTTTGTAGGGATGGGAGGGTGAATTAACTAAAAATACATGAAATCTTTAAAGGCATTGGCCTCCATTGAGACCTTCCCAAGGGTATAATAATGTTTTCCACTTTAGTAGGGGTTGGGGTGAGGAGGCACCTTTAGTAGCTTCTAGTTAGCTTATAAGACTCTAAATTTCCTAGGAGAGATGGTGACTCAGTTAGGAAACGTGTGCTGTGTGTTAATCTATCCATGTGATGTGGGAGATGGAAATGTAATCTGCAGAATGGGCTAACTCTGTTAGGCATTGTTTTCATTGTTTCAATGAGTACCCAAGGGGGCACATTTTAAAGAAAGGATTTCTTTTGGTGCATACTTTTAGTCTATGATTGACTGGGTCTATTTGGGGGGGGGCTGGGATGAAGCAGAGTATCATAGAAGCGGGAATGTAGTAGACTGGAGCTGCTCATTTTATAGTGGTCAGGAAACAGACAGGGGAGTGAGAGAATGTGGATGAGGACAAGGTAGAATCCTCAAGGACCAGATCCTGGTGGGCTATATCCTCCAATAGAACCTATCCCCTAAAATTTCTATCTTCTTTGAAACATTGGCATACTAATTGGGGTCCACATTTTCATCAAATGAGCCTGTTGGGGGATATTTCATATTCAAAGTTTGGTGCTGACCCACTGCGGTGTAGAGTAGTCAGGAATCCTGTTATCTGCTCTCATATGGCTCAGCTGTGGCATAGGACTACCTTCATTCTTTTGATCTCAGCTTTTATCATCAATTCATTTTGTCCAAAAATCTTCAAAATTTGTGTGAATGAATTTTTTCCTAATGAAGATTAGGAAATGCCAAAGGAAATGACCAAAAGATATTCTGGGTGGGAGCTGTATACCTGTATGGGCTTTCAGCACCATCCATTTCTTGAGACTTGGGGAGTTTCAAGAAATGGGGATAAAAGCCCTTTAGGTTTAGAAACTACACAGTGGATTATGAGGTTTTAATGGAGTCTTCCCCTTGAGACTTGCCACCCATCATTTATTTCTTTTGTTGGTACAACTTGAGAGCCACCCCTGTTGGTTACCTGTCTACTTTGCTCCTAGGTTGACATATGAACTTTTTCATAGTGTCCTGTGGGTTAGGTGCCATTGTTTTCCCTTTAGTCTTGTTATTCTCACTGTGATACATTTTTATATTTTGACTTGAATGCCTTTGGTTGGGATCCTATAATCCAATTAGTGTAACTGAGCAAAGAGCTATAACTATCTTCCCAAACATCACTCTGAATCTATAGATATAGTTACTACTTAATCTCTTGGCAAATTGGATTTTACTCTTTGCAACCATGCTTTCCTTCTGGACCTAGAACACTGTGTAAGGTTTTCTTGTGAAACATAATCATTAGGCAGATCTTCAGCAGAAGACAGCATGTCCACTCTGGCATACTTATTTTAGTCTTTTAATGCTTTTTACACTGTCTTCTATGGAACTTTGTCAGAATATACTGTTGCTTTTTTTCTGTTTTCCACATAAAAATTACATTCCATATAAGAATTTAATATTATTTCCTGGAATTCTTGCTAATATGCTAAATTATGAATGTTGGGAAATTATTCCTAAGCCAATAGTGTTTTTATCCAGTGTATTTGAAATTATTGTTACATTAGTTTCTATTACATTGGTTGCTATTTTTCCATGATGTTTGAGACAAAGCTTCTCTTACTGTGTACCCCAGGTTGACATTAGATTCACAATCCTAATGTTTCCTCCAAGCACTGAGATTTATATGGTGGGCCACCATAACTAGTTTAAGCTGTATTCTCATACACATTTCATCATATAGTCATTTAAAATCTTGTGGATGCAATTAGGCTGGGGTATGCCCCATGGCATTCATGTGGTGATCAGAAGACAGACAACTTTGTGATGGCAGTTTCAAATTTACATGTAGAACTCAGGATTTCAAGGCCTGTACAATAAGTATCTTTACATGTTCAATAATCTCATCTTCCCCTTTTGATATTTGTATTCACATATACTATTTTTATGTGTTTATGAGGGACAGTATGTTAATTCAGTGTATGTATACACAGGTGTATTGATTGGTTTTATCTATCAACGTGACACACCTAGAATTATCTTGGAAGGAGTCCTTTTTTTTTTTTTTTTATTTACTTACTCATTTTACATCCTGCTCACTTCCCTCTCCCAGTCACCCCCTCCCACAATCCTTCAACCCATCCCCCATCCCCTTCTCCTCTCGGTCGGTGGGGGCTGCCTGGGTAAGTCTCCCACACCCTGGCACATCAAGTCTCTCCAGGGCTAGGTGCAGCCTCTCCCACTGAGTCCAGACAAGGTAGCCCAGCTAGAAAAACATATTCCATGGACAGATAACCCCTGCTCCAGTTGCTCAGGACCAAGTTGCACATCTGCTACATATGTGCAGAGAAGCTTAGGTCTAGTCTATGTGTGGTTTTTGGTTGGTGGTTCAGACTCTGAGAACCCCAAGGGTCCAGGTTAGTTGACTATGTTGGTTTTGCTAGGAGTCTTAATGGGGACTTATCTAGATCAGGTTGTTCTGCAAGAAGGTCTGTAGGATACTGTCTTGATTGTTAATTAATATACGAAGGACTAGCATACTGTAGGTAGTACCATTACAGGGGCTGGACTCTGAACTATCTGTGAGTGAAGAAAGCTAGATGATCATAAGCAAACAAAGACTCATGGTTTATTTCTACTCCACTCTTGACTGTAAATGCAATGACTTAAGGTTCTGCTCTGAGTTCTCTGTAGTTGTGGACTTCAACCCGAACTCACTGGCCAATAAATCCATACTTTTATCAGGGTATTTTATTATAGTAACACAAATGAAACTAGGACAATGGCTAACACCCAAATAAGAAAAATAAACATTTCTATTTCATTAAATATTTATCACTGCTATACATCGAGAACTCTAAGACCCTTCAGTTATTTTGAAATATGTAATAAATTGTAGTAGATTGTAGTTATGCTGTTGTTTTGCATCTTAAAAATGAGGTAAAGAGTTCATTAGCTAATGAGTTTTCTGCCCCCTTGATACAGAAACATCACAATCCAGTCCTGTGTATACTTTCTTGACTCCTGCTCTATACTCTAGCTGTACCTTGCAGCTTGACATTGGCCTAGCCCCTTTTCTTGTTGCTAGGAAAAACATCATCAGTAAGACCATGTTGTCATTTTTGCTAACTGGAAAAAGATCCTGTACTTCAACTTTTCCAAGAAAAATAACTCCTGTGGTCTAGAAGCCATGCTCACAAATTTTGTTGAATTTTCTCATTTGAAAGAATTTACGAAAAGTAAAAGAGCTGTCAGCCTTTGCTTCACCATCAGCCCTCAATGGTTCTGAGGTCTTATCTCTAAAGTTCTTGGAGACAAGAAAGAAGTTGGTTTCTAGCCCTCTCTCCATCTTTAGCACCCAGACCCTGGACACAATGATTTGCTCTTGATGTTTATGGCTGCCAGCATCTGGAACAAAGCAGCTTTCTTTGGTTATCATCATTTTTATGATATTTTGTATTTCCTGGGCTACACACTGATAGATTGGATTAAGAAGACTTAGTATTTCTGCATGAAAATTTGTATGCTTCATAAAAGAAAATCCCTGCATAATCTTGTTAAAATCTTTTAAAAATGTTTAATTTAGTATTTCCAGATGGTTTTCTTGGTCAGTTTTTTTTCTTCTGCAAAGGATAAATCTTTATATATGGTTATTTACACAGAAAGTATGTAAACATGTGGACTAAATAGTGTCTCTTGGATTTATATACAATGTGCATAAGCATTCCCAACATACAGTTCAGTGTAGTATTAGTTACATGTCCTATCATTGTCATTATATCATTGGGCCCACAGTTCCAACCTATCATGGTGGGAAATGCATGAAGTCAGAAAGTTGAGGTAGCTGATCTTACTGCATCCATAGTGAGCAAGTTAAGGAGAATGAATGCTAACATTCATTTCCCATTTATATTCAATTTGGAATCTTAGCCCATGGGACAATGTTGTGCATAACCTATCTTATTTGACTGAATGTGGATAACCCTTCATAGACACATGGAAGTGTGTCTCATAGGTGACTATATTCTGTTAAGTCGACAATCAATATTAATCATATAGGTGATTATATTTAAGTTTTAATTTTGACTGAAAACTGTGTTTTTCTTGTTGAAAACCATTCATATAAAATTCTTAGAGTAGAGCTGGTAAGATGGTTGAGTGGATAAAGACAAAGTATTTGTCACCATGCCTGATGACCTGAGTTTAACCACTGCGACAAAAATGGTAGAAAGAAGGGGTTTACTCATGTTGTTCTCTGATCTACACATGTCTTCTGTGGTACTCACACTACCCCCTTACTAAATGAATCAATCAGTAACATTTTAATTAAAAATCGAGTCTAACGAAAATAAGTTATAAAGAAAGAAAGACACATTCTTTAAATCATAGATCAGTGAAATACATTTTTCCTTCATTAGCTTGTTTGTTTGTATCTGAGTCTTCTTCAAAACAATCATGAACAAAGCCAGCAAAAGCAAGCTAGTGTAATACACATGATTTTTAACACCCTATAGGTTAGAATGCTTATTTTCTTCATAAATATTTTAGCATGTATGTCCAAGGTTGATTTATTACATTTGCTTTAAAATTATATGGCACTAGGGAAGTAAACAGAATATAGATGAAATAGAAGTGGCTTTGAGTTAATAAATGAAGCTGCTTTGTATGGGTTCATTAAGTATAAAAGTTGGCAAATAACACAGGCTATTTTACATTTACTCTAGAAAGTGTCATGGATCTCTTATTTAATTTTAATTGTATAGCTGTCAGTTTGGCATAGTGACTATTTGGGACTATGTCTCATACATATATTATTGAGGGAAAGCAGATTGTAGGGAGTAGAGAGGACAAATATCAAATTTTCCTTAGCTGTAAGTATTTTCCAGATATCTTTATTAAAAATTATTAATGGTTAAAATTTTATCTCTGTTTACTGATTATTTTATCAAACTGAGAAAAACTGTAACATAAATATAAGGAAACATTGACAAATATTATATACTAATATTTGTATATCTGTTTTATTGATTCATTTATTCAAGTAAGTCTAACAGGACTTACTTTATTATGAATATTGATGTATGCATATTATTGCATGCAACTAGTCAAAGTATGTTTTTCATTAGTGAAAAGTTATTTTTAAGGATAAATACTACAATTTATATTGATATTGGTATGTTCAGTACTAACTGACTATTTTAGTATTATGATATTTTTATTTGGCATTTGCTCCATGTATCTCTTCCTTCAGTTTCTTTTCACATTTTCCCTTCATTCGACCTTAGCCAGTAGTTTTAGAAGATAGTTAGATTCTCAGTCTTTTTAAACTATGTTTAATTATTACACTTGGTAATTCTATAGTCTTATGGATTTTATGACCTTTTTTCACCCCTAATTATTGTCATGGCTTCTTGGATTGATTTGATCTTCTAATCCCTTTTCCTTCAACTAGTCTGGAATTTATTGATCCTATATCTAGTATTTTAGTGCTATCCTTTATTTGTTAACATGAATATTGACTTAGAGGGAGATTGATCTTAGACTTTGTATTGATTGGGTGGAGGATAAAGATTGGAAGAATTCTAAGTGTCTCTTCCTTCAGTGACCATGTTCTTACTGATGCTTCAGTCTGTATTGTTTAGACTCTTGATTAGATACTTCTCATTCTAAAGTCTTTCCAGCCTTACTTTAATTTTATTAGCTACAGATGCCACAGCTACTCTGTGTGGGGCCTGACCAACTTAACACGGATGCCATCTGACAGCTTCTTGCTTTATTTCTTGCAATATACCTTTAACTATTTTAGAAGTCCTATGTCTATCCTGGAAGAAAACAGAGTTAACACAATACAAAGATTTGCTCATTTCCATTGGTCAAAACATTATACTGACTTCCAGTTTCCTCTACAATTTACTTGGAATTCTCAGATATATTTTGTATGAATATTGCAGAGATTTTTATAGGCTTTAACAATCAGTCATATGTTTACGTCCTGGTTTGTCTGTTGAGCATCAAAGGATCTCACTACCAAACTGGGTCACAGAGATAAAGAGTTATTTTCCTCCTTGTCTGTTTCATCTCTTCTACCACCAATTCCTGCTCTCTAGAATTACCCTCTTCAATAAAACAGTAACACAAAAGTGCTCCATCTCAGGTTCTCTGAAAATTAAAGGTTAGATTCCAGAAATAATAAGATGGAGTTTTGGACTTTACAAGCCTGTCCAGAAGGGCAAACACTACTGTAGCCATGCCTTATACCCTCAAGCCAAACTTTAGATATATCAAGAATATGATGGACAGTTTGTAGGCTTCCTAACAATGTATGAGTTCAGTACCTGCATCTTTTTACATATCTACCATGAGGCTTCTTCTGGTGCTTCCAGAACCTTAAATCCACATACTCAGTAGTCCAGACATGCTAGGAAAATATTCTTAGAAAAACTTCAAGCAATGAAGAATGAGAGTTGATAGACCAAGCCTTCACCTTCATAGACAACTCATGTATAGTCTGCAAGGATTCCTAAAGTGGGATCGTTCTCTTATTAAGAAAGGGATAAGCAGAGCCCCTCACTCCTGAGTTAGGTAAGCTGTTTTAAACTTTGGACTCTTACCATTGTTAAGACTGTTATAGTCTATGAGAATTTTGAAGTTGGGCTAACTTATTTTGCATTTTGCTATGGCTAGGTGTGGCCCCCATAGATTCATGTGTTTGAACAAGCCTATTCAGGCCAGGGAGTAGAACGTGGTGCTTTGAATATGCTTGGCCCAAGGAGTCACAAGATTAGGAGGTATGGACTTATTGGAGAAAGTGTGTCACTGTGGGGGTGGGCTTTGAGGCCTTCCTCCTTGCTGCCTGGAAGTCAGTTTTCTCATAGCTGCCTTCTGTTCAAGATGTGGAATTCTTAGCTCCATATTCAGTGCCATGCCTGCCTGGATGCTGCCATGCTTCCTGCCTTGAAGATAATAGAGTGAACCTCTGTACTTGTAAGCCAGCACCAATTAAATGCTATCTGTTATAAGAGTTGCCTTGGTCATGGTTTCTCATCACAACAACGGAAATTCTAAGTCAGGAGTCTGTGCAAAATTGGCTGTAATGTCTCTTCTGAGCTTCCAACAGAGAGACCCTTTGGGCAGCTCATTCTGTGATGCCCCAAAAACCCAAGGCTCTTCTTAGGAAACCATAAAGTACAGAAATTAAACCTATGCAAAAAGGGTTAGTATCCTTGCACATCTGGAAGAAGGGCTGAGGTAAGAAGTGAAGCTGAAGCCATGCACAAGCAGCACGTCCAGGCAGGAGAGTTTGTCAGGATATTTAACAATTCCAAACAAGATCTGGAGTGCTTCCTTAAGGAACTATTGTACTTTAATTTAAAATAAATTATGCTAGAACAGTTTGACAATGAAGGAACAATTGTGAAGATATTGTAGAATGTTCCCATCTGTCTTAAATTCATTTTCACTAATAGCATCTCACATTAACTCAGATCTAGTAATTTCAGTTAATGAACCAAGGCTGATACATTAACATCAGTTAAAGTCCATGCTTTATTCAGAGTTTCTCAGTTTCTACCTACTGTTCTTTTGCTATGACTCTAGAATTCTGACAAAGTCACCACATTGTATTTTATTGTTTTACCTCCTCTGGCATCTCTTGTCTGGGACACTTTCTCAGAATTTCTTTATTTTTGGTTTGAAGAGTACCAATCAGACTTTTCTTTTCAGAATGTTATTCAATTAAGATAAGTGTAATATTTAACATGTAATTTTGCCTGGAGTGGTATATTTTAGAAAGATGGCAGATGTTAGTGACCATTCTCATTTTTTACTCACATTATGCACATTGTCAGCATAACATGTCCACATCATGGATACTCACGTTAAACATGTGGCTGAGACTGTCTTCATCCTCTTAGCTTCTGACTTCAAGAAAAGGAATCTAAGATACCTGCTTATCATAAAATCTGCTAGTTCAAATCATATGTGCTTTAATGAGAAATAGTTTATAAACACATTTGTTCCTATTGATACAGATGTCATCTTCACTCTTATAAATAAGAAAATAAAGCCCAGAAATTTCAGTCTGTTTGTTTACCTAGCCAGAAAAAAATAGAATCAGAGAATGCCACCTTTCAAGGCACTGTCTTCTTTTTGTATATTTGAGTAGAGCTAAGACAGAAGTTGAACACACAAGAAATTGATCTTATTAATCAGAGAAATTTCAATGGTTCCTCTTACAGTCTTGCCTTGACTTTTAAGTGACATCCTTGCTGACTGGGATTTGTAGAAAACCAATATCCTAGCACATGAGGTTTTTATTTTTTTTTAAATTTTGAGATCAATTGTTTTCAGATCATAGAGGACCTCATTAAACCTCAGTTTTCACTGGGATTTCATTTCTAAGTTGCAAGGACAAAGCTATCCACTGGTCAGTCCTCTTCTATGTACTCATACTTTTAAATACCTTTTCTTCCAGTCCTTTGGCAAGAAGAGCAGGGGCTACAGATGGGAAATTATACCTCATCTACATGCCTTTCTGGTATATACCCTAAAGCTAAAGACCAGAGGATCAAATAAGCTAACAGTATTTGAAAGGATTGATCTTATCAACTGTACTAACATGCTAGGTTTATCACAAAAAGACTATAATTCATAGGCTCTTACGTCTCCAGTTACAGAAGACTCAACAGGGATAAAGAAGACAGGTCATGATATTTCTTCCCTCTTCTCTCCTTGCTGATATTAGTGCAGCATTTTATCTTGCCCATAAATCATATATTTGCTAATCTATCTTACTCCCTAACTTATCCCCCATTATATTGGGTTATTCTTCATAGGGTATTTCTCTTAGCATGTAGGTGTCCTTCTTAAGTCTTTGGTATTTTGTTTGGGGAATGAAAAGATTGAGCATGTGGCTGTATATCCCTTCCATTTCTCTACAAGCAGCTACAGTTGGGCAATTCTAGTCATTTCTTGGAACGCTGTGAGTATTCTCAGCCTTGCTCCTGCTTACAGTAAAATCCCACTTGTTTCCCAGTCAATTTTTTGCCTCTCCATGGAGTAAGAGCTCTTCCTCTGTAGTCTTTTTTAAATAGTCACTCCCTTTATTCCAAAACTAAATAAAAATGTCCTCTACTACATTCTTTATAATTCAGTACCACCAATAAACAAGCCTATGTTGATCTTCCATCCTCACATCTCACGACTCATTAGAAAGAAGAGATCCAACTATGCTACAACAAGAATACACCAGAAACTATGTCTTTTGCCAACTCTCCTTACAAAGATATGCATAGAATTACAAGGGCATAGCTAAATTAGCATACCAGTGCATTTTGTAATACTAGCATCTGGGAGGCTAAAGTAGGGGGACCTCAACTTTAAGGCCATTCTAGGCTATTTAGTGAGACCATATGTAAAAAAATTACTTAAAGGCCAATGAGTTTCTCAAGAATAACTGTTTAAAGAGCAAATTAAATTATTTTCTATGTTGAATACATATAATAATGAATAGTCTCTGTCTACTAAAACACATGGACACATAAACATCATAGCCCAATTAAGTTAATGAGATTATTTCTTTAATGTTAATAAAAATCACTTATGCTTCAGCTACTTTCAGCCATTCATATATTCACATATGTTTATAGTGTCATAATGATTTTGTTTCAAGCTGTAAGTTCAACTTCTTGGAAAACTGAAAATAAATTTCTCTGCAAGTCCGTGTTAGGCATGTCTGGCAGAAACTGTATTCTATTGCTCACTTACTTCCTAAGATATGTAGCACTTAATTCTAAGAACTGCCAAGAACACTGTAGGGACAGATCACTCAGTCATCAACCTTCTTTTTCCTTAAAAAAAATTTAACAATCTTTTGCACATATTCTCTCACCTCATTTATCTCTTTCCAGGTTCTCTCCACCTCATGAGCCACCCAACGTTTTGTTTCTTTTTCAATAAATAATAAACAAATAAATAAATAATTTAAAAAATACAAAAAACCCAACAAGCCAAAAATGGCAAAATAAAACAAATGCACAACACACACACACACACACACACACACACACAAACCCTATGTAGTTTCTTTTGTGTTGGCCTAGGGCCTAGGGCCTGTCCTGGAGGGTAGTTAATATACCTAATATCATCAGCCTTATTGAAGGATTCTTCTGAGGCAGAGAGCAGATATTTCTACAGCCATGCAGAATGGAGTGTACAAATAATTCATTGTTCTAGGAGTAACAAGACCCAACCCTATTGCCCCAATCTAGGCATGTCTGAGCTACACTTTATCGGTAGATGTGTCTTCCAACAAGTTTGACAGATGTATTCCTTTGTATTGAGTATTGTATTGCACTGAAGCCCACTCTGCTCAGTCCCATTCCCTTCTACATGTGAGGACCAACAAGTCCTCTCCAAAAACCCTCCTCCCTCTTAATTTCTATCTAAAAGTCTATCTGCTGTAAACTGGTTTCCTAGAAAACAGGATTTAGGGGGGAGGGGGTAACACA
Organism: Rhynchomys soricoides; assembly: GCA_019843965.1. Lineage (NCBI taxonomy): Eukaryota > Metazoa > Chordata > Mammalia > Rodentia > Muridae > Rhynchomys > Rhynchomys soricoides. The sequence continues at coordinate 622,731 of JADRCH010000353.1, read as the reverse complement.
ATGAGTATTATAATGTCTCCCTTTGGGTAAAATTATTACCTTCTCTAATAAAAAATGAAAGCATTTTATCTAACAGAGTAGGATACAGAGAGAGAGAGAGAGAAAGACATAACTTGAACATCAATGTCAACATGACTGCCACCTGGAGAATACTAAATCAAAGCACAGATCCAAATGGCACATGGCACCTACTGTGTCAGGTAGCACAGAAGTCACACATACGTTCCTTCTTCATATTACATTTACCCACCCATTTATAAACAATGTGAATTTTTATTGAGAACTTAAGTGCCAAGGATATGCCTGCCTCAAGAAAGTCTGTCTGGCAGAGAAAAATAAATCAATCATGCTCCCAGAAATTGATTTTAAGCAGACTGCATGTGTGGAAGCAAGGACAGTATAGCAATGTTTGAAAGCATGCCCATGGAGTGTGGCTGGGAGTCTAGATGGGGCTAAGTGCATTCTCTGCTTCTCTAACTGCACAACTGTGGGTGGTAAAGAGGAAAAGTGATCTTTTGTACTTTTCTGTGGATGAATGGTTGAATTTGCTCTGAGCTCCTTGAAATGTCCCAGTGGGCAGCTGTGTGCATAACAGAAGAAAAGGGACATAGCAAACTGAACGTAACTTGTATGACTGCTTGAAACAGCCCTCTGAGGCTCCAGGGAAAGGTGATTTGCTTCAGGATGAAACTCTTACCCTACCCATTGCAAAAACTCAATTTACATACTCAGAGAGCAAGAAGGGAAAGACAGATTAGAGAAAGCCAAGAACAACATTTAGTAAACTCCTAGAAGTTGTTGATGACATTTAACCATGAAGAAGAGGTGGGTGTCCAAAGTAGCCATCATGTAGACATCACAGTAGAATTTAGCAATGGCTGCTTCAGAAGAGGGAGGTCAGCTTTAAGGGCTAAGGAAGTGGTGCACCCATGTGATGTCGATGAACCCTAGGAAGGCGATGAGCTGCAGATGTCACTTGAAGGTCCAGCAAATTGGATGAGGGAAGCTAGCCCTCTGACATATCTTCAAGAAGTGAAAGTTGTGCAGACACAGGCAGCTTGCACACCCCTTCCCTCAGAATGAAGCACTAATGGAAATGTCAACCTGTATAAAAGCTCAGAACAATGTTGAAAGTTTTTACATGATGGAATGTGTTAGGGCTTCATTCTATTTCATCCAGGAAGATCCAGGCACTTTTTTTAAATGCAGAATTTAATAGACTTTTCAAGATTCCTGTTTCCTTTAACCTCCAAACTAAAGTCTCTAGTGTAGTGGTTTTTTGATTGTTTTGTTTTGTTCTATTGACACTATGTATAGCCTTGTACTTGCTAGGGAAATATTCTACCACTGAGCTATGTTGTCAGCTAAACTCTTTTAACTTTTAAAATAAAAACTGCTTTTCTTCATCTGTATAAAGATACTACATCCATATACACAGGTTACTATATGTGAAGTGATCGCATCCATCCATCTTTACTCCTTTATCTGTTAGTGTACTAAATTGCATCAATTGATTCTCAAATTGTGTATAAACTATTTATTGCTAGAATAAATTCAAGTTTGCTATGATACATTTCATACATTTGTGTGTGTGTGTGTGTGTGTGTGTGTGTGTGTGTATTCCTTATTTTAACTATGGCTTATCATGTCTTAAACAATAAAGCCTTTGGCAACAGCATTCTTACACTGTTTTGCTTTATAAAATCATTCACAATACTATAATTATATTGTAACAGCATTTGTAAAACTGAAAATATCTCGAGGAAAGATACCCTAGTCTAGCCCTTGTATGCCCTCCAGATTTGACAAGTTTATCTGTCAAATAAATGCTTGTTGAACTTCAGAAAGAAATTTTAGCTAACAAATGACTTGCTACATCTCATTGGTTCAGAACCTGGAAGGCAAAAGTTACAGAGAGTCAGTGAAGGCAAGAGAAGAGAGAGGCAGAATTTCTCTAAGAATGAGTTAGTTTGATAATATGATACCAGTTAAATACAGAAGTCTCTGCTTGATGGCAGCCTTCCAAGGGGAGGCGTGGCCTATCAGCTAGGTAAATCCTTCTCTGCTCGCTCAAGGATCCATAGACTCTTGAACTGGGATCTTTCATTCTTCTTAATTAGTTCTACTTCATTTTCTCTAATAGACACTAACAGCATTAAGTGGGGATGATGTAGTGTCTCTCTAGTGTAGAACCTAAATAGCATATACCCGTTGTCACTTTGAACATATAAGGCTCCATTTCCTGTGATTTTTCACTCAATATTACACTTTTGGGAAAATGTGAACCTACTGAAGCAGTAAGGAAGGAGAGAGTGGTGTAGCTGAGTAGTTACAGTGAGGAGAGAACAAACTGGAAGAATGACATTGGGCGGGTCTTAAGATGTTCCCATCTTATACATAGCATAGTACTTTTCTTGCTATGTTTGAGTGGTTTTATTTGGTGTACTGTCCTGAAGGTCTACTCAGACTGCAGCAAGTAGTAACATGATCATCACCAACACATGATCATGGCTACTTTTATGTGTTAAGAAAGAAACTCAAATAGCTGAAATAGCTAGAGAGGGTTTTTTATTTTATTTATTTATTTATTTATTTATTTATTTATTTATTTATTTATTTTAGCGGTTTCCTCAGAATTAGACATGACCATCGTCATCTTAAGTCATAGCAGTGATCACTCTCAGGAGTCCCTCTCTCAAGATCTGATTTATTAGCAGTTTTTCAGTAGGAGGCTCACAGGATTTTAACAGGCCACTCCCTTCCAAAGATTATGTAAGAGGTAAAAATTGTCCTGGTAGGACTCTTCAGCCATGCAGCTTAGCCTATGTTGTTCATACTGGGGTCAGACTCCCCAGTGTTTGCTCTGGCCACTCATGCTCCCGCAATGCACTGTTTCACACTGGACTTTTTTTCTTTCTGTGGCAAATAAATGTTTCCATGTGTCTTCCCAGTAAAAGTCAACTGACAGAAACTATCATTGCTGGGATGTCTTTGAGAGTGGTTCTGAAAGAATTAGCCACTGAGTTGATAGACCGAATAACAACCTGCACTTTAAATGTGAAATAAGTGTTAGACATTCTCCCAGGCCCCATGAGGAACAGGCACTAAAGGATGGATTTTTTTTTTCATTTTCGAATTTTGTGTTTTCTTTGACTGTTGTGTCCATGTTTTCTATGGTATCTTCCGCACCTGAGATTCTCTCTTCCATCTCTTGTATTCTGTTGGTGATGCTTGCATCTATGACTCCTGATTTCTTTCCTATGTTTTCTAACTCCAGGGCTGTCTCCTTTTGTGATTTCTTTATTGTTTCTATTTCTGTTTTTAATTCCTGAATGTTTTTGTTCATTTGTTTGATTGTGTTTTCCTGTAATTCTGCCCGTTTGATTGTGTTTTCCTGTAATTCTTTAAGGGATTTTTGTGTGTCCTCTTTAAGGGTTTCCAGTTGTTTACCTGTGTTCTCTTGTATTTCTTTAAGGGAGTTATATATTTCCTTCTTAAAATCTTCTATCATCCTCTTGATAAGTGATTTTAAGTCTGAGTCTTCCTTTTCTGGTGTGTTGGGGTATCCAGGGCTGGCCGTGGTGGGAGAGCTGGGTTCTGATGAAGCCAAGTAGCCTTGGTTTCTGTTCCTTGTGTTCTTGCCCTTGCCTTTCGCCATATGGTTATCTCTGGTGTTAGCTGGTCTTTCTCTCTCTGACTGTGGTTTGTCTTTCCTTCAAGCTCAGATGCCAATAATCCTGGGAGACCAGCTCTCTCTCCCAGCTGTTCTGAAGCCCTCCTTCCGCTGGCTCCTCCACACAAATGGGTGGTTCCTTTCTCCCTGTCCTGTTTGTCTATGGAGGCCTGGTAGCCCAGGCAGGGATCTCCTGCCACAGGTGGAAGCAGGCAGGCTCTTACCTCCGGGCTTTTCCTCAGTCCCTGCCTTTTTTTTTGCATTTTCATTCACGTTTGAACAGTAGAATTCTCTTTGCTCTCACACTCTGGGTCCGGCTTCACCATGACACTTTGGACCTTATGCTGAGCCACACTGCCAGAACTCTTTCTCAGGCTTTCAACACAGACAGACTTATACCACTTCTTCATACTTTTTCTTATAGATGGCCTGTGAAGAGACTCCTCAGACTCTGTGATGGTGTGAGCCCTTTCTCACAATAAAGCATATACCTGTATCTCTAGGTAGATGGATATCATATATCTATCCATATTATTTCTGTTTCTCTAGAAAATTCTGGCTCGTTTACCCATTTTATCTATGTGTCTGTTAATAAGCAAACTATTTCCATATGTTTTGGCTCCTAGGAATTTTGCCATGTGACCATGGGAGAGCAGATGCCCTGATCTTAAGTCCTTTGTGTGAACACCCTAATGTGGTGCTACTGACAGATCACATATATCGATGTTTTAGTTTCCTTCCCTAGTTGCTTTAGGTTGTGTGTTTTATAGTATTTATCACAGCACCAGAAAACAAGACCAGTATTATCTGTTACCCAAAGCCAAACAAAGACATTACAAGGAAAGAAAAACATGGGCCATCATCCCTGATAAGCACAGAGTCAAAAAAATCTTCAAAAATACTAAAAAAATTGAATCCAACAGCACATGACAAAAGTAATATAAGTAGTGATTATGTAAGATTTATGCCCAGGATACAACGATGAGTCAACATACATAAATAAATGTGACATATTAACAGAATACGGGAAAAGCTGGCATGATCATTACAGTAAATGCAGGGAAAGCACTTGACAAAATTCAACATCCTTTAATTCTGCCCGTTTGATTGTGTTTTCCTGTAATTCTTTAAGGGATTTTTGTGTGTCCTCTTTAAGGGTTTCCAGTTGTTATGTTAAAAAATTTACCCAATTATGCACAGAGGAAAAGCACAGAAAAACAGCTCTTGAGCATAAAAACAACTGTCCATGACAAGGGCATCCCATGGCTAATATTCAACAGCAAAGAAATGAGAGTTTCTCCTAAAGTAAAGACCACCATTTCTTTCCAACATAATGCTTGTAGTGACGGCTAAGAAATTTAGGCAATTAAAAGATATTAAAAGTATCATGGTGGTTTGAATGACATGTGCTCCTTAGCCCAGGTATTGATATTTTGTCCCCAATTGGTGACTATTTGGGCAAGCTTTGCTGAAGGAAGTATAACACTTAGGGTGGGAATTGGGATTTCAAAGACCTCACCAGTTCTAATTTGCTCTCTTTCTTCCTATTTATATTTCAAGATGTTAGCCCTGAGATCTCAGCTCCAGCCACCATGCTTTTTTTCCCCCCCACCACCATGGACTCTACCCTCTAGAGCCCCAAACTCACAAATAGATAGATACCTGTGAATTCAAGATTATCCTTGTTTACATAGTAAGTTTCAATACATCCAGGGCTACAAAGAGACCCTGTCTCAAAAGAAGATCATTAATATTACTTCTTTAATACTTATTATAATCCAAGGGTGAAATCATCAGGTCCTGAGATTTTCTTTGAGGGATTTTTGATTACTGATTTAATTTCCTTATCTGTTTATTATGGTGGCATTCTTCATAGTGATTCCCTGTCAGATTGCATATTTTAAAGAATTTACCATTTCTCTTAGGTGATTCATTTTGTTGATGTAGATTTTTCATAGCAGTTTATTTGATCTCACATTTTGTGATATTGGTAGAATTGAATTGCTCTCTCTTTCATTTACAGTCTTATTTGAGTCTCTTGTTCTTAGGCTAAAAATAATGGAAGTTTTGTTTATCTTAAATAAAAATAAGACTTAATCTGATTGTTTAAATTATTTTCTAGTACCTTCAAAAATCTTGGCCGTTTCTGCCTTTCTGATGAGTGGGGGCTAATTCAGTTTTACTTCCTTGAGTGAATCTTTAGGTTGTTTTCTTGAGCTCTTCTTTTACCCTCTTTTTGGCAATTCTCCCTACAAACTTCTGCTTTGAATATATCCCATATATTTTGGTAATTTGAATTCATTTTAGTTCTTTTAAAGATTCTTTTAAATATCTTTTTCATTGTACCTTTGACTTGTTTGTTCCAGGGTGTTGTTTATTTCCATATATTTGTGTTTTTTTCCAATTGTGTTATTATCAATAACTGATTTCATACTATCATGATTCAAAAACTTTTAACCAATAAAAAATATTTTGACATTGCAAAATATGATAAGAATTGTATTTTGAGTGAACATGGTCTCTGCTTGTGAATTCCCTGCTCACTCTGCAGAATCTGTATTCTGCTGCTGCTGGGTGAAATGCTGTGCATATCTCTTGAATTTCTTTTGTGCAGTCACATTGAGATTTATCCATGTTGCCATATTTACAAATTATTCCTCCTTATTGCTAAATAATATTCACAACATAAACATGTTATAATTTATTTAATAAACTATCCACTGATTGACATTTGGGTTGTTTTCAGATGTGGCTTATTATAACAAAACTGATAGATACATTCCGGCTGAAGTCTTTTTACAGAAACATGCTCTTACTGTGTTGGATAATTGGGGGTTGTGTGACTAGATTATGTGGAGGCAGGATGTTTAGTTCTCAATGAACCTTCTCAGAGGCAGTGTATGAGACTGAAGATTGCTCCTTGAGGGCAACAACATGTGTATAATACATTTAAGACTTGGTTTAAAAACTACTCTTCCCATTTTCATAATGTTGGACAAACAGTGCTCACTAATCGTGACTAATTATGATGGGTTAGAAATAATTTGGCACAACAGTGATAAAACAAGTGGTTACTTTCCCTAGGTTTCATGTAGAGAAGGATATGGCTCGATTGTCCCTCAGGTAAAAGGGCTGTTAACATCACCAAACACTTTGGAATCTAAGTGAAACTTCAGCTTCAGAGAGAAGGAGGAGCTATATTGCAGGAGATAGGTGTAGATGCGTTGACATTCTAAATTAGGTTAAAGGGCTCTACGTACTGGTTTATGGTGATACAAGTGCCTGGAAAGCCCACAGTTTATTTGGGGGTAAACAATCAGATAGAGACTACCATAGAACAATGTGCTTGTTGATACACATATCAGTAGTTAAGTCTCTGACCCCAGACAGAAAGGAGTCTGTGTGTGTGTGTGTGTGTGTGTGTGTGTGTGTGTGTGTGTGTGTTTGTCCTGGTTGCATTACTCTGTGTTGGTCCTCACCTTTCCTAATGCTGCAACCCTTTAATACAGTTTCTAATGTTTTGTGGCAACCACCAACCATTAAATTATTTGTCATTACTTCATAAAGTAATATCTGATAAATAAGATCTTTGATATGCAACCCCATAGGGGTTGTGACCCACAGCTTGAGGACCACTGGTTTAGTGTCTGGCTGAAATTCCCTTCTCTGTGATAACATGACTTTGCCTTCTGTGACCAAAATACAATTTTCACCAGCATCTTGTTCTGTCAGGCCTTAAGTTTTGAAGGTGTCTAATTATCAACCAAAGATAACATGAGGTGATTTTAGAACCTCAGAAGCTCTTCATAAAGTCTACAATGAAACAGTTCATACCACTCTTTGTGTTCTCTGGGTTTCCCTGGATGACATGGACAAACACCCATCTACTTTCCACAGGGCACCAACAACACACAACAGGAAGAGTTCTACTCAGGTCTAGCTGAATAAAGCAATGGCTTCACTGTCACAAGTCACAGGAACATGGGTAAGGCGTTACATACAGCATGGATGATTCAAATTGTAGCTGTATCACAGAAAAAACAAAACCATCGCGAGTCACAGCTCAGGAAAGCTGCAACCCTGGATGGTCTCCACTCAGACAAGTCTAGTAATCAGAGTCCTTGGCAGCAAATGTTACTGCTTATGTAACCTTGGGGAGAGACCTAGTGATTCTTATTTTCTGAATTCCCTGAGACATGTAAGTTTGGTTATTTCCTGAGTTTTAATAAACTTCCTTCCAGGATGGAGTAATTCATTCAGAGGAAAATGCTACATTACTGTCTGCAACTGTCTACACAGTCATTGGTTGGAAGATCTAAAGCTGCTTGAATCACAGGCCAGACTTGCAAAGAACACTTTTCTGCTGTAAGTACCACTTAAAACTGGTAGCCTTTTGTACCAGTTTATGGGTCTAATGAAAATCAAGTGCACAAATGCATAGCTCTAAAGATTGAAAGTTGTTTTGTTTCCGTTTTTTGTAAGGATGCCTACAAAAATGTAGCAATTGTTATTTTTCTTTGGGGACATTCAACATCATGTGACCACTAAGTCCTTAGGTATTCTATTAAGGACATGTGCATACATTTTTTTTTTTATTATTCATACTTTATTTACTTTTCAAATGTTTCCCCCTTTCCAGATCTCCCCTTTGGAACCTCTCAATTCCCTTCCCCCTCCCCCTGCCACGATGGAGGTATTCCCCCACCCATCCACCCATCTACTCTTGTCTTCCCTCCTTGGCATTCTCCTATATTGGGGGATCTAACACCCTCAAGCCCATTTTATTTTCTAAGTCCCCTCTGTGTCACCTCTAATACAGCCTAGTTCCGTTGACATGAATATAGTGGATCAATAAGTTCTTCATATATCCACATGGCTCTTATTTTTGATTATACTTTGGCAGTGAAGATCTGTTGTCACACATCATAAGTGCATATTACTGTCTGTTCTATGTGAATGGAGTTTTACCCAGGGCAGTGTATTATGTCCTTTCACGGGTTACATAGACCAAAAGCACAACTGTATGGACTGGCTGCATATAATTTACCCATTAGTCTGCTCTAGCAAAGATTCTTCAGCATAGTCAGCACAATTATGGTTTCTGCTCGGCTAAGTTTTCAGCACTTTACAGTCATTTTGAAGATCCATACTTTGCAGGATATAATGAGGCAGCCCATAATCTACCATGGCAACTCAGACAATCCAGCTTTGCTCAGCATGGGTGATCATCTTCCTGTGGCTTCTAAGTGCCATGTTAGTTCTGAGAGTGCCCTGTCTCCTGGGAATGGAGAAAACACTGTCCAAGTACTGTGCAACCCAATCAATCAGCCACTGCTTGTTAAGTCTTGTTAGCTGGTCTTCATGACCAAGAATTCTTACAACTCAATCCTACAGGAGTGCTCGTGGTCACAACTTCAAATGCTCATAATCTCTCCTCTCTGCCTCAGATATTCCAGGCATATTGGAGGGGTATATTAGTCAGGGCTCTTCAGAGGAACATAAACAATATGGTAAGTGCATATTAAAAGTGGATAGATTAGGTGGTTTTCACTATTTGGTCTGGGGCTGTTGATCGGTGGTTGTTATAACACTGGGGAGGGTGAGAACTAGTGCCTGCTTAGTCCACAAGCCTGGATGAGCTGGAGTCTCAATCTAGTGCTGGAGGCTTAGAGGGTTTTGGAGACATGGTGTTCAGATTGGCTTGCTAAAGAAGCTGGGTTTTGATGTCACCAGAATGACATTAGCAGTGATAGCTGCAGCAATAGGGTAGATGAACTCAATAGTATGCTGTGAAGACAAGCAGGTCAAAAGAGCCAATGTTTTTGCTCTGGATATCTTATACCTGGGAATCTACTCAAATTCACATTTAAAGCGGATCTTTCTGCTTCAAGTATCTTAATCCCTCACAGATGCACCCAATACTTGATGCTCATCTTATAGTTGGTACCAGATGAAGTCAAGTTGACAGTTGAGAGATTAGCCATAATGATGCCACAGCTCTCATTTATGTTAGGGGCAGTTTCTGATTGCAGGTTCTACACCATATATGGAGATGAACTCATCCACACTCGGGGTGAGGGCCAGTTCCAAACAGAAGCTGCACTAGCTCTGAATGCTCTAAGGGTTTATGGAAGTCTACATAGTCACAATTTTCAGGAGCATTCACTGAGATATGCCTATTCTGTATGGCAAATTTCAATCCTTTCCTAACCAGGGCTCTAAGTTTAATGTAACTGACTTGCCTGCTTAAAAGTTCAACAATTATCAGATCCTTAGCTTGTTTCTCTGTAATAATCACTGCCTGCCCCCATGGGAGAATATTATAAGGAGGATCTTCCTGCTCACTCAATTAGACTTTTAACCATTTGTCAACCACACTATATTCTTATCAGTCTTTGTAGAGTATGTATGTTATTTTTGTGAGTACATGTATGTAATTCTAAAGCTACAGAGAATAGTGTGCACAAATGCAAAAGCCAGCATCATACCAGCAACCACAGTTCTTTCCCGGTGATATTTTATAACTAATTAGAGTGAAATTCTTGGTAATACAGCTTCAGTCTTGTACCAAGTATCATCTATGTTCTACATTCCACTCAGGGCAAGGTCATGTATACCACTCTGGCAAAAATCAAAAGAGACAAAAAGCCATGATCTATTTTCAAAACTCTATCTTACCTTCTCAATTCTCAAAATTCTACCATTACTAATGCTTTAGGTTCCTGTCTTCAGAGATAAACATGCCAAGAGGATAAGAAGGAGAGAAGGCAGTGAGAGAAATGGAAACACTTGAGACCACAGAAAAGGAGGAATCAAAGGAAAGACAAATTTAGGGACAAACAATTGCCCAGGATGCAGCTTTAAGAGTGTTTTTCTCCACTGCAAGGACTGGAGCATCCAGGTGATGGATGCAGAACTGTCTTGGTCAGCACAGCACTTAGTACTTCTGTCACACCTAGAGCAATGGCTGACAACTTGCCAGAAATCACGTGGCCTTCCTTTGACTTCTGGAAGGGATTCTAAGTAATTCCTTACATGGTGCAAGTTATTTTTTGGAGGGTCATTAGCATGTAGCTCCATGCAATAAAAAACTCCAATGAATCCATGATACCAGAGGAGAAGGTTGGCAACTTATTAAGTCATCTCAGGTCTGTTCCTTTCAAGAATATTCAAAAGTAACAAAGTCATTCTCTGGAGCTTAAAGCCATGATATCCTATCTAAACTCTTGAGTAAATGAATAATGAATCTGATTATTGGTCCTCCATATAAGATTTGTACAATTTTTTTTTTAAGTCACGGACATAAAATACAAGAAGAAAGACATCCTAAGAGGAAAAGAAGAGAGTTGGAAAATTTATGTACTTATTTATGTGAAATATATTAATTTAATTTACAGATAACATATGGTATTCTAATAGAAATATCTATCATATATGGAATTTATGAATTAATTAATAATTAGTTCAAGTCTTAATTATAAAGAGATGGGTGTATCTCAATGATATACAGGGAAAGCAATATTAATAGAGGAAGATTTTCATGAAATCAAGACTGGAAATGTGTTTGAGGATCATTCAATTCAAGCATGGATTCATGATAATATACCTACTTACACATAATTTATTCATATTCTTTAAAACCCATATATAAGGGACTTTGACTAGAAAACTCGAAAAACAAAGGAAAGATAGATATCTCTTTAGAAGGAACTGCCATGAAGTTTTTATTTTTTGTTTTCCCAGGGCTGCTACACAGGCAGAAGGAAATATTGGCTTAACATGGCATTGTTTGTTTATATGGAATTCTTGGTTTGCAATCTTTTCATCTCATAAGAAAACAGGAAGATATATTAGAATTCATACATGCCCACTAACACCACATATATTTTATGTCTCAGAAAAATATTTGATAATAATCCTCAAACCTCTGAGCAAAATTGGAAATATGCATACAGGAAGCAATAGTGAAAAATGAAATGTAATACATTTAAATTTAAATAGCTCATAGGTCACCTGAAACAAAATGAATGACGAATCAAGAAAGCTAAAACTGTAATTGCTATTGACCGTGCACTGGGCCACATAAGACAAATCTAGAAGCTATCAGAAGAGGGAGGCCACAGTGAGAAGGTAAAGGTACTCAGTGGGAAGAAAGAACTAAAAACATTAAAAATAAGAGCTGTCCTGTGGACCTCATTGAGCTTAAGAACTATCTATTTGCTCTCATAAGTTTTTTTTTTCCTTATTTTTTTTTCTGTAGGAGCAATTATTCAACTGTGAGAAGAAAGGAATGGCAAATATTACTGAATTGGAAAGGTAACTAATAGATAATAAATTATAACACCAGAAAACACAGAGGAAAGAAACAAAAAGAATGTGGAGTAAAGCTGAGACTACTAACTCATTCCATCAAATATGCTACACTCAGTTTTTGCCATACTAGATTAAGAAAATGAAACTCATTTATATACCTTTTACAAGAATTGCTTAAGTCAAATGACTAAGGTCAAAATAAAGACATGAGGGAAATGAATGCAAATAAAGTAAAGCCAGTGTTCACTGCAGGATTGTTTTCAGTAACCAAGCTTTGGAATCAACCTAAGTGTCAACTGATGGGGAAATAGGCACAGAAAATGTGTAATTACCTGCCTTTTTATTTATATCTCACACACTCAGTGTTGCTTAGCCTTAATAAAGAAGAGAATTCTGGCATTGTTTCAACAAGGGTCAACTTGGAGAATGTTCTACTAAACAAAATAACCAGGCACAGGACAACAAAGTCTGCATTATGTTACTTACCTATGGCATCCATGCTTAAGTCCAAGCCACAGAAAAGCTGAGTATTATGGGAGTTGCCAGGGGATGGGTGAGAGAAGGGGAAACCGATTTGCACAGTAAATCTTTTAGTTGTGTAAAATGAAAACATTCTGGAAGTCTAGTGTCAGAATGGACTCATGCATTCTAATCCTCCTGAATACCAAGAACTTGTTGTACGATTAGGTTTTGAATGTTCTCACCACACAGCATCATAAGTATATGAGGTGATGGAAAGTTGAAGGAGATTGATTCTAGAATGGTAGTTATTTCAATACAGATATATTGAAATATAGATATATTTTCAATATAGATATGCATATATATACATATACCCACAGCATGTACTTTAAAATATGGAAATGGGTCTACTCTATGTCAATGAAGTTGGTGGAAGCAGTGTTCAAAATATTATGATGATTGAATTATATAGTATGATTCATAAATCCACAAACTTTGTAATATAAATATATATAAAGCAGAGAATTGTTATGAATGGAAGTGCTTTATGCACATGTTTACAAATAAAGACTTGATTATGTCTGCTATAGATGGACAGATCTAGAATATAGTGTGGACACAGAAGTGAATTTTTAAAGGATATTACACAATAGCTGGAGATGTGACTTAGATGTAGAACACATGCTTACAACTTGTGAGGCCTGTTGAGCCTTCTGCCACCAATGTGTGTGTGTGTGTGTGTGTGTGTGTGTGTATGTGTTTGTGACAACAATATTAGCCCATAAGTACAGAATACCTATGATACAACCCACAGATAAGAGGTTAAACAAGAAGGAAGGCCCAAGTGAGGGTTCTTCAATCCCACTTAGAAGTAGGAATAAAATAATCATGGGAGTCAGAGGGAGGGAGAAACCTGGGTGGGAGAGGGGAGAGGGAGGGGAAAAGGGGTCAGGATCAGGTATGTGGCAAGACAGAAAAGAAGCCCAGAGGGGATGAGGGTGGGATCCTCTAGAAAGTCCCAGAGAACTTTCCTGTGAGAGGCTCCCAGGATCCAGTGGGGGTGACCTTAGCCAAAATGACCAACAGTGAGAAGATAAAAGCTGAAGAGACCACCTCCAGCAATTAGGGCCCCCAGTAGAACGACGGGCATCACCAACCCATTTTAAAAAATTTTGACCGAGAATTATTCCTGTCTAAGAAATGCAGGGACAAAAACTTAGCAGAGACTAAAGGAATGGCTAACCAATAATAACTGGACCAACTTGAGACCCATCCCATGGGTAAACACCAATCCCTGACACTATTAATGATACTCTGTTGTGCTTACAGACAGGAGCCTAGCATAGCTGTCCTCTGAGATGCTCTACCAGCAACTGACTGAGACAGATGTAGATACTTATAGTCAACCATTGGACTGATGTCAAAGACCCCTATGGAAGACTTAAGGGAAGGATTGAAGGAGCTGAAGGGAAGGGTGAACCCATAGGAAGACCAATAGTCTCAACTAACCTGGACCCCTAGGAGCTCCCAGAGACTGAGCCACCAACCAAAGAGCATACACAGGGTTGATCCAAGTCACCCAGCACGTATGTAGCTGAGGACTGCCTTGTCTGGTCTCAGTGAGAGAGAATGTACTTAATCCTGTAGAGACTTGATACCTCAGGGAAGGGAGATGTTCATGAGCATGGGTGTACCCTCTCAGAGGCAAACGGGAGTGGGAATGGAGTGAAAACTCAGGGGGGACTGAGAGGAGGCAATATTTAGGGGGTAAATAGTTAAAATAATTAATTTAAAAAATAATTTAATAAAAAGACAAGAGGCTGAGAAAGACAGGGCTCTATATCAGTTTTACATAAATAAAACTGCATCATTGGATGATATAATAGTAGGCGCTGCAAGGACCAGTGAGGAGCAAATCAGAATGGAGAGAGAAGACTCCAGAAGATGCAAGGGAGATGTGAGGCTGAACATTGTAATGCTGTTACTTGTGTTTCAGAAGATCTCTTTCTTTTGAAAACTCCACAATGTTCATTAGAATCTAAAAGTATCTCTTATGGAATGACTGAAAGGTTCATCAAACAAACATGAATCACACTTTTTTTTTTTTAAATTATTTTTAAAACCACATAGCAATGCATTGTATCATGCACAATTCTAGAGAAAATGAGAAATGTCCAAATTGCTAAAATGGCGTGGATATAATCCTCTGTACATTGTTCTACATTCTGATTAAAGGAGCATCTGGAAGGCATAGCTTGGCTTATAGTTCTTTGTGATAACATTGTGTGTGGTGATTGTTGGTTAGTAAAGAGTACCAAGTTGATCCCTGCTGAGGATCCTCTACCTATAGCAGTAAGCCAAGGACTAAGAGAATAGTGGCGAGGAAGTGTGGTAGCTTGCACTTCTCTTTCCTAGTGAGGAAGTAGTATTGAGGCCTGTGTTCATAGGAGCTGTGGTGCTGGGAGCCAAGCCTGACAATCTGTGAAAGGCCAAGGTTACCTGTTTGTATATTCTGACCTTCAGTTCTCTTTATACATGCTGATTTATCTGTCTTCTTGTCTGTGACAGGCCTTAGCCTATGACAAATACAGTTAAAATATGACACACTATAGACAAAGCACTAGTTGTGGACATTTACTTTATTGGTAGACCCTGGAGACTAAATTCAAATAAGTATGCAAGCACATCTCTGGCTTTATACAAGAGAACTCAGCTGACCTTGCCATGTTCAATTAGATAGTGTAATATGCAACAAAGGCAAGTGTTTCTGGACTGAACACATTTTGAGCTCATCTGCATCTGTCCTACCAAAGAACAAGAGCCGCACACAGATGAACATCATTTTAGGTAGAGGCACAGTGGCCCAGAAGAAGTGGTATTGTAATTCATATCTTTATAGTAATGCAGGGTATCTGAGGCAGGTTTATTTTCTTTCTTGTAACCTAAATCTTGCTTTTACTCCACACTTGAAATATCATGACCTAGCTGGAGGCTTTCCTTACCATAAGATCCCCGAGCAAATGGACAGCTACTTCTAGGCTTTCTTAGCACACAGCAATGCTGCATGTTATAGATGTATATTCCTGAATTGTTCTCTGTTAGCCACTTGACATTGCCAACCTTCCCTCATTCTTTATGGGCAGCCTTAGTGCCTGCTGAAGACACAGGCTGTCCTATCTTATCCTTGACCCTAGGAAATGTGACAAAACAAAGAAATATCAAACAAACCAGAAAAAAAGATCTTTGGCTCTCTTGGGATAGCATCCTCTTGAAGGACCTGAAAGTGATAACTGTCCACAAGTTTTGCAAATACACAGCTGAGTTTCCGTTTTCCCCACTGAAGTGATGGAGAGTTTCCTTGTCACGGTTTGTTAGTGCAGGGGTAACTATAATAAGCAGGTGTGGATGAGAAGGTAAAAAGATTGAATTGTCACTTGGAGGTCAGTGATGGTTAGAGGCATTGGTATCTTAAGAACACAATAATAGCTTCCAAGCAGAGCTTAGGAAAAATATACTGTCGGTAGCAGGGCATAGATAATGAGGGGTTGGGAAAAGACAGGGGAAGCTTGCCAAGGTATTTGAGGAATGAGTGGGGCCGTGATAATAAAACGTAGTGAGTGGCACAAGGTCACATTCTGTGATGCTCATTTTTGTGTACGGGATTGAATATGGCTCTCCTGCCATTCTCAGGTATCTGCCTTGGTAGCTCAGGGGCGACTACAAAACATTTTGCTGCATGATTTTCAGATTTACCATCTCAGAATCTATTTTTTTGTAAGCAGTGGAAATACAACTGTAGGATGAACTGAAATCACTTGACTTTCAGTTCGTTCTAAGGTGTTGGTGGAAAGCTATAAAGGAAATGAAGTCGTTGGCAACCTAGCGTTATCATACAAAGATGCATCATCAGCAAAAAGGTGCATCATCCCTTAAAATAGACTTTGAGTCTGAGGGAAGAAAACAGCTTAAATGACAGAATTATTGTGAGAAATGTTCACCCAATTTAAAAGAAGACAATCTCATGCTGCAATATCATCTTCTCTTGTTTTCTTTCTAGCTGTCTTGATGCCTCTGTGGTCCTATCCATGCCTAAAGATTTTCCATGATTTTGGACAGGTTTTAAATAGTTTCCAAGATGAACATTAAGGAATGAGTAAGTTTAGTTCTCTCTGAAACAAGTTTTTGCCTTTAGTTAACTCTTTATCTTTTGCAGGCACAAATGAGATGATATCTCATTGTAGGTAAGCCCTGGATCATATTACCATCACGGCTTAGGCTCTGCCTTTGACCTGTAGAATCTCTTGTTCATATCACCTGAAAAATTTGTGTGATAATGGCATTAGGATGAAGTAGAAAGCATTAATCATCAGGTCTGAATTTAATTTGAATTCACAATTTTTTTTTGGTCACTTAATGGCTACAGATTAATAATGATTTCATCAAACAAAAATAGCATATATCTTTGAGAGGAATATCAGAGACAAAGAAGTTCATAACACCAGTGTTAAACTTAAAAAGACTAATTCTCCTAATCAAAGAACCCCAGGTCATACAATTTTGTTATGACCTGACCTATAGAACATGCAGAGCCTGGGCACAGTTCACACGAGTCTGGTGCTTCTTTCCATTTGCTGCCCCGAGTCATTGGACTATAGAAGGGTGGTTGTTTCCTATTAGACATATTTCTTACCCTACAGTCCTTAGAAAGGTTTTCAGAGGAACTTGGGTCTTTCTGTTGAGAGCTCTTTTGCACTCTTCCAGTCCTTTCAGGGCCCTCCTTACTCAGAGCTAATGGCTATCATGTGGGAGAGTAATGTAGGAAATGTGGCAGACTTGTTCCAGGAGGCGAAGGAGAACTAAGCCAATCACAAAGACCATCTAGAGCTGAGCCAAATATGAGAGAACTAGAACCAGTTACCTCTGTCTAGAATAGATTCTTGACTTTAAGCCAATCAATGCAAAGAATTTCTGTCTCTAGTTTGCCTTCTATGTATCTGTATTAGTGTTTTGGTTTTTTGTCATTGTTGTTTTTTAAATTTCTGTGAGCAAGCACTTGACAAAGAATAGTTTAAGTAAGGAAGCATTTATTTTGGTTTACAGTTCCAGGGGATAGAATCCATCATTGTGAGGAAGGACAGGAGGAAGGGAAGTCAGCTGGTCATATTGCATCAGAAGTCAGGAAGCCAAGAACAAACAGGAACTGGAAATGGGCTAGAAAGCCTCATGGAGTGTCCTCAGTGGGCCATTTCCTCCAACCCAGCAGGCTCTGTCTTTTGAAGCTTCCACACACAACCTTTCCAAAAAATACCAACAGCTGGAGACCAAGCTCAAACACATGAGCTTATGAGAGACAGCTCACATTTAAACCATCACTTCTCACCCTGCTTTGGAAGGACCTCTTTTGTTAGCTCTTCAGTCTCTTTCTTAAGTAATTGGGGATAAATGATCTAAAGCATTCTAGAATGTCTATTTAGTTCAAGAATATATTTAGTAAGCCAACATGAAGCAGCATATACATACTGCAGATCTACTGCCAAACAGTCAAGGCCTACTCAGAGCTTTCAGTCTAGAGGTACTCAGAAATACTAGACCTCTAATAGCGAGTTGGAAGAAATAGGTATTTGAGCATTTTAGTCTTCTATGTAGAGTGCATCCTCAATAGGAATCATTGAACCCTCAAAGAAGTAAAAATTAGTTTTCTGGAAGCAGCAAGTCTTATAATAAGTATAAAGCAAAGATCAGAATAAACAAATATACAATTTGTATATAGTGTTAAAATCTTATGGTTTGACATCTCAGTAGTCATTTCTGTTGAATCTCCTTTGTTTCTCCTAGCAGTGGAAGTGCAGTGAGTAGTTTGGCCTACTGTGACTTCCTGAAAGGCTTAGCATGTCTCTTAGACTTTCTCTTTTTGGAGCTGTGGGAAGTCTCTCTTTTCTATTACAGTGGGGTTCAGAAGAAGAAAGCTGAGGCCCCAAAGGGAGTCCTCACCAGTGGAGGGTAGCTGTGTGTACAAATGCTTTAGTCTCTTGTTGCCCTGAAGGACAGAATGAAGGTAAGTTTAGAAACCGTGAAGAATATTTCCAGACAGTATGAAGAGCCAAGAGAGGCATCAAGAAATTCTTGGGTCCTTCCTTAAGTGAGAAGAATATGTGGGAGGGAGTGAGAGCCACACTCAGGGACAGACAAGATACAGATGGACAGGATTGTGAGGACCATCAGTAGGCACAGATAATAGACAAATGATGTTATTTTCCAAACATTATTTCATCTGTGTGTAAAGATTAAGTCAGACTATGAAACATTGCTTCCCAGTTATAAAAGGCATTAAGCGCATCATTCCTAAAAGAAAACATAGGGTCTAGCAGCAAGCACAAAACAGAAAAAAAGATGAGCAAACTAAGACAAGAAATAGAAAGAGAGAAAGAAAAGGAAGAAAGAAAATGGAGGAAGGAAGACAGGAAGGAAAAGAAACAAAGAAGTGAAGAAAGGATAAAAGGAGACAGGAAGCAGAATGTGCTTCATTTGAAAGGCTGTCAGCACTGGGCAGCTTCCTGGTGCTAAACCACAGTGCAGCAAACACTTCTTAACACATCCATCACTGGGGTTTGAAATAAAGCTATCTGCCCCTTGAAGGTATTTGTTTCTTTAAACAAGATAGGTCCATGGGTATTAGTGCTCTTAAATATCAGAGGTTCCCCCAAATATTAGACATTGTTTACCACAAACATAGCTCCTCTGCCCCATCTGTCTCTGCCTGCCTGCCTGTCTGTCTTTTCTTCCCTTCCTCCTTCCCTTCCTCCCTCCTCCTCACCACTCTGTCTTACTCTCTGCTGCGGTTTGATCTTGAGACCAAGTATGCTAACAAATCCTTGCATCCCAGCCTCATTATGGGCTTGCTTCTGTTTTAATGCCTTTATGTTAGACAGCCCTCCTTGTGTCTCCATGTTCTCAGCCTCCTGCTTTCTTTGAGGATTACCTAAATGATGAATCAGTACAACAAAGGCAGGCCTTGCTCACTCTGTCCGGAGTAGCTCCTCTCTTTTTGCCTCCTGATTACTTTGCTTATTTTCAATTTTAGTTTAGTCAATTTAATTTTAAAAGTTCCAGCTAAAATTTAGTCCTGGGGCACAGATAAGGTTCTGAACCTGTTATTCTGGTAATAACAGGCAAATGTTAACTATAATGTGATCCTGGCTTTAAATCCACCTGCCTTCATCCTATCAAGGCCCAGTCAGTCTGTCATGGGAGACCAGCATGTAACTTCCTTGCAGTCTAGTCATGCAGGCCAAGCTTACCTCACATGTTGCTCTATCTAGTTTCTGCCTTCCATTGTTTTCTAGGTTTACCCTCTGCCCCCTTCTCTGCTCTGCAAAATTGGAAGTCTGTACCCAGAGTGGTTGAAGGCACAGTTGTTGCTAAACCAAAAATTTCCCATTTTGATCCAAATTAACGAAGTTGAGTGAGGCACTCTTGTTAGCTCAGCATGATGGACTGCTATAGAGTTCCCAGAGGTACTTGCTCCCACCCAGGAAATCACAGCTTTTAACTAAACTAGGAACCATTTAATCTGCAGTCTTTGAGTTGTCTCTGATGCATGACAAATACCAGCTTACATTTCTATCATGCTTATGAACCTCTTCAATTCTGAAATTATGCCCAAAAGTGTTTTACATCATTATAAGACAGGAAGGATTGTTAAGACAACTGCAAGTTTGTTTCTCACTATGGATAGCATTGTGTTCAAACAAGCAAATCACTTTTCACATGGATCACAAAATCTGCATTGTTACCTTGTCACTCACGTGGAGGTCAGAGAACAGCTTGTGGGCCCTAGTTCTCTTGTCCTGTGATGTGGGTCCTAGGGATTGAACTCTGTGTCAGGCTTGTTTGGCAAGTGCCGTTACCTGTTAAGGCATATTTCTAGCCCTAGTGAGCCACTTAACAGCATTGATTGTATTTATTGTGAGTTCAACGTCATTCTAGTGCAAGTACATATCCAGTTGGCAAAAGAATATTTGTTGATAGCATTGCTCTTTTCCCATTGGACATCTTTGGCATATTTGTTGAAAATGATTTGATTGTGGATAGAAGGATATGTTTCTGGGTTCTCTAGACCCAGTCCATTGTCTTCTAGACTTATCTGTCTTCACACTAAAGTCAAGTTATATATATATATATATATATATATATATATATATATATATATATATATAT
>JADRCH010000353.1:537047-602056 GCA_019843965.1 Rhynchomys soricoides | reverse complement strand
TATATATATATATATATATATATATATATATATATATATATATATATTTTACTAAAATTAATGTAGGGAATTCTGTCATGCAAACTTTTCTTTTCCAAGATTCTTTTGGCTGTTCATGACCCTTTAAGAGTCCATGCGAGTTTCAGGATTACTTTTCTTACTTTTGTAAAGTATGTGTTTAGTTTATGGCAAGTTTGACCTGATTGTATGTCACTTTAGGTAGTTATTAGGTCTTAGAGAGGTGCTCAGTTAAACAATCCTCAGGCCAGAGGTTTGTCAATGTTTATGGTAACACCATGACAGGGTTCTGTTATAGTTTCAGCCCCTATTCTTCCCACTCTTAAGACAAAACTAGGTGTTTTGTTAAGGGAGGAAGAGGACTTATACCATAAGGACGTAGGCTTAGTTAACATGTGACTCCTTCTATATGATAATGGTCATGTTTTCTCTGAGTAGGTAAATTAGGCCCAGTAATGAGTGACCCATGCTACTTGATAGTGGCAGAGAAGTGAGGCATCTGTTACTAATGCTATGCAGTGGGGGTCATTCTCTCACTGCAGAACAATGGAGATTGTTGTGTGACAGACTTTCCCTAGGGAGATGTAACACACACACACACACACACACACCTCTTCACTCTAAAAATGAATGTATGTTCCATACAACTGACAAAAATAACAAATGTATTAATGTTTAACTTGGTGAACGAATGAAATTTTATTAGGTTTACTTACTCACAGGAGTATTACAAGGAGAAGATGTGACAAAAGGAGCTGGGTCACTGAAATGTGCCCCCCCCCCAACACAGTTGCTGTCTCATAAAAGCTGCAGCCCTGGGTTTCTCTGCATAGCCTTCAGGCATCTGGCAGTCTTACTATCCACCTTTCTTGCAGTTCTTATGCTTAGAGTCTCCGCACAACTGTTGTTTACTCATTTTTATATCCCTGTAGTATGGGGGACCCAAGAATGCAAACAGTCCATGTTTCATCTTATATACACAGCTTTTTAGTTTTTAAGCTTTATATGTGAGTTTTAATTCAAATAACCACAGAGGTTAAATACTTCATACAGGGCCAGGGTAGAGGACAGGATCTTCCAAAGAAGGGGGATAGAATATGGTGTTATAAAGGGATAAATGGGGACTGGAATGAGATTAAATGGGGAGGGGAAGAGCAGGGAAGGGAGGAGAGGCAACTAACACTAAAAGCCTTTTGAAAAGCCATAACGAAGCCTACTACTTTAGAAACAGCCTACACTATATAAAAGAGATTTAAGTGGAGTTATCATATGATGGAGATAATACCCAGGTAGATAACATAAACTCCCAGTGCCAGAAATGGAGGACATTATTTTTTTGAGTCATTGGTCAAAGGGGTTGAATAAACCCACTCAAACATTACAGGCTGTTGAGAAGGCTCTTGGTTACTCTTCACAAGCTGAGTGTAAGGCCCAAATGCTGAACATACCACTTTTATCACTGAACATAGACAAGTAAGAGTGGTGCCCAACTAGAAGCTTCACTCCATTGACTGCCACTGATAGTGCTGTAAGGTACTAAATATACTACTAGAGGAGAAAGTAATCAACCCAGCTGCAAACCTGAGCCTTTGAGCTATACCAGCAACCAGCCTGCAAAATACACTGTTTCAATAGTAGCACAGCCATTATGATAGTAGCCAGTTACTTCTGGGTTGGATTCAAGGTCTGTTCCTTGAGATGGAACTCTCATCTGTCACTGTAAATGAGTCCAAGAGCCTGAGATTATATATGGTCCATGGGCCATAGAAGAAAACTTACTATTACTGTCCTGTTAAATGAACATAGCAATGAAATGATTCCTAGAGACATTTTGCTTTACTGATAGGTCAGATCAAGCCTCTTCAGAGAAGCTTCTTGCAGTAAATGATAAGAAACACAGACTCATAACTGCAGAGAGTGAGAGAACTTGGAACGCTTGGCCCTAAATTGGATGTTTCCATCAAACCCCTCCCCTCAAGGCTCAGGGAACAAGCAGAAGAGAAGGGAAGATTTTAAGATGCAGAGGGCATGGAAGGCTAATTGATGGGGGAACTCTATGATGTAGCTTCCATGAAGCTGTCATCCATGATGTAGCTTCCATGAAGCTGTCATCCATGATGTGGTGGAATTTTTCAGGGATATAGCAGTTTGGGGATCATAAGTGACCCTCACATATTCTTAACAAAGTAAACTCAATAAAACCTTTAGTTCAACAAGTTGAACTTTGGTAGAATTATACTTTGGTCTCTTATTGGTGCTCTCCTCCAGATGAATAAACATTCATGTCTTCCTAGGGAAAGCTAATGAAACAGACATTCCTTTTCCATTAATAGTTTATCTTGGTGCTAGCAAGGTGGTTCAGAAGCAAAGAAACTTGCTGCCAATCCTGAGGACACAAATTTGAGCCCTAAGACCCACAAGGTGTAAGAGCTCAAAATCACTTACTCCAGAAAGTAAATTATACACATACACACACACACACACACACACACACACACACACACACACACACACACGGGGAGAGAGAGAGAGAGAGAGAGAGAGAGAGAGAGAGAGAGAGAAAATAAATATAACAAATAATTTCTATAAAAGTCTGCTTCACCTAGGTGTTTCCTGCTACTCCACTGAGCCTACAAGTTACTTCCTCCACTCAAGACTTGAATCCTTGAAGTCATCCTTGAAGTTTGGGACCAACTGCTTCCAAGTACCTATCAGTGTGTATGTTTTTGAAATCCCATAAATCATGAGTGCTATTTTGATGTGTGTTCATGTGTGTGCAGGTAGTGTGTGAGAGCATGTGTTCATGAGCTTGGAGCTCCCCAGTTATGCTAGACTGGCTGGCTGGTGAGCTTGAGAGAGCCACCTGTTTGCAGTCCCCCATCATGGCTGATTTCTTTACTGACAGCCATTTCCCAAAACCCATGAGCATGGTAACCAACATCTAGAAAAGTGAGTCATTTCCAGGGATGTTCAACTCCCTTTTCCCAGATCCCCCAAAGGAATAACTACGTGTGTGGTACCTGCAGCTTTATGGAATGCATTTGTTGAATACAGATTTGAAAAGCAAAACTGCTTCTACACCCATGGGATACAAAACAAATATTAGCAGGCATTAAACTATCATTAATTCTGTTGTGCATCTCCATTGTAATTCTTGGGTTCATGGGGACATTGCCAATGAGTAGTAATATTTTTTGAAGTTTTTATTTCTCTTTTGAGCAGTAGATCTCAAAAGCGGGCTGGAAATGTTCACTAATCTATTCTGTAAACACTTGTGCTGCCATCCATGTTTTTTCTGTTTATAAAATATTGGGTAGAGTGGAGTTTGTATAATTTAGAAGAATGGGGTTTTCATGGTGGCAAAGGAACATTGTCATCAAACAGCTGCAGTAGCCTCTGTAAGAGAGATGGCTTTTTAAAAAAATTAACCCAAACCCAGACTTCTTTATAACTAAGAAAGTTGGAGAGATCATCTATATCTAATATAGGGTTTTTTCTTATTCTGGACATGTTTTTATGTGTAGCCATCTTTATTAATTATCTGAGATACTCCTCATCCTTTGCCTAAGATTCTCCATCAATACCTGCTGTCTCACATTGCACTTTTATGTGGCATACAGATTTCCCCTTTCGTCTCACAAAGACATTTCTGCTAGTGCCACAGCTTTCTTCTGAGGCCTCCTCACCTTCAGGGTCCCTGCTTTGCTCAAGCAGCTTTGATTTTTACGCAGGATACCGAACAAAACTTTCTGCCTGTCAGCAGTTAGGTTACTGTGCTTTTAAAGCTTTGGTGTGCTCGCTCAATTAATGCTTTTAATTCCCTTTGAGAACTGTTGCAAAATGAATGTTTGGTGCTAGAGGTCTACCTTTGGGCAGTTCGGCTTTGAGTATATCTCCCTTACTAGCTTTAATTATTTTCAGCATTGATTTAACATGAAAGGAATGCAGCTCTTGAACACTTCCAAGCCATTGTAAGGTTATTAATTGGACCTATTTTAATATTGTGTTCTCAGGAGAAAGGGAGGCATAAGGGATTGGCTCCAGAAGCAAACTCAAAAGATATGCATTTAGCAGTCAAATTATTATTGGTTCATGAAACTCCTTAAACATCTATGCTATTACCATCATGGTTCACTGATCACACACCTCCATAACAGATATCATAACATTTCTCCTTAAAAGTTTTCCCAGAATTACCAAAGTATGACAGAGACCAAGAGTGAGTTCACACCACAGGAAAAAGGATGGTGTTTGGTGTGCTCAGTGGTAAACTACCACAAGGACTATCAATCTGTAAATAGAAAAGCATCACAGAGCCTCATAAAGTGAAATAGGTCTCTCCAAGTCTATCTTACCAGTTAGCTTTATCCTTAAGTACTTTATTGTTTGTGACATTACTGCTTCCTTTTCTAGAGATGGACTCAGTTTTGTGCCTTTGCTCTTTTGTTCTGCATCTTTAGTAGGAATGTTTATGTGTTCTATTATTGTTGTTAGCTGGCTTTGTATGTTTTGTTTTGAATCCTGAGGACATGATACATGGAAGGTCTGCCCTTTGTAGCTATATCCTCACTTCCGTAGGAGTCCTAAGGCAGCTTTGAGAACCACATGCCCCTCACTGGGCCCCCTTAACCAGCACATGTCCACTCACAAAGTGCTATTGTCTTTAGCACTAAGTGAATTCTCTGTAAACTCACTGATATTTGTCAAACCTTGGGCAATAGTGAGAGTTGGTGTTGTCAATTTGATAGAATCTAGAATCCCACGGGAGTCGTGCATCTGGGCATTCCTGTGGGAAATTGTCTTGCTTTTATGAATAGAAAGGGGAAGACTTCCCATGCTTTATGCTTTATTCCTTCACTGGGATCCTCAACTGTGTAAGTGGAGGAAGGGAGCTGAATGCCAGTGTGAATTCATCTCTCACTGTTTCCTAATTGTGGACACTGTGTGAACAGATGCTTTAAGCTCTTGCTGCCATGTTTGATTTCCCTGCGTATGATAGACTGTACTTTAAACTGCAAGTCAAAATAAATCTTTTTACTCTTATGGATCTTTTTTTGTCAGAATATTTTATGACAGCAACATAAAAAGAGACTAAGACATTAATGAAGTTCACCTTCCCTCTTTAGACCCCCAGATCCAGGCTCTAGTCTTCAAACTTCTAAAACCACAATGAGAAATGCTCCATTAATTGAATTTTTTATTTTCATTTTGTCTGTTTCATGCAAACATCAAATTGATATTTTCAGACAAGTGACTTTTGTTCTATGCTTACAAAGACTTTTCCTACTCTAGTTATTTTAAAAATTATTTCATTTATTTATTTTTAATTTTATTTACTTCATTCCCCTTCTCTCTTTTCTCCATGCAACTTCTCCCATGTTTGTCTACTCCCTCTCAGATGTATGACCTCTTTAACTTTAATTATTATTACATATATGAATAAATATATAAATACAACCCACTCAGCCTGTATAGTGTAGATTGTATATGAATGTTTTGGAGCCAACCACTTGATATTGGATAACCCATTAGGGAGATTATTGCTGAAGAAGACTAATTTTCCCTTTCTTAGAAGTCATAATTGCCTGGAGCTCTTAATCTAGGGATGAGCCCCATGAGACTTTCCATGCATGTTGATATGTCAACTGATGTTGTCATCATTCCGGTCTTGTTTAGGCAGCCATATTGTTAAAATTTTGTTGGTGTGGTTTCTCTGTAACATAGAGAAGACAGAATTTTGCAACAGATTTTCTGGTTCTTAACAACCTTCCTGCTCCTTCCATAATGTTGCCCATACCTTTAAGGTATAAGGATTGCTCTGTAGATGTATCAGTTGGGAGTGGTCACTTCGTCATCCATTGTTCTTTACATTTTGACCACCTGTGGCTTTTCATGATGATGTCTGTCTGCTACAAGATAAAACTTATTTTATTAGGGGTGAAGAGCTGTAGGTATACATATTTAGAATGCAGTTATGAATTATATTGGTTTAGAAATATAGCAGTAGAATGTTCTCCTCTAAGATCCATGACTTCACTAGGCAAGGCTAATTGGTTAGGTTTACAGTACCAGGAATTATTTCCCTTCTGTTGGGCTGCCACAATTTCCCTTCTAATAGACTTTAAGTCTTATTAGACAGATGTTAGGGGCTGTAGGCCATCTAATAAAAATCCTAGGAACAGAAATGAAAAACCATCATTTGATGTTTTGGTCAGGATAATCCAAGCAACTCCCTAAACAATATTGGCTATTGCTGTTGCCCTTGGTTGCCTCCTAGAGGTTTGAAGTAAATTCCATAATGCCAAGACCACCACAGACTTCAGCACAGTACTTCACAGAATACTGATGTCTCTGAGACACAGTACTCAGAGAAACTGAGCTGGACATGTCCTGAAAACTCCCTCACTAAGGACTAGCTTTATAATACTGATTTCCAGTCTGTTGAGCTGGCATGATTTCCACATTTTTTAAAAAATAATATTGTCAAAGCATTGGAGTTTGTCTATTAATCAGAGAGGCATAGCTCCAATTTTCCTCACTATGTATTGTTAGCTTCTTATTATGATTTCTTCCAGTTCAGAGATCCTTGTGTTCCTATAGTAGCATATTAAAGACTAAGAATTTTACTAAGTTCATTCTGAAGATCTTTTCTGTTGTAATTGTACACAGTAGATGAAGCCCTCCTTATTTCAAGGAGGAGTACCAGACTCCCAACTAATGCAGGCCAGCTTGACTCCATTCTGAGGATGTCCTGCCTCTCCTTGTCACCAGCCACAGCTGTACAGAAGGGTGAAGAGCATAAAGTAGCAGCTGGGAAATCTTAGGTCTGGACATGATCTCCAGTCCTGTCACTTTGAGCAGTACTGGGATACTCTGTGGACTCTCTGATAAGTAGCAAGGGTTTGTCTACAAGAAAAGTGGCTCGTGTTACCTTGGGAGTGAGCAAGGCTGAAGATAAAATGGATGCATGTCTGGGTTAAGAAATGAGTTTCTAAAATCATTGTTCATATCCAACCTTGCCAATACCAAATGGGAGTAGAGGCACATCATGTGGATGCCAGAAGTTGTGTTTGATAAAATACATCAATATGGGTGGCTGGTAATGAAGTTTGTATTAGAAGATTTAAAGCAGTCTCATGTTAAGTTTCCTTTTACTTCTGCAACACTTGTGCTTTTTATTTTATATTTTGAAATCTATAGTCCTATTGATCACAGGGATACTACCTTTTTAGGGCAACCAAGATCCTTGACATAGAGAACAACTTGATGAGATCTGTGCTTTTCATACACAAGCTAACCAAACCTAAACTCACACCCACAACCACTTCCCTACTGGGCTCACAGTGTTCTTGTGCCCAGGTCCCAATCACTTACTCTTCGTTAGTTACCACATCCAGATATGCTAAGCAACTGGAATTATTTCTACATTTCAGAGCCTGGAGAAAGCATTCAAGCTAGCTGTGTGTCCACACACCCTCTATTGTTTCCAATCTAAAAGTACATAAGAGATTGATTTCTAGAATTTTCCCTTACTCCCTCTTGCTTCAAGGTGATAAGGTTAAAAAACCTATTTGCTGATTTCAACCTCCATTGATGACTTCTAACACCTACGTCTCACTCCCAACTTTGTCTGTTTAAAGTTCTTCCCCAAACTAAGAGACAGGGCAAGTTCTAAACCGACAGGAAAGGCTTAGTCTTGGTGCTTTCTTCTCGCTTCTCCTGCAGCTTTCCATTGCCTGTGTGCTTCTCTCCCAAGCCCCATCAACACATTTTAGATGACCTCTGGTCTCTAACCTGTACTACAGAGGCCACCACAAGTGATATTCGTATGTTTGATTCTTTTCTAGGGGGTTGTGGATTGCTGTCTATACGCAGGTGAGGGCAGGTACAAGATAAGGTGAGAACCTGTGATTGGGCAGTGGAAAAGGAAGGCGGGCTGAGAATTTCAGAGATGGAGAGAGGAGATGGGAAGGAGAGGAAGAAATAAGATGGAACCTATTGGAAAGGAAGAGGAGCCAGAATCACACAGTCCTAGGAGTCATCAGTATTGGGGATTCTCTAGATAGATAATTAAATATTAAGTGGGGTATGTTTGCCCCATCTAGCTGTGTAGCTTGTGTTTATTTCATTTGAGTTTTGAGTTCATTGTGCAGGCGTTTTGTGGGTTGAGAATTTACTAATATAAATCTGACTGATAAATTACAAGCCTTTAGAATTTGGTTTTACTGGGGTGGAGAATGGGAACAGAATCTGTAGCAAGAGAACTGGGAGATGGGAGGTCGCTGCATTGGGGCTAGCCATGGAGGCAGCAAGGTTGCTGGGGCCAGAGAGTAGCCAGCATTAGCACGGGATGGTGCCTTTTAAAATATTTCCTGCAACAGGGGCCTCCATGGAGTTTGTGCCTTCCTCTAGCTTCCACCGCTGAGTCTATTCACATACATAGCTTCTTCATCCCCTTCCATTTTCATGGGTGTGTGTGGAATGTGGGGTGTATCTGTATGTGTCAGATATTTCCACGTGTATAGATACCCATGGGTGTGTCATGCACATGGATGTGTCACACATATGGAGGATTGAGGTTGATATGTAGAATCATCTTCATCCATAAAAAGGAAGCACTTCAGGCTCAGCCCTGTCTAAATGTTGAAGAGGGACATGTCTGGGTTGCCCTGAAGACATTGTGCTACTGGGATCATGGAAGCATTGTTCCCTTTGCTTCCTGGGAAGAAACTGGAAAGGCTCTTCAGAAGGCCAAAACGACCCAAGTGTACAAAGCTTTGGGGCTTATCCATGGATCCAGTTAAGCTGCCCTAGATCTACCGTGAAGAAAACTAGATCCGAGTGGTGGTTACAAATCTCCTTGTTCTCAGCAATTCACTCACCATTCCCACTATCAGTCTAGTAAATTCATTTAGTCCCCTTTGCTTAATTCTTTCTTAGGTTAGTCTACATGTTTGTTATATAATTACTTTTGAATTAGTTTTATTTCTTTGTGTACATTATAGTGCTTGTCTTTTAAGTCACCTTAAGTTTGCAAAGACTTCATTTTGATAAAATTTCTACTTAATTCTTCAATTCTTTTAACCCCCCTTTTTATTGTTTCTCTGTTTTCTGATCTTAAATCCTGCCTTTGCCTCCTAAATCCTGGGATTATAGACATGTACCATCATACCTGGTTTATGAGGTGCTAGGTTTGAATACAGGGCTTTGTAGGTGTTAAAGCAAGCACTCTCAACTGAGCTGTAGCCCCAGTCCCAAATTCTTCTTATTGGTGGTTGATACCTCTTATATTTTTGAAGAATTTAATAAAGTATTTAAATTTCTTGTTCATTTGTGTTATTCACCTTGTCTCATTAATACTGAGGTTGGAATGGGTTTCTTCATCTTATTTACCAAAACAGGATTCTTCTTCAGCAGAAGGTATGAAGTAATTTAGGGTCTATAGATTTTGGATAGGGAATTTCAGGACTATGTGAAGTATACAGAGTGAGAGATACTCTAGAGCTTTACAAGTCACTTGAACTGGAATTGGTTCTGTTCCATCCTCCCACGATAGTTTCAGATAAAGCTATGGAGAGAAACACTGGGTGACATAAAACAGCATACCTTTTACTAATTCAGTGGTTGTTAATATTCCACATATCCAATAGTGTCACCCTTCAGTGTCATCAGTTGCAGGTTGGAACAGTGAAGACAGATGGGATATGATAAAATTTTGCCAACAGAGATTAACACAGGAATCTGAAATCTGGAGTATTAGCAGAGCCAAGACAACCCCATTTTTAGCTGGGGGATTTTAAATAAAATCCTTTCACTCAGAAGACTATAATGTTGAAGTGCTTTCAATTGAAAGATTGGTAGACAGTATAGGGAAAGATCATGTCTACATTTCTTGAGGCATAGAAAGCATAGAATAACAAGCCAAGAGAATGGGGACAGTTTTGGTTTTTAGAGTTAAGTGGAGCCACTGTCACAGCCAAAATCTTCATACTGACTAATTAAAAGCAGCCTTAGGCATCAGCATCCTGCATCATGCAGACTTGGCATGTTTTCCCAGGTGTCGTTATGCTTATGCACTTAGTTAAAGTGATACATTAGAAAACAAGGGCCACTGGAAGACTCCTATTCTTTTCAGCTTTATTATAATATAATTGGCAAAAACATATCTAGTCAAGGTAAATTGTAGTATTATAATATGTGTATACATTACCAAATGATTACAATTAGGCTAATTAGCATAAAAATTACCTCATTTACACACTAATTTTATTGTGTGTGATAAGACCATTTAAGATCTAGACTGTTATCAAGTTTCAAGAATATGCACACACACATATATACTATATATACACTATATACACACAGATATGTATATGTACATATACACACATATACATACATATACTATATCATCTTGTTGTGGAGTAGAACTCCAGGACTTACTCATGACTGCAAACTTTTAGTCTCTTCATTTTTCATATCTCCTGGCCATGGCAACCACTCATCTACTCTCTGTTTTTGCAGGTTTGACACTTCAAATTCTCTGTATAAGACAACCACTGCAGTTTATAATATTGACCATCAAACTTAAGATAATTTGAAAGAGGGTACCTCAATTGAAGAATAGCTCCCATCAGACGAACCAGTGGAACAATTTTCTTGATTATTAATTGATTTAGGAGGACTAAGCCCACTGTGGGAAGTACCATTCCTAGGTGGGTAGGTCTTGGCTATATAAGAAAAGTTAGTAAGCAGCACACCTTAATTGATTTCTGGTTGGCTTCCCTGGATAACGGACTGTAACCTTCAAAGTAAATTCTTACTTGTTGATTTTGGTCATAGTGTTTTATCATAGCAACTAAATGCAAACTAGGACAATCTTAAACACCTTGTCTTTCTGTGCCTGGCTTATTTCATTTAATATAATGTCCTCTGGTATGATAGAACACAAAGTTCTATCTTTGATGGGAAACATTCATGCTGGATTTCATAGTGGCTTGAACCATTTTATAGTCTCAGCAACAGTGCATACAGGCTCCAATTTATCTACAGCCTCACAAAACACCACCACTTGCAATCTTTATTTTGATAATAGCTATCCTAACAGATGGGGGCTTGATTTTTATTGTGTTTTATTCATATTTCCTTTCCAATTAGTAATGTCAAATTCCTTTCACACACTTGTTGTCCACCTCCATGATAGGCAACTTTAATTTTACTCTTAATAATGCTTCTCACTGTTGGTATACAATCATAATTTTTTTTTTAAGGAAACTTTAAGCAGTCTATGAAATATATCTAAACTCAGGTTTTACATATAGCCAACTTTATGTGCTTTCCATCACTCAGTAGACTAGAGTTTCCACATTTGATGGCTTTGTCCTTTTAGAGTCATAAATGATTCATTCACAGACAGGATAATATTGTCCTCAGAAAAATATTCAATGTGGAAATTTGTGTACTTGTTGGTTATTTAACAGACACTAAAACCTCATGACATTTACATTCTGTGTAGCACTGTCTGCTCATTCCCACACTCATGGGAGCAATAATAGGGTCTCTTGTCGTTTCCTTTCAGTTCATTTGATTTTATTTATTGAAAATAGTTATGGGTGCTTGAGCTTGTCAACTAAATCTACTACTCAAAGTAGAAGTCATGAATTTTTCCATTTTGTGATCCTGGACATTTTCAAACCAAATAATCTTGTTGCTCTCTTGAGGCAGTACAGTTAAAAACTTGAAGGTGAAATCTTGGTCAATTAAAATTATAAAATATCAAATTAATTATCTAAGCTATAATAGTCAAGCTATATCGAGGTGTTTTGAATCATTCTCAGGAGACTCTGTTCAGATAAAGTTTCTTATTGGTCACTCACTTCTGAAACCCTTTCTTAC
The DNA here is from genome assembly GCA_019843965.1 of Rhynchomys soricoides. Classification (NCBI taxonomy): domain Eukaryota; kingdom Metazoa; phylum Chordata; class Mammalia; order Rodentia; family Muridae; genus Rhynchomys; species Rhynchomys soricoides. The sequence goes on along the minus strand of JADRCH010000353.1, from coordinate 590,143 downwards.
ATTATTTTTCCTCATCACTTCTCAATTTTCTATTATGGCATCAATTCCTAAAGGAAATACTATCTTAAAATACCTGTCTCTGTCTACACTTTGAAGTTGCCTATATGAAATCATACAGAACTCCCACTAGAAATCAGAAACTTGGTACCAATTAATGCTCATAAATTTCAAGATTTAGATTCACTTCTTTATGCTCCTGGATAACAGGAAGTAAATGGCAAAACAGTCATTTTAATGGGCGATGACAAATGCTTCCTGTCTTAGTTTACTAATTTTTATACATCTTTGAAAATGTGGCAAACAGCTGTTTGTCATTCAACTATAAATACAAGATTGTCTTTAATTTTCATAATTTTGTGTCCTTAATATGGACATGTATTAATCACATAAAATTATCTGCAAGGATGTGTATAGAAAGGACATCACTTATCATGTAAGAAATCAAATTTGTGGTGGTTCCTGAAAATTTTGTGTCGGTGGATCTTCATCCAAATTCTGGTTAAAGAGAAGTTTTTGTTAGTTACATCTGTGATCTTATGGCAATGATTAATTAGTATATATTAATTCACTACACACACACACACACACACATACATATATATATATATATATATGTATATATCTTGCCATCTAGTTATAAATAATCTTTCAGTTTGAGGGCATAGGGAAGACATAACTTTTGTATGCCAGCAGCTCTAAAGATCTATTAGTCTTAGAGAAAACCTGTTGAGAAATCATTAAGAGTCTAGTAATGACCTCTGATGTGCTACTATTACCATGACTAAATTATAATTTAAAACTATCAGGGCTTCAGTCTAGCTCAATACAATGTATAAATATATACAGTTCTAGAGGTTTAATAATACAATATATTCATCTATGATAAATCCTGTCTGTTTTGCAAATACCTGTTTCTATTGAATAAAGCTGAATACAAATAAAATGGTCCACTTGAATGCTTCTAATGATTTTGGACTTTGTTGGTATCTGGCTTTTAATAGAACTGGTTTCCTGTCATACTATCTTCAGGGCTGTGGAAATGAAATCAACCTTGAACCATTTGAAAATTGTTTGAGAGGCATCAAGAAACATGGAGAGTAGAACATGATTACATCTGGAGCAAGAGTCAAATGTATCACTGAGCTCTAAAAAGAATAAGACAGGCATTTTAGGTGCTTAGTTGTTGAAAGTAAGGATGTTACAATATCCCCTCATCCATATATGCAGCTACATAGCTGGGAAAAAGCTACAATTGAAGCATGCTTTGTTATTGTTATTTCTAATTAAAGGAATGGATATTTTACAATACATTCATAATAATAAAAATGAAATCCTACAAGCTAGAATACTGTTATGAAGAGTTTAACAAGCCTCTAACACAAACAGAGGATTTCAGGTTTTATGTGTGGAGTCAAGAGCTTGTGTAATTCTTTTTTCAAGCAGCCAAAACAGCAGCAAGGAATAAAACTCTGAACTGAATTCTGCTGGATTGGGAGTTGCCCATGATTCCTTATTTGTAAGTGTGTATAAAACATCAGACACCTTTGCACCATTTTCAATTAAGGAGCAACATTCTTGTGAGTCATTGTGTTTTTTATATGGGTATATTCTTAAATGAAATTACTGAATTTTATGCTAAGAGGTATAAAATGAGGTACTGGAAGTTCTTCTACCCATACCACAGAGGGAGAACAGGTGGAGAGCTCTGCTTCAGAACACAGTCAATGTAGAAGTGAGTGAATGAATGAATGAAGTTTACTACTTCAAAGTTAAGATTCTGATGCACAGGCTATGGAAAGGCTTCGAGGGAAGCACTTACTATGTAAGCATGGTGACCTGAGGTTGGATCCCTAGAACCACTTAAAAGCCTTGTGTGGTAGTGTATTCCTGAAATCTCAGTAGTCTTCAGAATCTTCAGGCCAGCTAGGCTACCCAAAATGATGACTGATAGCCTCTGAGAGACTCCTCCTCGGTGAATAGTTCCAAATCCATGGTCACCTAGCTGCCCAGGTTAAACCCGGTGGATTGCAAAACCCAAGTACTTGAATGTGAGAAAGGAATTTGTAGATAAGGGTTGGGGGATGGGGAGGGAGATAAGAGAGCTTAGGAGCCGAGAGTAATTAGAATGCATTATGTACATTTATGAAATCCTTAAAGATCAAGTTTCATCAATTAAAAATTAATAAAATAGATGACCTTTGGCTACCAGAATCTCCTCGTCCCACCCACTGCACACACTTCGTAGAAGATCTTTCCTTCTGTTTGCTTTGCTGTGTATGTGCGTATATACTCTTAATTAATACATCTTCTCATCTTTCCTTACTGGCTGATTTTATTTGTTGTGTGTAAGAATTGCCCACTGCTACTGTCTATGAAGACTTTTCCAGCCATTTACTTCTTTAACTGGTAGAAAAAACCAAACCCCATCAAGAACCTTAAAATGGTAATATTTTGAGGACCCCATCTTGTGATTTCTTCTGAGGATTTACTGACTAATCAATAAAGCAGGCCAGACCTGGATGGATAGGAAGAGGTGGCCCTTGAGCTACCAGCACCTTTCCCCCACCCTAGAACAGGTAGATGATTTTATGTTTTCTCTATCTGGGAAGGTTTTCATAGATATCTCTCCCAACTCTAACGTCTGTGTACCATAACAAGTGAAACTAGTGGCTACCGACCTATGACCCGAAACTAAAATGTACATTAACCTGGAGCCTTGCTTGCAGTGGTGCTCCTTCATAATGTAGGGTGTAAAGCCTGATCCAGGAGCTGGAAGGAGAGACATTCACTAGGGAGATTTGGGGAGTTACTCTCCACCTGGACATTGACTAATCTTTGGATTCCTCAAAGCATCAGTATACTCTCTTCCTCTCTAGAAGCTGAGATGGAACTTCACATTGATTTAAAAAAAAAATAAAACCAAACCATTCTAACAGCTAAGTCTAGACTACATATTTAATCTGAGACCATGATATTCCTCTCTTTGTTTCTTTATTTTGCTATATTTGGCCTTTTTACCTAGGCCATAGTAACCATCCCCTCCTATAGCCCTATGATCCTAACAAAAGTGTGTCATTTTAAATAAAATTGTATTACATTACACATTTAGTCTATGAAGTATGTGGATCCAATATGGACCTGTGTCTTGACTTGGGATGGGCTTACTTTACTGTGGAATCAAAATCACCCAGAGCAGAAAGCAACCATATTGGCTAATTACCTTATTAAGATAGAGGAAATCATGACCCTTGGCTGCCATTTTTGCTAATGATACCATATAAAGGTAAATGTCATGTGACTTCTTGGTTAATGTAACCACATGGCATAAAAGAAAAGGGAGGCAGGCAACTGTATAGCTTCCTGTCCCTTTGGAGTCTATAGTAGTATTTGCATACCAGACTAAGGAGGTAGCACCAGGCCTCCAACCAGTGTTTTGCAATGTTTAATTTTCTGCTTTATTTTGATTCTGACACATTATTTTATATATTTACTGGTTTCCAGAGATGACTTCAAACATGCAGGAAGAACAAACACACCTTAACAAATCCTGAGGCCAGCCGGGCAGTGGTGGCACATGCCTTTAATCCCAGCACTCGGGAGGCAGAGACAGGCAGATTTCTGAGTTCGAGGCCAGCCTGGTCTACAGAGTGAGTTCCAGGACAGCCATAGCTATACAGAGAAACCCTGTTTCGAAAAAAACAAAACAAAACAAAACAAAAAACCAAAAAACCAAAAACAAATCCTGAGGCCAAATTTAAAAAAAAATAATCATCTTTAAAATTTTTTGTTCATAGAAAATGATCCTTGGGGAAATATCCTGACCTCCAAGAAGTTTAAAAGCCTTAAGTCTCTGAATATTTCTTTCCTTTTTCACTCAAAGAAAGGGAAAATGAACAGCCCTTAATTTTATAGGAAGAAAGATGTTTTTCAGGCTGCTCACCTTCATTTTCAGATACCCACATACACAAACACCCATTCCCACACATAAAGTCCCCCCACAGACACCCACACACAGAGACACCCCCATACACACACACACACCACACACATACACATCTCACACTCATACATACTGATTGTAAGTGGAGAGTTACAAGCAGTTGGTCACCCCAAGTCTAGTCAGAAAGGATCTCAAGGTAAAGGCAAATATCTCTGTCATCATGATAATGAGTGTAGGAAATCATATACCCTCAATCTTATACAATTTAAAGATACCAGAGGGTTAAAATCAAATGTTCTGTCCCTTATAGCCCTCCAAAACCTCTGAAAGAAAAGAAGCTACTTCCTGTCTATTATCAGTCCCTATTTCCAAAGTAAGACCCAGCAGATAAACATTGTTTGGAAGTCATAAGGAGGTCCGATGCTTGGGTCCCCCCAGTTGTCAGAAGTCAACAGCAAGTTTCCTGTCAGTTAGCCACTAAGTTTAGCTTTATAAAGAAGTTAATGCCTCCTATACACATACTATCTTAGCAAATTATCCTGTGCTGTTTGATCAATGAGAAGCTGGCTCTGGCAATGGGATATAGCCCTTAAACACACTCAAGCATTTTTGTCTCAAAATGTCCTCCAAAACCCATGTCCTGAGTCAGGCTGGTCCCTTAATTCTGTGACAAGGAAAAGGAAAATGTAACAGCCTTGAAAGTAACAGTACTGTGTCCTTAGGGACAGATAATAGATAGACCATTTCCAGCGAAGGTTACTGTTCTTTATCTCATGTTACAGAGCTGTCTGTAGGTAAAACAACTAATGGAAAGCTCAACCACAGAGAGGAAATTTTGCCTCAATGTCATCTAACCAGTAACTCCAATATAATAATGGGGATTCCTTAGTTTATTTCTAGGGGAGGTTGTAAGCATAGACTGAAAGATGTGTTGCTGTACACCTGCCACTTCTCTCTGTCTGCTAATGAATCCATTCAAAACAAAAAGCTGGGCTATGACAAACCATTCTCTGGAATGTAAAAGCTCCCAAAGATTGTTATCTTCAGACTTTGATAATTAGGGGAGCTAGGACTTCTTTGCATTGGGTTGCACTAAAAACCCTTGATAGACTGTAAGATGGGACTAGAGGGAGAGGTGATATTTTTTTCTAGACATTGCCTGTACACTGATCTATCTTAATTAAAGCAAAGGAAATAAATGACTTCTATCATCTAAAACTACAATTACAGAGTTAACATATAAGGATATGTGTCTGTGCTTTATTTTATTGTTTGCATAGGGTACTTCTTCACATCAAGGTCTTTTTAATAATGTGTCACAATGCTTGCTAAAATTTAATTATTTCTATATGCTCATATAATCCAAATTCCTTATATTACTCTATGTAGGTAGCTTGGATACTAATTTGCTCTATTCAGGAAGTTCTTTAAAATACTATCTTTTAAGACATGCAACTGCTATTTTCATGAATTCAGCTGTGCCTACTTTCTCCGAACCCAACACAACTGAACTTGCTGACTATAAATGTTCCTTCATAGAAGGAATGGAATAGATGGGATTTTTATACCCTCACCTAAGTATCCAGGCACTCCTCCCAGACAGCATGCAATTCTGCTTTATTCACACATGGCTGAGTGGTCTTGGTGAAGAATTAGAGCATATGGACTAAAAGGGGTAGGGAAAGGAGGCTCCACCTATGAAGTTATGAGAAAGCCATCATCAATACTGAATAGACTTTCCAGTGTGGCTGCTCTCAGGATGCTCTTGTCAGTAACTCCCTACCTCTGCCCTGTAAATAAGCTTTACAAGCTCACTGGTCCCCCAGGGAGTCCCTTGGTAAAACCAAAACTTTGGTTTGTCCGTGAGACTTTAAGAGTAGGAGATAGACATGGCTTAATACCTCTTCCTACCCAAAAAGTTCTCACAACAGATCATAAATATATTTATTAGTGTGACTATGTCTCATAGTATTTAAAGAAACAGTAAGATGTTGGAATGTAAAAAATATTTTCATTAAAATAAAACTTGTGCTAAACAGGATGCACCAGTCTAAGTAAGTTATTGAAGGTTTTTAGAAGATGAGACTTAGGTAACTGTAGCTTGATTTGGATACTTTGTGGGTTCTTTTTCCCATCCTTTATCTCCACTGGTTTTACCACCTATAGGAAAGAAAGAAAGATAGGGCTTGGGGAGATATAGAGATCTTCAAATCTAATTTCTTTCCTCTTGTTTCTCCTTTGAGCATGACCACTAACAAACCACACACATTCCCCTTTGCAGGACCAACAACCACCAACCCTACCTATTAGGGCTCAAATAATTATATTCCCTCTAAAAAAATTCCCAGAATTCCAAATGTCACACAACTGCAGAAATTCTCTGCAGCTGGAAAAATCACACTTCTGCTAGAGTGCCAGGGAAATCATAGTCAGCCGCTGTGGATTGTCCAAAGCAGCCCAATATCCTATACCTGGGATGAAAATGAAAATGTATTCTTATAATATTTCTTTGTTTATAAAGAAACCAAAATCCCAGAATTCTCACTACAAGTAAAGGCTTAAGAACTATATGTATAATCAAGGGTTACTTTAAAGTGTTTAATTTCTGCTCTGGCTAAATATTATTCAACAGTTAAAAATACCAAACTGGAGCAATAGAGTCTCTGAGTATTTAACAACACTTCTTGGAGGCCCACATTGATGATACTGATGTGGACAGAGGGATTAAAAGGGAGAATATTTTCCTCCTTGCTCTACAAAGGTCAACTAAGCCCCAGTGGATTGTAGGATATCTTTCAAAGAATCCTGTAACTATAGGAAGTAAGCTGTTTTCTTGTTCAGTAATGTCATGGAGATGCCACTAAGTGAATTTTAACCAGTGTCCAGTCTACAAAGAGGAGGATCAACACAAAGAAAAAAAATTCCTCCATAATTCCATGTGAAACATGTGTCAAACATGGCCTACCTTGACTTACACTATATAGATGGGTTAACTGATAAATGAAAGACTAGAGAAGTTCCTCTGAAGTCCAAGTGAGCCCTAAGGACCAGCTCTTCAACTGGCCCTGAAATTAAAAACACATACACTCAAACACTATATATATATAAAATTTCTCTTACAAAGTTTCCAAACATCATTAAGCAGGAGTCTGATGTAACAAACAGCTAATTTCACAATTACTTTTTGATCTGTGAAACAAAATTGGTGTCAATCTAAATCTAGCAAAGACTATTTCTCTGACCTTATCCTTCAACAGGGCTCTGGTAGATAGTTCAGCAAGCTTCACAATTACACTTCACCTTCTCAGATTCTGGTACAAGATCTCTGACTTCTTATTGTCTGTTGTTTTGTAGCAGGCAACATGTAAAGCATATAGGCTTCATAGAATCTACAGAAATGTGGTTACCTTATTAAATTCCTTGCTTAGTTTATCTTTTTAGTAGAACATACTAAGAATAATAATGAAAAAAGAATGTGCGTAGGAGGCCAAAAATTATGAATATAATTTTACTGAGTGACTTCTGAGCAAGTATGAGTGGAATATTTCACTTTTTACAATAAATAGCTTATTTTGGTCAATGTTGGTACAAACAATAGAGAAAAACAGATCCTAAAAAGCTACACATTGATGACTTTGTACAATTTGAGTTTAGTTCAAATATGAGCTCTGGTTGAATGTGTACAAGGAAGGGCTGGAGAGAACACTCAGTGATTAAGAACATGTATTGTGCTTGTGGAGGGCTCCCAGATGCCACATGGGTGCTCAGAACCTTAGCTCCATGGCATTCAATGCTTTTGGCTTCTATGGGTACATGTACTGTGGTACAGATATCTACCATATAGACATGTATTCATACACAAAATTAAAGATAAACCTTAAGAAAGTGTACAAGACCAAGATTTTTAAAAAAACACAAGAGAACTAAAATGGTTTATTCTCACACCCTTGGGATAATAAGTTCTGCACTTACACTTTCGCTACCCCTCTAATGACTTAATTCCAAGTCTGGGCACACATGATTCATCACTACAGGAGACAGAATTGATGAGAGGACCAGTGTTTCTGAAACAGACAATTCTTTAGAGGTGAGAATGTAGATGTGGGGGAGCTGTCTAGAGCACGAAGAACAGGGCAGGCCTTGGAGAGGCTCATTCACCTACCTGATGCTTGTTGTGGAGACACAATTACCACCTGCCTGCTCCTTGCTTTCCACCTTTTCCTCATCTTTGGAAAGATTACACATCATGCTAGACTGTGATTGTGAAAGCAGTACCCTTGGGCATCCGAGCAATCTTGAATTGTGTCACCCATCCCATAGCGTTCAGGGTAAGATACATCAGTGGATTAGTAAGAATCAGGCCTGGGTAGGAGCTGTTCATCTTTTTTCTCAAGAAACAGAATCCAAGTTATAATTCAGAAGACAATGTGTTCAAATTTAGATTATATGTTTGACAAAAATAACAACACTAATACATTTGTCCTAAAATTTAGGTGAAATTACCAAAGCCATAATAAATAGAAATGATGTTGAAGTATCAAATGACCAATCTGAGTATCTTTCAGGCATGTTGATTGATTACTGAAGTGTACATTGTAGCACTCAAGAAGTGACATGGGCTAGAGGCTTCTTTGACTGTGATGGAGATACTCTAGAGGGACATATAGAAGCACTGGCAGTTGGGATGGGGGAATTAGGATCCTGAGGACAGAGAAGATGTTCATGTGAACTCCTTAGTTTTACAGAAAGTTCTTGATTGTTTATTCCCCATTCTGATTTGAATGGAAGGTGTCTTCCAGAAGTTCATGTGTTTGAACACTTAGTCTTCAGTGGGTGGCTTTGTTTAGGGGAGTTGTGAACCTATTATGGGGTGGCAATTTGCTGGGGTTAAGACTGACTCTACATTCTGTTTTTTGTCTTTGCTTCCTGGTTGCTTGTTGAGATCAGACTGTGCTCTGTTCAAGTGACTTCATGCTGCACACCACAGCAGTTTCTCATGCTCTGTCTTGCATGCAGAGACTCCATTCTACAAGCAATTTTTGATTTTCTTTTGAGGATGGAAATGACTCAGTGCTAGGCTGAACAGGTGAATCACACCATCTGTCCAACCTCAGTTCTGCAGAACAGACTGATAAATGACTTCTTTCTGGAAGCAGAATGTGTGTCACCAATGTTTATATCAGGGAAAATGGAGGGTACCTAGACACATGGTTGTATTAAAATTACATTGGAGGAAACAGGCCCAAGAACTTATCACAAACACCAGACCAAGGAAAGTGTGGGACTCCACAAGGGAGCATCATTGAGAGCTACATGATCAGCACTGGGATGCTGGCAATCGCCACCAACCTGTCATCTGTCAGCCAGTATGTGCACCCACCAACCTATCATCTCAAGCCTGTGATCCACAGAAGCTTTGCCCTACAGAGACAGCCTCTTTCCTCCAGCTCCTTTGGGTTTCTTATCTCATCATAACAGACGGTATTTACATTTCTATGAGCTCACCTCAAAAACTTTATAAACTCTGCTGAGGCTTCTTAAATCTCCTGTACCATCGCACACACACACACACACTCTCACAAATACACACAAAAACACACACATACATACACAGACAAACACATAAACAAACATATACACATATACATGTATACACATGTGCACATATGCACACAAACAGACACACAAACATGAACATACAAAACCACATACTTACTACAGATTTCTGATTAGTGTAAGGTTACATGGGTGAAGCCATGATGCTAACCTGCATTTCTGTGGCATTAGACTTTTGGTTCATGAGGAGACATATGTAGAGAATATTTTCTATGCGTTGTATGATATAAGAGTGAATATTAGTAATTAATATAGAGATAAAAGAACTCGTGTTTAATCTTAGCCAGGTGACTGATGAAATCATGGGATCTCCTGAGTAAGAAAAACATTTTCTGTGAATGAAAAACTCAATAGGGTAAAAATGTAAGAGCCGTGAATCTGGTACCATTCTATTGGGAACCTCTTCCTTAGTTACACGAACCTAACTGTTTTGCTTCTGTTGTCTTCCAAATCAGCCTTCATTTTATACGTAGCGGGAGTTCAGCCTATTTACTCTCACAAAGCATTATCTGGAATTTTATTCAGAAAAAACTGGGACATTTTTACTTAGTAAAATAATGGCTCAAAAGGCTAGTCCACTAAAAAATAGCTATGGATTCTCTTCACAAGCAAAGTGCACTTACACAAGTGCTAGCATACATCATGGGCGACCTATAGCATGCTCTGATGCTCACCTTTTGGAGAGCAGAACAAATTCTATTTCCTTTTGGAGACCTCAATCTTTAGAAATGTGGTAAGAGGTTGGTATATTTAGTATGGAGAACCACTGGGTGGACAACAGGAGTTACTGAGTCATAGTTAAGGAGGAAACCAAGCCCAGGGGGAAGTAAAAGTGAGTCTTAGCTCACACCACTTTCATTTCTAAGTGGCTGAAAAAGCTCAAATTATTCTATGAAAAAGATTACTCATGGCTAAAAATAGTACTTTACCTACAAATGTCCAGTTCTGTTAAAATGAATTTCAGGTATGATGGAAACTCTCTCTTGAGATGGAATTTCAGCTACCTTGGAACATCATCTTCCCTAGCAAATAGCCAATGGATCCTTGGTCCTTCCCACAAGTTTTCTTACCCATAAAGACTGGTGTAGAAGGCAGGACTTCTCCAGCCACTTCTGACCATATGCTTATCTCTAAACTAAATTAGTCTCTCTGGGCTTGGACAAGGCTCTCAAGCCTTTGGCATTGCATGATCTCTGCAATGACCCAGCTTCCCCCTCCTGTGAGTCTGGAGTTGCTGGTGCCTCTGGGCAGCTTTCTGACTATGATCCACTCACACAGGTGCTTCCAGGGAGTTAATCCATATTTATTTCTGCTGCATCGGGGTTTTGGTTAATGCTATAATGTGTGCTAACACTGTGTTTTCTCCACTCTTCCACCCCAGTGACTCCCTGGGCATGCTCTCAAGGCATTCTACCACTTCCTTCACAGGAAGCTATCTTGTCACTCTGAAAGCACTGTTTTCAACAGTTTCTAACTCCTCCCAGCTCTTCTCATGGGGCCCCAATGCTGGGACCCTTCCATAGGACAGCTGATTTCTCTTTCCTCTTTTCTTTTCTATATGAGTCCTTATTTTCTTTCCTTGCTAGTCTCTAACAAAATAGATTAATCACAGAAGACTTTATCATTCCACTAAGGATGCTTTTTATCTTTACTGGTTTTCTTCCTATAAATTCTTACCACTCCTCAGCTTATCCTAAGTCAGCTCTTGTTACATGTTATCAGTTCTGCACATCAGCTCTACTTCCAACAGCTTCTAGCATCATTCCCTGACACTTCTTAGCTCACTTTTGCCAGCCTAGTGCCTTTCCTTGATTCTGATAATGTATCGTTGACTGACAATGTGCTCATCCTCCCACAAGTAAATTGTTCCCTCTACAAAGAGCCTCCTTCATGTAGTGTAGGTTAGGAGATTTGCATTGGTGCTTTTTAATTACCTGGGGAATTCTGATGTATAGCTGAAGTCAAGAAGCACCTCCCACTCCTGTTGTGGATAGAGAGGGGTGTGCTTGAGGTCATCACATCTAGGCAACTCTAATGCAGTCCACCAAATATGAGTGGCTCTGACCCTGAATCCCTTGCTGCTTAAATGTTATTGATGATTTTCATCATATATATATATATATATATATATATATATATATATATATATTTATAGCAAGGATGTATTTTACAAGTTAATTGAACCTACAACTAGAAAAAGGTTTCTAAATTCTCCCAGGTTGATGATATTTACTATAAGAGCAGCCTTGAGCTCTTAGAAATTTTGGAGGGAAGTCAGCTATTTCACCATGTGGTACAGTGGGATTGAGGACTGTGAATATCAAAGCCTCCTATGGTGTGTGGGAAGGTTTACAAAAACCATGTATAGCATCTATATTCTTTAAGTGATTTGAAAACCTCTCAAGACTGAAAACTCTATTGCTAGTGGCATGATTTAATCTTCACACATATAAATGGCTACTTTGAATCTTTGGGAAGGAACATGGTGTGACAGATTTTATTAGCTGTTTTTCAAGCTTGAGTATTACATTGACCACTTATTAACTTTCTGGGTTAACATCCATAGAAATGACTTCATGATTTCTAGAAGGTATACAGTCTTAACTGACAGTTGCCTTAATAACAACGTACAAGACTCTGATCTGGTCAATCTACATACTTTGTGTTTGGGAAATTTTTCAGTATGCATATATACATGTGAAAACACACACACTCACATACATACACAGAGATATACATACACAGAGTGAGACAAATAGAGACAGAGACAGAGAGACACACAGAGTCACAGAGAGAGGGAGAGAGAGAGAGAGAAAGAGCATATTTTACTTGGCTGGTATGTTTCTCTCTATAAAAACTTAAAAAGAAATTCAATAGCATATCAGTTAAGTGACCCAAAAAGTAATTGGAAAAAAACCTGAATAGAAATTTCTCCAAAATGAAATATAAATGCTATGCAAGAACATGACAATGTGATCAACACTGCATTCAGATGGAAGAAAAAACTGCAATGGGCCATCATTTCAAACATTAATGGGATTATTATTTTAAATTTACAATAAGTATTGGGGGTGGAAAAAGAGAACCCCTGTATATTACTGGCAGAAACTTCAATTAGCACTTTGGTCCAATTTGACAAACTTGTGAAATTTATGAATAAATCTGAATGTTTACTTATTTTTTACAGTCACAAAAATAGTGAGATTATTGGCCTTGTACATAGAAAGCATATCATTACTGTTGGGAAAGATAAGCAAAGCAGTAATATAGGTTGAATGTCTCAGAAAGAGATTTAATTACAAGCTGACAGTCTATAATGAAAGCTGTTCTCATAGGAAAAGGAGAAGCAATGGGATTTCTATGTATGGCATGGAAAGACAGTTATGGTTCATAGGGAGCAAACTAGAAAACAACACAGTGAAACTGTATTCTCTCTCAGCCAGAGCTTCTGCCAAAGTGACACTGTGGCAAGAGGAGGGTGATTGCTGTGTAGACAAGAGATAAAATCTGAGAGATTGGAAAAGTGTGATGGGCAATTTTTTGTAGGACATAGTGAAGCATGAGTCTGGCTGTCATGGTTTAAATATGCTTGGCCCAGGGAATGGCACTGTTTGGAGGTGTGGCCTTGTTGGAATAGGTGTGTCACTGTGGGCATGGGCTTGAAGAACTGCATCCTAGCTGACTGGAAGTAAATCTTCCACTAGTAGCCTTCAGATGAAGATGTAGAACTCTCAGCTCTGCCTGTACCATGTCTGCCTAGATGCTACCATCTTCCTTCTTTGAGGATTATGGACTGAACCCCTGAACCTGTAAGCCAGCCCTAATTAAATATTATCCTTATAAGAGTTGCCTTGGTCATGGTGTCTGTTCACAGCAGTAAAACCCCAACTAAGACACACTGGCTATGCCTGTGAGGGCTTTTACAAGGAATAGAAAGACACATGTATTTGTCAGCACCATCACACATACTAGAGACTTGGATGGAATAAAACTGGGGAAAGAAAACAATAAATAAATATAATTAAAAAAATAAAAACACTTACTGTCAGGTGGTCCATGGGCATAAAGAAACCACAATGGTGGCATTCATAGTTTTAAGTTCACTTGAATACTTAATGTGAGCCTGGCAGTAATGATAACAAAATAAAATAAGCCTTTTTTAAAAAGAGAAAAAATGCAGCTGAGTGTAAATTTGGAATAGAAATATCAAGCTCTCCAAAGATCATCTTACATCAACAGTAAAGGTATTTATCTTCCTTCTAGTTTGTGGCTTTGTGGCCTGTATTATCTGGCTATTTGGAACACTATAAAATGCCCATTGATTTATTATACACAATACAGTTTGAAGGAGAAAACTCTGACCGTGTAGAATGTTCTAACCTAAGTTAGAATGTTTTCTGTTATTAACACACATGACTGTATGCTCACTATGATATAGCTATACTCACATTCATAATACCCTGGTCAAACCCATCTGCTCTTTCTGTGCACTCCCCTCCCCAGTGTCCAGTAGGTACCACCCCTCTAACACCCTCTTAGTTTAGCTTCCACATATGGAGAAGAACCTGCAGCATGTATCTTCCTGTGGTATGGCTCACCTTCCTTAATGCAGTGCCCTCTATATCCATCTTGATTCACTGCAGAAGACAGAATTTCTGTCACCTTATGGTTGAGCATTAATCCGCCGTGTGTTTTTTAGTTACAATTTCTCTTAGCACTCATTTGTTGATGCCATCTAGGCTGAGTCTATACCCTTTGTGTCTCCTCCTTCCTCACCCTTGATTCCATGTCTTAGATATGACAAATATCCACAGCAAACAGGGCTTGCTAGTACTCCAAATCATAGTTTAAGTAAGTCATAAAGAGCAACACTATATTTTTATCAGCTCTCAGACATGATTTATGAAAGATATATCCTGTGGCAGGTCAGTTGGTGTCTTTTCACAAACAATCTTGTATGAGACTCTATTATTAACAAATAAGAAAGCATGCAAGCCCTCAAATAGTTGTGATAGAGAGTATTAAATCCTTGCCCAGAAGAATGCCACTTCTAGGTAGTATAAATCACTGCACCTGACTATCAGGTGACTAAATGTTCTTTTCCAAGTATGGCAGAAGACTGAATGATTCCCACAGAACATCATTGCTTCCAGCTTGAACACTGGGTGATGACAATATACAGGTTAGCTTTACTGTGATGGGGTACATGATGAGGAAGCCATGAGTAACTCTTATTTTTACCACCTTTGCTACTGCACCCATAGGCCCACTGTGTAAGCCCTGGAGTAATTATCAGAGCCATGTGGCATGACCACTATCTATTGGTAGTTTGTCCCTTTTTTATATTGACAGGTGACCATTAACTCTAAATATGTCCGCATACCTCATTCCTTCTCATATCGACTTTCCCATCACTAGAAATACTAGTCGTTAATCTTCCTAGTTTCTTCCCTTTGGATCCTGACACTTAGATACCCTTCTGAGTAGAACTGCAGTGTGGTCACAGTCTACTATGGGCTAACATCAATAGACAGAGCCATATCATAAATGGACCCGTGGTATGTTCTTTCTTTGTATACCTGCTGGCCATAAATAAAGCCCAATGACATCATAAGTATCAGGTAGGTAAATGCTCCAGCAATTGAAGTAAAGGTCACCTGTGTCTGGATGTTGTGTGAACGTTTTTTGGAGATACATGAATAAATGACTGTCAATCACTAACACGTTACCAGTGGCAGACTCTTGGCTACCAATGGGTTTAATTGAGATTACTTATGGGAACACGAATGAGGAGCTGCTTGCAAGAGTATGGGCAGCTCTGATCTCTTCATCTCTGATAATTATCTTCTCTTTGGAGCAGGGAGATGATTAGAACCCTTCCCTGCAGAGTCATACTGCACCCCATGTGCCACTCATGCCCCCAGGTACCATTTGAAGTTTTTGAAGACGATCTTGTATGCCCATGAGTATTCTGATGCTTCGGTGATATTAATGGGTCAGTCTTGTGAGGGTCTTTATCTGGGTAATCATTGTTCTGATATTAAAATAAAGCAAGGGCCACACTGTGTTTGGAAGATGCTGTTCCACAATCACAGAGCACCTTTTTGGATACCATATTTGCTTCCCTAGGATTCTGAATATCCTGTTGTGAATATGTGATGGGCTGTTTTTCAATATTAGTACATTCTAGACATATACTATTAATATTATGACAAATACTTGGCAGATGGTCACTCAGTATTTGCATGGAGCTATACTGAAAATTAGCAGCCTCTTACTGCACTTGACATGAGTTGAAAGACCATCTCATGTGTGGTATAGACACTCTGTCAAAGAAGAAATAAGTCCTCAAATACAGACCTCTTTCATTGTGAACGTAGGTACAAAGTTGCAATAACTTTTGCAATAAATTATCTTTTATGCTGGAGCAATGCCTGAGTATGCCTCAAGCCTCTGAATTCCATATTATCTCAGGTCCTGTGAGAAGCAAACATGTAAGATGTTAAAGATACAAGAGATTGGTTAGGGTGATGCCAGTGCAAGTACAGCCCCCAGGTTGTAATGCATCTCTGATGCTTAGGACACAAGAAGAGAAGTCAGCAGGGATGAAGAAGGATTCTAAGACTGCAACACACATCTCAAAAGCTCTGTCTTGACTTAAGAACATTATGACTCAAAGTAACCTGTGAAGCATTCAGAGCATATCATGTACAAATGCTCTGGAATTTTTACTTTCTAGTATTCAGTTAAAAAGAACATTGTGGCAAAACACGACCTTGATTCAAATGTGCTGGTAGAATTAGACGGTGGTAGTTGAGATGTTGGTCTTTTGTGCTACCTAAAGTCAGATTTCTTAAAGGCATATTCAAATTCATTTTTAAAAAGTTTAAATATTCATTGATCTCTTTGAATTTCTTGGAAATTAGTTTCCATTTTCTAGCTTGCTTAGATATTAGCAGATCATATAGTGTATATGCCACTACAATGCTGATAAGGCTAATTTTGTATACCATCAATATACATGGCTTTCGTAATGACCTGAAAGGTACTGAGGTGATCTAATTTTCCTTGTTTTATGTTATGATTGAAAGAGGAGAGACAAGACAGTGAAAATGTATTATTATTTGATACAGATATATAATAAAAAGTATTTTTGAGTCTCCTTTCTGATGGGTTTCAAAATGAATACATTGAGGAAACCAATAGCTACTAAAAATGAAGGTTGTATTTATCTGCTGTAGCAAAGATGCTTTTTTCAACACAGTATCTATAATTAGGACAATCATTTGTTAAGTTTACTACAGTCTATCACCATCTGCCATACCAGTCTGTCTGGTGCAGGGCCATACTAATGAATTAAGCAGGACCATGGTGCAAACCACAAACTCTGATTCTTTAAGGATTGCAATACTCTCTACTGGTCCAGCTGGGTTGTGATATAGAATATAATTTACAAGGGAGATGGAATTTCAATTGATTTCATGCAGCCCATTTTGTTATAAAGGCTCATATACTCTATGTAGTGGGAAATGAACTAGAGGGTATACTTAGTTCCTAAGTTATACTGATCTCATTCAAGGACAAGAGAAGTGAACATAGACTGATGGCCCAGTAGGATCACTGTGAGGGAAAAATAGTACACCCAGCCCAGAATTCCATTTAAGCATGTATCTTCTATTCTGCATTTATGTAATTGAATAAGATTAGTATTGCAGAACTCCTGATTACCTTATATTTTGCTACCCACCATAAGAAAGGAATTTTTCTGTTTGCCCAATGTCTCATGAGTAAATGGATGCAGGATTCTTTGTTTGTAGTTTGGTGGAACACTTTTGACACATGTATTCTCCTTAATTGATGAGCTCTCCATTTGAAAACTGGTGAAAATATGGAAAATGGGTTGTATCAACTGATAGCAACCTTCTGTTTCCCATTACAAAACCAGTATTGCATGAGTCATGAAATACTGTGATCAAATTTTTCATAACTTTTCTCCTATAAATTTCAGAGTTTCTTAGCCACAAGGAAGATCACTGTGAGTCAGGACCCCATAGTGGTCAAACCATTCAAATAGCTTACCACCATCACACTGGTCATTTGCCCCCTGGTGATTAAGGAAATGATATGATTTTGCTGTTCTAGCTAGGGGTGGTCAGTTGCCTCGCTGTGTTGGGCCCTCCCTAGTGCTTTAGTGACCACAGTATCCTTTGGGACCTTCTACTACCCACAGTCATCTGGTGATTTTTGGGCTTCCTATGATAAATTCATTTTTTCCTGAATCTTTTCTCCTTACTTTATCTACTAAAGCAGTTTTGCTTCATTAAAAAAAATTCCTTAAAGAAGTATCTAGAAACCATAAGCAAATAGTGAAAGGAAATGAATAAAACAGTTCAAGACCTAAAAATGAAAATAGATTCAATAAAGAAAAACCAATCTGAGGAAAATCTGAAAATTACAATTTTAGGAAATCAAGCAGGAACCTCAGAGGCAAGCCTCATCATTAGAATATAAGAGATGGAAAGGATAATATTAGGCATTGAAGACAATGATAGAAGAAATGAACACCTAGGTCAAAGAAAATATTAAACCTAAAAAGTTCTGGCACAAAACATCCAGGAAATATGGGACAATATAAAAAGATAAAATATAAATAAAGGAAGGGGAAGAAAACCAGGTCAAAGATGGAGAAATTTCTCAACAAAATTTCCTAGCTTTAAAGAAGGAGAATCCCATTATGGTGCAAGAAGCACACAGAACACCAAATATAATGAACCGGAAAAAAATTCCCTTGACACATAGTAATCAAAACACTAAATGGGCCATAGAGAACAAAGAAAGAATATTAAAAACTGCAAAGGTTAAAAGAAAGACCTAGTAAGATATAAAACCAGTTCTATTAGAAAAATATCGCTTCTGGTTTCCATCTGTGGCGGGAGACCTCTGCCTGGGCCACCAGGGCTCCATAGCCAAATAGTGCTGGGAGAAAGCTAACCTCCCAGGAGTGTGGAAAATCCCGTGAGAGGAGGTAAGAGGACTAACAGTGTTCAGTGGGACTCACCCGGAATCCTTAGGATGCAGGGACTGAGGAACAGCCTGAAAGAAGGAGCCTTCCAGTTTTCATCTGTGGCAAGAGACCTCTGCCGGGGCTACCAGGGCTCTATAGCCAAATAGTGCAGGGAGAAAGTTAGCCTCCCAGGAGTGTGGGCAAGCCTGTCTGCTCAGAGGGACTCACCTGGAATATCCAGGACACAGGAACTGAGGAGTAGGTTTCTGGTTTCTTTCGGTGGCCGGGGAGCAGAGCCTGTGACATGGGGCTCCATACTCAAATAGAGCCAAGAAAGAGTTGGTATCCCAGGAGTGCCAACACACCTTCAAGCTCAGGAAAGACCATCACTTCTTTTCAAATTCACTGGACAAAGAGGGACCTTTGCAGAGCCATCAGGACACAAGAAACAAGGGTCAGCTGGGGACTAGATCATTCTGGTTTCTGTCTGCACCCCAGACCTGACCCTATACCACAGCTCTTCAAACTTAAATTCCTCTAAGAGAGGAATCTTCAAGGATCTTCCAGGAGTATTGACACAGAGGCTTGCAGGAAAGACAAGCCACAGTCAGAAAGAGTAAGATCAGCTAACACTAGAAATAACCAGATGGCGAAAGGCAAGGACAAGAACATAAGGAACAGAAACCAAGGCTACTTGGCATTATCAGAACCCAGCTCTCCCACCACAGGAAGCCCTGGATACCCCAACACACCAGAAAAAGAAGTCTCAGACTTAAAATCACATCTCATGATGATGATAAAAGATTTAGAGAACACTGGTAAATAACTAGAAGCCCTTAAGGAGACAACACAAAAACCCCTTAAAAAATTACAGGAAAACACAATCAAACAGGCAGAATTACAGGAAAATACAATAAAATAGAAGAAGGAAATGAACAAAAACATCCAGGAACTAAAAATAGAAATAAAAACAATAAAGAATACACAAAGGGAGACAACCCTGGAGTTAGAAAACCTAGAAAAGAAATCAGTAGTCATAGATGCAAGCATCACCAACAGAATACAAGAGATAGAAGAGAGAATCTCAGGTGCAGAAGATACCACAGAAAACATTGACACAACACTCAAAGAATAGGCAAAATGCAAAAAGCTCCTAACCCAAAACATCAGGATATCCAGGATATATTGAGAAGATAGAACCTGAGGATAATAAGTATCAAAGAGTCTGAAGATTCCCCACTTAAAGGACCAGTAAATATCTTCAACAAAATTATAGAAGAAAACTTCCCTAACCTAAAGAAAAAGAGGAACATAAATATACAAGAAGCCTACAGAACTCCAATTAGGTTGGACCAGAAAAGAAATTGCTCCTGGCACATTATAGTTAAAACACCAAATACACAAAATAAGGAAAGAATATAAAAAAAATAAGGGAAAAAGGTCAAGTCACATATAAAGGAAGACCAATCAGAATTATACCAGACTTCTCACCAGAGACTATGAAAGTTAGAAGATCCTGGGCAGATGTCATACAGACCCTAAGAGAACACAAGTGCCAGCCCAGGCTGCTATACCCAGCAAAAGTCTTAATTACCATAGATGATGATACAAGATATTCCATGGCAAAACCAAATTTACACAGTATGTTTCCACAAACCCAGCCCTACAAAGAATAAAAGATGGAAAACGCCAACTCAAGGAGAAAACTACACCCTAGAAAAAGCAAAAAAGTAATCTTTCAACAAACTCAAAAGAAGATAGCCAAACATAAAATAGCATTGAAAGTAACAGGAAGCATCAATCACTATTCCTTACTATCTCTTCACATCAATGGACTCAATTTCCCAATAAAAAGACATAGACTGACAGACTGGATCCATAAACAAGACCCAGCATTTTCCTGCATACAGGAAAGACACCTTCATGTTAAAGACAAATTAAACCTCAGAATAATGGGATGGAAAACAATTTTCCAGGCAAACAGCCCCAACAAACAGGCAGAATTGCCATTCTAATATCGGATAAAATCGACTTCCAACAAAAATTAATCGAAAAAGATAAGGAAGGACACTTCATACTCATCGAAGGAAAAAATCTACCAAGAAGAACTCTCAACTCTGAACATCTATGACCCGAAGGCAAGGGCACCCAGATTCATAACAGAAACTTTACTAAAGCTCAAAGCACACACTGCAACTCACACAATAATAGTGGGAGACTTCAACACCCCACTATCACCAATGGACTGATCTTGGAAACACAAAATAAACAGAGACACAGTAAAACTAACAGACGTTATGAAGCAAATGGATTTAACAGATATCTATAGAACATTTCATCCTAAATCCAAAGAACATACCTTCTCCTCAGCATCTCATAGTATCTTCTCAAAACCTGATCATATAATTGGTAACAAAAATAAAACCTCAACAGATATAAGAAGATTGAAATATTCTCATGCCTCCTATCAGATCACAATGGAATAAGGCTGGTCTTCAATGGCAACAACAGAAAGCCCACATACACATGGAAGCTGAACAACATTCTACTCAATGATAACTTGGTCAAGGAAGAAATAAAGAAAGGAATCAAAGACTTCCTAGAATTTAAAGAAAATGAAAGTACAACATACCCAAACCTATGGGGCACAATGAAAGCAGTGTTAAGAGGAAAACTCATAGCTCTGAATGCCTCCAAAAAGAAACTGAAGAGAGCATATACTAGCAGATTAACAGCATACATCAAAGCTCTTGAACAAAAAGAAGCTAAAACACTGGAGAGGAGTAGAAGGCAGGAAATAATCAAATTAAGGGCTGAAATCAGACAAATAGAAACTAAAAGAACTATACAAATAATCAACAAAACCAGGAGCTGGTACTTGAGAAAATCAACAATATAGATAAACCCTGAGCCAGACTAACCAGAGGGCACAGAGACAGTATCCAAATTAACAAAATTAGAAATGAAAAGGGAGATAAAACAACAGATTCTGAGGAAATTAAAAAATCTTCAGATCCTGCTACAAAAGCCTATATGGAACAAAATTGGAAAATCTGAATGAAACGGACAAGTTTCTAGACAGATACCAAATACCAAAGTTAAGTCAGGATCAGGTAAACCATCTAAACAGTCCAATAACCCTTAAAGAAATAGAAACAATCATTAAAAGTCTCCCAACCAAAAAAAGCCCAGGACTAGATGGGTTCAGTGCAGAATTCTAGCAGACCTTCAAAGAAGACCTAATACCAATACTCTTCAATCTATTCCACAAAATAGAAACAGAAGGAACACTACCCAATTCATTCCATGAGGCCACAGTTACACTGATACCAAAACCTCACAAAGTCCCAACAATAAAAGAAAACTTCAGACCAACATACTTTATGAATATCAATGCAAAAATACTCAATAAAATCCTTGCAAACTGAAACCAAGAACACATCATTCACCATGATCAAGTAGACTTCATCCCAGGGATGCAGGGATGGTTCAATACCTGGAAGTCCATCAGGGTAATCCTCTACATAAACAAACACAAAGAGAAAAAACACATGGTCATTTTGTTAGATGCTGTAAAAGCGTTTAACAAAATTCAACATCCCTTCATGAGAAAAGTCTTGGCAAGATCAAGAATTCAAGGAGCATACCTAAACATAGTAAAAGCAATATACAGAGAACCAGTGGTTAGCATCAAACTAAATGGCGAGAAACTCGACGCAATTCCACTAAAATCAAGGATGAGGCAAGGCTGCCCTCTTTTTCCCTATCTATTCAATATAGTACGTGAAGTTCTAGATAGAACAATTAGATAACAAAAGGTCAAAGGGATACATATTGGAAAGGAAGAAATAAAAATATCACTATTTGCAGATGATATGATGGTGTACTTATGTGACCCGAAAAACTCCACCAGAGATCTGCTACAGTGGATAAACACCATCAGCAAAGTGGCTGGATACAAAATTAACTCAAGCAAATCAGTAGCCTTCCTATACTGGAAGGATAAACAGGCTGAGAAAGAAAATAGGGAAATGATACCCTTCACAGTTATCACAAACAGTATAAATATCTTGGTGTAACCCTAACTAAACAAGTGAAAGGTCTATATGAGAAGAACTTTAAGTCTCTGAAGAAAGAAATTGAAGAAGACCTCAAAAGATGGAAAGATCTCCCATGCTCATGAATTGGCAGGATTAATATAGTTAAAATGGCCATCTTGCCAAAAGCACTCTACAGATTCAATGCAATCCCCATCAAAATTCCAACTCAATTCTTCATAGAATTAGAAAGAGCAAAAACTAGTCTCAACAATAAAGAGGCTTTTGGGGGAATCAGCCACCCTGACCTCAAGCTGTACTACAGAGCAGTGGTGATAAAAACCTCATGGTATTTATACAGTGACAGGCAGGTAGATCAATGGAAGAGAATGGAAGATTCAGAAATGAACCCACATGCTTATGGTCACTTGATCTTTGAAAAAGGGACTAAAATCATCCAATTGTAAAAAGACAGCATTTTCAACAAATGGTGCTGGTTCAACTGGTGGTTTACATGTAGGAGATTGCGAATTGATCCATTCCTTTCTCCCTGTACAAAGCTCAAGTCCAAGTGGATCAAGGACCTTCACACACAACTAGATATACTGAATCTAATAAAAGAGAAAGTGGGGAAAAGTCTGGAACACATGGGCACAGGGGAAAAGTTCCTAAACAGATCACCAATGGCTTATGCTCTAAGATCAAGAATCCACAACTGGGACCTCATGAAATTGCAAAGCTTCTGTAAGGCAAAGGACACTGTAATTAGGACAAAACAGCAACCAACAGATTGGGCAAAGATCTTTACCAATCCTCTGTCTGATAGAGTGCTAATATCCAATGTATACAAAGAACTCAAGAAGCTAGACTCCAGAGATCCAAATAATCCTATCAAAAAATGGGGAACAAAGCTAAACAGAGAATTCTCAAATGAGGAAACTCGAAGGGCTGAGAAGCACCTAAAGAAATGTTCAACATCCTTAGTCAGCAGGGAAATGCAAATCAAAACAACCCTGAGGTTCTACCTCATACCAGTCAGAATAGTTAAGATAAAAAACTCGGGTGACAGCAGATGTTGGTGAGGATGTGGAGAAAGAGGAACACTCCTCCATTGCTGGTGGGATTGTTAGCTGATACAACCACTCTGGAAATCAGTTTCTTTGACTCTCAGAAAAATGAACATAATACTGCCTGAGGACCCAGCTATTCCACTCCTGGGCATATACCCAGAAGGTGCTCCAACATGTAATAAAGACACATGCTCCACTATGTTCATAGCAGCCATATGTATAATAGCCAGAAGCTGGAAACAACCCAGATGTTCCTCATCAGAGGAATGGATACAGAAAATGTGGTACATTTACACAACGGAATACTATTCAGCTATTAAAAACAATGACTTCATGAAATTCTTAGGCAAATGGATGGAACCTGAAAATATCATCCTGAATGAAGTAACTCAGTCGCAAAAGAATGAACACAGTATGTGCTCACTGATAAGTAGTTATTAGCTCAATATTAAGAATACTCAAGAGTCATTTCACAACAACCATTGGGCTGAGTGTGAGGTCCCAGATGGAGGAGCTGGAAAAGGGACTGAAGGAGCTGAGAGAGTTGGCAGCCCTATGGAAGGAGCAGCAGTGTCAACCCAGCTTATAAAAGGTGCTAGAAGGCGAAACTCTGCTCTAAAGAGGTTAAACTTTCAGGAAACACAAGGAATAAATAATTCTAGACCAGCAAATCAAAATAGGGGAAACACACAAACACTCCACTACTACCACCACCACAACAACAGCAATAAAATAACAGGAATCCACAAACATTGCTTATTGATATCTCTCAACACCAATGGTCTCAATTCCTCCAATAAAAAGAAACAGACTAGCAAAATTGATATGCAAACAGGATCCATCCTTCTGCTACATTTAAAATGCACACCTTAACATCAAGAATAGTTATCACCTCAGATAAAAGGACAGAAAAATACATTCCAAGAAAAATTACTAAGAAACAAGCAGGTACATTAATTTTAAAATCATATGGTAGACTTCAAGCCAAACTAATTAAAAGTGATAGGAAAGGGCAAAAGGAAAAATGTATCTAGAGGGTGTTTCAATTTTTAACATCTATGTACCAAACACAGGGGCATTGAAGTTAATAAAAGAAACATTATTACAACTTATATCATATATTGACCTTCACACACTGACAGTAGACTTCAAATCTTTACTTTCTCTGATAGACAGATCATCCAGACAAAAGCTAAGCAGAGGAATGATTGAGTAAGTGATGCTATAAGCCAGATAGACCCAATAGATATCTACAATACATTTTACCCAAACACAAAGAATTTACCTTCTTCTCAACACCTTGTGGAACTTTCTGCAAAATTAACCACATATTCAGGCACAAAGCAATTCTCAAAAGATACGGGGGAATTGAAATAACATCCCACGTCCTGTCTAACATCCATGTCAGATAAAGAAGGCTATCAATAATAACAGAAACAACAGAAAGCTTACAATCTCATGGAAACTGAAAAACTCATATCTGAATGAAAAATGGGTCAAGACAGAAATTAATAAAGAAATTGAAGATTTTCTAGAATTGAATGAAAATTAATATGCAACAATTTACAGACTTATGGGACACAATGAAGGCTGTTCAAAGAGGCAAGTTCACAGGACCAAGTGCCTACATGACAAAATTGGAAAGATCTTATACTAGCGACTTAAAGCACACCTGAAAGCTATAGAACAGAAGAAATCACACTCAAAAAGAGTAGAGAGCAAGAAATAACCATACTCAGGGATAAAATCAATAAAATACCAAATTGACAATAAAAAAATTTAGAAAGAATCAAGGCACAAAGAGTTGGTTCTTTGAGAAAATCAGTAAGATTGACAAACACTTATCTAAATTAGCTATAAGTCAGAGAAAGAATATCCAAATTAACAAAATTATAATTGAAAGGGGGAATGTAATGACAGATACTAAAAAAAACCACAGAGATTCACAAGGAAATAATTTAAAAATCTGCACTTCCCCAAATTGGAAAATCTAAAAGAAATAGATAATTATCTTGATACATACCACTTGTCAAAATTAAATAAAAATCAAACAAGTAACTGAAACAGACCTATTAACTCTAGTAAAGTAGAAATAGTAAGTGAAAATCTACCTAATTACCCAAACTGAATAAAACAAAGCAGCAACAAACAAATACAAATAAACAAACAAACAAGAACAGGGCAAGGTGATTTGAATGCAGAATTATACCAGACTTCCGAAGAAGAGGTAATGCCAACACCCCTCAAATTATTCCACAAAATAGAAACAGAAGAAACATTGCCTAACTTGTTTTACAACACCATAGTTACCCTAAATTCAAACTACATAAAGACCTAACAAAGAAAAAGTGTTGTAGACTATCCTTCCTTTTGAAAACAGATGCAAAAATACTCAATAAAATACAAGCAAACTGTAGTCAAGAACACATTAAAAAGAGCACCCACTATGATCAAGTATGCTTCATTCCAATGATGCAGGGATCATTCAACATATGTTAAAAAAGTTAATAAATGTTATCCACCATATAATATATAATGTATAAATGTATAAACAAACATAAAAATAAAAACTAAAACAAAACAAAAACCATGGTCATCTTATTAAATGCAGAAAGGCCTTTCACCAAATCCTATACTCCTTCATGATAAAAGTTCTAGAGAGTTTAGGAATACAAGGGATACAAATCAACATAATAAAGGCAATTTACAGCAAGCTCATAGCCAATATCAAGAGGATAAAGTTGTTCATTCTTTCCATATGTCATTAATATAATACTTAAAGTCTTAACAGAAGCAGTAAGACAGACGAAAGAGATCAAGAGGGTATAACTGAAAAGGAAGAAGTCAGAGTATCTTTATTTGCTGGTGATATGATAATATGTATAAATGACTCTTAAAATGTCACAGAGAAAATCCTAGAGCTAAGAAACAGTTTCAGAAAAGTAGCAAGATATTAAATCAGCTCACAAAAATTAGTAGAGCCTTCCTATATACAAATGGCAAGCTGACTGAGAAAGAAATCAGGTAAACATTTTTTAAAATATTTTGGTGACTCTAACCAAGCAAGTGAAAGACTTGTCTAATAAAAACCTTAAGAGAGTAAATAAATTAATTAATAGAAGATATAAAATAAAAAGATCTTCCATATTCATGATCAGCAGGATAAATATAGTAAAATTGCCATCCTATCAAAAACAATCTGCAGATTCAATGCAACCCCCATAAAAATTCCAACACCATTTCTCAGAGATCTTGAAAGAGCAATTTTTACCTTCATATGGAAGCACAAAACACCCAGGATAGCTAAAACAGTCTAGAATAGTTAAAAAACAAAACAAACAAACAAAAAAACAAAAAAGAAAAATCTGCTGGAGGCATCACCATCCCTGATTACAAATTGTACTAGAGAACTACAGAACTATAGTAAACAAACAAACAAGCAAACAAACAACAAAACCAAAATCCAGCACAGTATCAACGCACACACACACACACACACACACACACACACACACACACACACATACACAGAGAGAGAGAGAGAGAGAGAGAGAGAGAGAGAGAGAGATCACATTGATCAATGAAATTGAATTGAAGACCCAGACATAAATCCGCATACATGTGGACACATGATTTTTGATAAAGAGGCCAGAAATACATATTGGAAAAAAGGATAGCATTTTAAGAACTGGTACTGGCCAAACTAAACAGCTGCGTGAAGAAGAATCTAAATAGATCTATATTTATCACCCTGAACAAACTCAACTCCAAATATACCTAAAACCTCACATAAAACCACATGCACTGAACCTGATAGAAGAATAAACTGGGAAAAACCTTGAATTCATTGGCATAGGAAAACACATCCTGAATATAATACTGTTAGCATTGTCACTAAGATCAACAATGAATAGAAACACATGAAACTGAATAGCTTCTGTATGGCAAAAGACACCATCATTTGAACAAAGCAGCAGTCTACAGAATGGTAAAAGAATTTTTTATTGGTTTCCATCTGTGACAGGAGACCTCTGTCTGGGCCACCAGAGCTCCATAGCCAAATAGAGCTAGGAGAAAGCTATACTATCAGGAGTGTGGGCAAGCCCATCTGCTCAGAGGGACCCACCTGGAATACCTAGGACACAGGGACTGAGGAGTGGGCTTCTGGTTTCTTTTGGTGGCCGGAAAGCAGAGCCTGTGACACAGGGCTCCATACTCAAATAGTGCCAGGAGAGAGCTGGTATCTCAGGAGTGCCAACACACCTTCAAGCACAGATAAGACCACCATTTCTGTTCAAATTCATTGGATCAAGAGGGACCCTTGCAGAGCCATCAGGACACAGGAACTAAGGGCAGCTGGGGACAAGATCTTGCTGGTTTTTGCCTGCACCCCAGAGCTGACCTTCACAGCTCTCCAAACCCAAATTCCTCTCAGAGTAAACTGGTCTTCAAGGAGTATTGTCACCAAGGCTTGCAGGAGGGACAAGGCACAGTCAGAGAGAGAAAGACCACCTAACACCAGAGATAACCAGATGGCAAAAGGCAAGGGCAAGAACATAAGGAACAGAAACCAAGGCTACTTGGCATTATCAGAACCCAGCTCTCCCACCACAGGAAGCCCTGGATACCCCAACACACAAGAAAACCAAGACTCAGATTTGAAATCACTTCTCATGATGATAGAAGAAGTTAAGAAGGAAATAAATAAGTCCCTTAAAGAAATATAAGAGGACACAGGTAAATAACTGGAATCACTTAAAGAGGAAACACAAAAATCCCTCAAAGAATTACAGGAAAACACAATAAAACAGATGAAAGAAATGACCAAAACCATCCAGGAACTATAAACAGAAATAGAAATAATAAAGAAATCACAAAGGGAGACAACCCTGGAATTAGAGAT
The DNA here is from genome assembly GCA_019843965.1 of Rhynchomys soricoides. Taxonomy (NCBI): domain Eukaryota; kingdom Metazoa; phylum Chordata; class Mammalia; order Rodentia; family Muridae; genus Rhynchomys; species Rhynchomys soricoides. The sequence continues at coordinate 561,573 of JADRCH010000353.1, read as the reverse complement.
CATAGGAAAGAAATCAGGAGTCATAGATGCAAGCATCACCAACAGAATACAAGAGATAGAAGAGAGAATCTCAGGTGCAGAAGATACCATAGAAAACACTGACACAACAGTCAAAGAAAATGCAAAATGTAAAAAGCTCCTAACCCAAAATATCCAGGATATCCAGGATACAATGAGAAGACAGAGCCTGAGGATAATAGGTATAGAGGAGAATGAAGATTCCCAACTTAAAGAACCAATAATATCTTCAACAAATTTATAGAAGAAAACTTCCTTAACCCAAAGAAAGAGATGTACATAAATATACAAGAAGCCTACCGAACTGCAATTAGATTGGACCAGAAAAGAAATTCCTCCCTTCACATTAGAGTCAAAACCCAAAATACACAAAATAGGGAAAGAATATAAAAATAAGAAAGGGAAATAGGTCAAGTAACATATAAAGGCAGACCTGTCAGAATTACACCAGACTTCTCACCAGAGACTATGAAAGCTAGAAGATCCTGGGCAGATGTTATACAGACACCAAGAGAACACAAATGCCAGCCCAGTATGCTATGCCCAGCAAAGCTCTCAATTACCATAGATGGTGAAACCAAAATATTATATGACAAAACCAAATTTGCACAGCATGTTTCCACAAACCCAGCCCTACAAAGTATAATAGATGGAAAACGCCAACTCAAGGAGAGAAACTACACACTAGAAAAAGCAAGAAAGTAATCTTTCAACAAACTCAAAAGAAGATAGCCACACAAACATAAAAATAACATCAAAAATAACAGGAAACATCAATCACTATTCCTTAATATCTCTTAATATCAATGGACTCAATTTCCCAATAAAAAGACATAGACTGATAGATTGGATCTATAAACAAGACTCAGCATTTTGCTGAATCCTCCATGTTAAAGACAAACACTACCTCAGAATAAAGGGCTGGAAAACAATTTTCCAGGCAAATGGAACCAAGAAACAGGTTGGAGTAGCCATTCTAATATCAGATAAAATCAATTTTCAGCCAAGAGTCATCAAAAAAGATAAAGAAGGACACTTCATACTTATTAAAGGAAAAATTTACCAAGAAGAACTCTCAGTTCTGAACATATATGCTTTGAATGCAAGAGCACCCACATTCATAACAGAAACTTTACTACGCTCAAAGCACACATTTCACCTCACACAATAATAGTGGGAGACTTCAACACCCCACTATCATCAATGGCCAGATCGTGGAAACACAAAATAAACAGAGACACAGTGAAACTAGCAGATGTTATGAACCAAATAGGTTTAACAGATATCTATAGAACATTTCATCCTAAATAAAAAGAATATACCTTCTCCTCAGCATCTCAGGTACCTTCTCCAAAATTGATCATATAATTGGTCACAAAACAAACCTCAACTTCAATAAGAAGATTGAAATAATCCCACAGCTCCTATCAGATCACTACGAATTAAGGCTGATCTTCAATGGCAGCAACAACAAGAGAAAGCCCACATACTCATGGAAGTTGAACAATGCTCTGCTCAATGATAACTTGGTCAAGGAAGAAAGAAAGAAAGAAAGAAATTAAAGACTTCCTAGAATTTAATGAAAATGAAAATACAACATAGCCAAACTTATGGGACACAATGAAAGCAGTGTGAAGAAGAAAACTCATAGCTCTGAATGCCTCCAAAAAGAAACTGGAGAGAACATATTCTAGCAGCTTAACAGCACAGCTGAAAGCTCTAGAACAAAAGAAGCTAATACACTCAAGAGGAGTAGAAGGCAGGAAATAATCAAATCAAACAAGTGGAAACTAAAAGAACTATACAAAGAATCAACAAAACCAGGAGCTGGTTCTTTGAGAAAATCACCAAGATAGATAAATCCTCAGCCAGACTAACCAGAGGGCACAGAGATGGTATACAAATTAACAAAATTAGAAATGTAAAGGAAAATGTAACAACAAATTCTGAGGAAATTCAAAAACATCATCAGATCCTGCTACAAAAGTGTATACTCAACAAAATTGGAAAATCTGGATGAAATGAACAAGTTTCTAGATAGATACCAAATACCAAAGTGAAATCAGTATCAGATAAACCACATAAACAGTCCCATAACCCCTAAAGATATAGAAACAATCATTAAAAGTCTCCCAACCAAAAAAAGCCCAGGACTAGATGGGTTCAATGCAGAATTCTAGCAGACCTTCAAAGAAGACCTAATACCAATACTCTTCAATCTATTCCACAAAGTAGAAACAGAAGGAACACTACCCAATTCATTCCATGAGGCCACAGTTACACTGATACCAAAACCTCACAAAGTCCCAACAATAAAAGAAAACTTCAGACCAATTTCTCTTATGAATATCAGTGCAAAAATACTCAATAAAATTCTTGTAAACCGAATCCAAGAACACATAAAAATGATCATTCACCATGATCAAGTAGGATTCATCCCAAGGATGCAGGGAAGGTTCAATACCCGGAAGTCCATCAAAGCAAACCACTACATAAACAAACTCAAAGGAAAAAAAAAGCAAAAAACACGTGGTCATTTTGTTAGATGTTTAAAAATGCTTTTTGACAAAATTCAACATCCCTTCTTGAGAAAAGTCTTGGAAAGATCAGGAATACAAGGACCATACCTAAACATAGTAAAACAATAGACAGCAAACCAGTGGCCAACATCACACTAAATGGAGAGAAACTTGAAGCAGTCCCACTAAAATCAAGGACTAGACATGGCTGCCCTCTCTCTTTCTATTTAGAATAGTACTAGAAGTTCTAGCTAGAGCAATTAGACAACAAAAAGAGGTCAAAGGGATACAAATTGGAAAGGAAAAAATTGAAATATCACTATTTGCAGAAGATATTATCGTATACTTAAGTGACCCAAAAAAGTCCACCAGAGAACTTCTACAGCTAATAAACAACTTCAGCAAAGTGGCCAGATACAAAATTAACTCAACCAAATCAATACCCTTCTTATACTTAAAGGATAAACAGGCTGAGAAAGAAATTAGGGAAAGGACACCCTTCACAATTGTCACAAACAATATAGAGTATCTTGGTGTGACTCTAACCGAACTAGTGAAAGATCTGTATGACAAGAACTTCAAGTCTCTGAAGAAAGAAATTGAATAGACCTCAGAAGATGGAAAGATCTCCCATGCTCATGGATTGGCAGGATTAATATAGTTATCTTGCCAAAAGCAATCTACATAGTCAATGCAATCCCCATGAAAATTCCAACTCAATTCTTCATAGACTTAGAAAGAGCAATTCTCAACTTTATATAGAATAACAAAAAATACAGGATAGCAAAAACTATTCTCAACAATGAAAGGACTTCTGGGAGAATAAGATCCCTGACCTCAAGCTGTACTACAGAGCAGTAGCGACAAAAACTTCATGGTATTAGTATAGTGACAGGGATGTAGACCAGGGGAAGAGATTTGAAAACCTAGCAATGAACCCACACATTTATGGTCACTTGATCTTTGACAAAGGAGCTAAAACCTTCCATTTGAAAAAAGTCACCATACTCAACAAATGGTGCTGGTTCAACTGGTGGTCTACATGTAGAAGAATACGAATTGATCCTTTTCTATCTCCCTGTATAAAGCTCAAGTCGAAGTGGATCAAGGACCTCCAAATAAAACAGATACACTGAATCTAATAGAAGTGAAAGTGGGGGAAAGTCTGGAACACATGGGTACAGGGGAAAAGTTCCTAAACAGAGCACCAATGGCTTATGCTCTAAGATCAAGAATCCACAAGTGGGACCTCATGAAATTACAAAGAACTCAAGAAGTTAGACTCCAGAGATCCAAATAACCCCATCAAAAAATGGGGAACAGTGCTAAACAGAGAATTCTCAAATGAGGAAACTCATAGGCCTGAGAAATACCTGAAGAAATGTTCAATATCCTTACTCATCAGGGAAATGCAAATCAAAACAACCCTGAGGTTCCACTTCACACCAGTCAGAATGGCTACGATCACAAACTCAGGTGACAACAGATGTTGGTGAGGATGTGGAGAAAGAGGAACACTCCTTCATTGCTGGTGGGATTGCAAGTTGATACAACCACTCTGGAAATCAGTTTTTCCGACTCTCAGTAAAATGAACATAATACTGCCTGAGGACCCAGCTATCCACTCCTGGGCATATACCTAGAAGATGCTCCAACTTGTAATAAAGACACATTTTCTGCTATGTTCATAGCAGCCATATTTATAATAGCCAGAAGCTGGAAACAACCCAGATGTCCCTCCACAGAGGAATGGATACAGAAAACGTGTTACATTTACACAATGGAATACTACTCAGCTATTAAAAACAATGACTTCATGAAATTCGCAGACAAATGGATGGAACTTGAAAATATTAGCCTGAGCGAGGTAACTCAGTCACAAAAGAATGAACACTGTGTTTACTCAATGATAAGTGGATATTAGCCCAAAAATTTGGAATACCCAAGAGTCACTTCATAGCAACCATTGGACTGAGCATGAAGTCCCAGATGGAGGAGTTGGAGAAGTGACTGAAGGAGCTGATGGAGTTGGCAGCCCCATGGAGGGAGCAACAGGGTCAACTGGCCTGACCTCTCTATGGTCCTGGAGACTGGATCACCAACCCAAGAATACACATGGAGTGACCCATGGTGCTGGTCACATATGTGGCAGAGGAGGATCTTGTTTCAGGGGGAGGAGAGGTCCTTGGTCCTGAGACTGTTAGATGCCCTAGTATAGGAGAATACCAAGGAGGGAAGATGAGAATGGGTGGGTGGATGGGGGAAAAAGCCCATAGAGGCAGGGGTTGGGGAGGGAATAGGAAGGTTCCAAATGGGGGATCTGGAAAGGGGCAAACATTTGAAATGTAAATAAAGTATCATAAAAGAAATAATATAAAAAACATTTTTTATCAATTCTACATTCAATAGATGACTAATACCCAAAATATATAATGAACTAAGAAAACTAGATATCAAGAAAACAAATAACCCAATTAAAACTGGAATACAGCTCTAACCAGAGACTTCTCAAAGAATTAAACTCAAATGGTTGAGAAACCCTAAGAAATATTCAATATACCTCATCATCAGGGAAATGCTAATCAAAACTACTTTGAGATTTTATGTTATACCTGTCAGAATGGCTAAGATCAATAGAACAAGTGACAGATCTCATCTCTTGCTGGTGGGAGGGCAAACTTCTATATCCACTAAAGAGAGCCTTGTGGCAGTTTTTCAAGAAGATGGGAATCTATCTTAAGATCTTGCTATACCATCTTAGTAATATACCCAAAGGATGCCTTATCCTACCACAGAGATGATTTCTCAACCATGTTCATTGTTGCTCTATTCATAATTACCAGAAACTGTAGATAATCTAGATGTCCCTTAGCAGAATAATAGACAGAGAAATGTAGTACTCTTACATAGCAAAGCATTCCTCATCCATCAAAAAAAAAAAATTAATGAAACTTGCAGGTAAATGGGTATAAGTAGAAAAAAATCATATCGAGTGAGGTGCCCCAAATCCAGAAAGACAAATGTGGTATGTTTTCATGTATATGTAGCTATTAACTGTTAATTCAATGATAATTAAGGCATAATATATAGAACCATAAACTTATGTATAGAGTGAATGAGAGAGAGAGAGAGAGAGAGAGAGTGAGAGAGCGAGAGAGAGAGAGAGAGAGAGAGAGAGAGAGAGAGAGAGAGAGAGAGTTATAGAGGGATAGGGATGACCGAAGCTAGAGGACTAATGGGGAGGAGAGAGAGTGAGGATTGAGGGAAAGAATTTGGGTAGAGAAAGCTAAAATCAAGAGCCATTTGAGGGGTAGTATGAAAACCTAATACAGTAGAAGCTTCCTAAAATATATAAATATGAAGGTGATCTAAATGATGGGGGAGACAGATTCAATTAGCCATTTCTTGTCACCAAACTTTCAGTACTGGGATTGGGTTACATCTAATTGAGTTGTTGACCAATGGACTCCTATAGTGCTTTTGCCAAGACTATAAGTTACTTTCCACAAGCTGATCATAAGGCCCCATTGCTTAAGACCTATACAATTCACTGAATATGGAGATGTTGAGCTTGTACCTATATAGAGGTTTCATGAACACTATATGCTAGCATCTTTGGTACAGGAACATAATTTGCAAGCTAGAAAATGAGAACTATAAACACATTTGCTCTACAATGTTTTCCTGCCTGCAAGATATGGGAGGGCAATGGTAGAATAAATCTTGGGCAAGTAACCAACCAAATATCTGGTTTGACTTAAGACACATTCCACAAGATGGAACCCAAAGCTGACACTGTTTTGGTGACAAAACAAACAAACAAACCAAAACAGAACAACAACAAACAAAATGAAACAAAAAAATCCTAAGTCTAGATAGGCCAGGGACCTAGGGTAAAACCAAATACCACTCTTCAAAACAAAACAAAACAAATAAATGTTATAATAAAATGACTCCTAATGACATTCTGCTATACTCATAGATCAGTGTCTCACTCACATGCTCAGTCATCATCACAGAAGCTTTCTTCTGCAGCAGATGGGACTAAATACAGAGACCCATAGCCAGATATGCTGAGAGTAAGCAACTTTGAAACACTCAGGCCTAAATAGTATGTCTTTATCAAATTCCCCCTCTTATGGCTCTGTGAGCCCTACCTGATAGGAGATGGAAAAAGTGTAAAATCCAGAGTGGATGGAGTAAACCAAGAGAACAAGGCTCTAAATCAACAGGCTCCATGCTCATATGAACTCAGGGTCATACAGGGCTTCAGTGTATTTGCACCAAATGGGGTCCTGGAGATGAAAGAAGTGGACATATGTCCCATCCCTAGCCCAGGAGCATCTCCAATTGATATCTGTGATGGTTTGTATATGCTCGGCCCAGAGAGTGGCTCTATTAGAAGGTGTGGCCCTGTTGGAGTAGGTATGGCATTGTTGGAGTAGGTGTGTCACTGTGGGCATGGGCTTTAAGACCCTCATACTAGCTTCCTGGAAGCCACTATTTCCCTAGAAGCCTCCAGATGAAGAAGTAGAACTAACTCTAGGTCCTCCTACATCATTCCTGGCTGGATTCTGCCATGCTCCTACCTTGATGATAATGCACTGAACCTCTGAACCTGTAAGCCATTCCCAATTAAATGTTGTCCTTATAAGAGTTACCTCGGTATTGTCTTAGTCAGGGTTTCTAGTCCTGCACAAACATTATGACCAAGAAGCAAGTTGGGAGGGAAAGGGTTTGTTCAGCTTACTCTTCCATGTTTCTGGTCATCATCAGAGGAAGTCAGGACTGGAACTCAAGCAGGTCAGGAAGCAGGAGCTGATGCAGTGGCCATGGAGGGATATTACTAACTGGTTTGTTTCCCCTGGCTTGCTCAGCTTGCTTTCTTATAGAACCCAGGGATGGCACCACCCACAGTGGGCCCTCCCCCACTTGATCACTAATTGAGAAACTGCTGGATCTCGTGGAGACATTTCTCAACTGAAGCTTCTTTCTCTGTGATACTTCCAGCTTGTGTCAAGTTGACACAAAACCAGCCAGTACAGTCATGGTGTCTGTTCACAGCAGTAAAAACCTAACTAAGACAATATTTACTTGCAAATAAAAATTTAGTTTTTTCCAACGGAGTCTCACTGGGGAAACTAACTACTCTTAATGGTAGGCTGCAAGCCCAGAAGAAGATGGCGAGTGGAAAATGAACTCAAAACAGCATCTTTCAAGGGTCCTTGTCTCATAATGTCTTGCCAGGGCTTTCTTTTCTTCTTCTTCCTCTTTTTCTTCTTTCTCTTCTTCTTCCTCCTCCTCAGAACATTTCAGTACACTGAGTTATCAGAACTATTAAATGTTGATGCTGTTTACCTGACAATATTTATTCAGTCATATTATTTAAGTTAAGATTAGTAACCTCATTGTAGAAAGCATTTCAGTATCAGGAAGTAATCCAACTCAAAGTGTGGGAGACATACCCATCAAATGTCACTTTTAATTAAAACCTCAAGTTGTTATTAGGAAAAGTATTGACTTTTTTTTCTGTCTTTGAAATGAAGAGCTTATTTTGTTGACTTTTGACAAAACAATTGCCAAACAACTAAGTCTGAGAAGGTCCCATCTGTCTTTGAGCTGTTAATTCAAGGAAAAATTTATTTCACTAAAAGAGCATGTTCAGTTTTAAAGGAAATTATCTCAGTAAGAATTTTCTTTGTGGTAACTAGCATAGTTTGGTATGTTGTGTTTTCTATTTTCACACAAAATATTAAAAGAAAATGTATTCAATAATCAGTTTTAAGAATAATAATTGGGACTACTTTGCTAACAATATCCATATGAAAGCTGTCTCTAAAAATTAGCACGGGAAGTTATATTATCCCAGCTTGGTGTCACTGACCTTATCTTTTGGTTAAGTAAAATATACACTATTACTTCAGTGCTATTAGTAAACAGAATAAAGCAAAATATAACAAAGATAACCCCAAAGGCAAAATTTATTTTGGGAACAGTTGTCCTTGTTGTACTCTTTGTAAGCCTGGCTGGGATCTATAAGAATCTGTAGATATTGATTGAGGAAGCTTCTGTGGAAACATTTCAAAATATCAAAAGCTCCACACAGAGTGGCATCAGAACTGGCTCCAGCAAGCTAGACATGGTCAATGAGGTGAAACAGTGCTTACCTTATCACATTGGGTTTATTTAATTATTTCCTACTGGAGAGGAAAAAGTCATCTGGTAGCTCTAAGCATTACCTTCTGAGCAGTGCAAATCTGCTCTTCTCAAGCAAAGAGCCTGGGGTCTTCTGACCCAGATGGTTTGGGATATTCCAGAAGCTCTTGTGCAAACACCTCTTTTCAATAGTTCACAATCCCCTCTCTTTCTTATCCAAATCCTGATTTCAGCATAGGGTGTTGGCTATGGCTGTTCAAGTTCTTCTTACCTTCTGCCATCCTCATGGTTGAATTTATCTTGATTTCCAGCAGTTTCTGCTCTCTGATTGAAGAAGATAAATCTTTACAATGCAATAAGGGCCTTCTGTTTTCCACAGCATTCTCTAAGATAATATTTGGGTGATATGGTCTGTTTTCAAGATTAGAAAAACGCTGAATTAGTTAACCTGATTATCATCTCCCCCATAAGCATGTGTTGGAACTGTATGAGGTTGTTGTTTCCCTTCAGTCTACTGTAGGGAGCCTCTCAACATGGTATTGTGCTGTGCATATCCATCACTATCCCTCCTTAGCACTGGAAAACTTTGCTAACTGTCAGGAAATGCTGAAATTATAGATTCTCCAACAGTCTGCTTTCTAGGATATTTCAGTTACTCCAGAAACCCAACCTAAATCATGAATTTGGGGAAAGTGAACTATTAAGGCAGATCCATAAGTAGACATATGAAGTCAGCAAAACACATGCAGTAAGTGATCTATGAACATTGGCAATACACACTCAAGTCTACTGTGAATTTCCAAGAGTCTCTGGAACGTACATTAAAGTTGTCACAATGGGAGTAAAGAAATTGACATCTTTTTTTCATTGGCTGGAGGTTTTATCTCAGTGAAGATGTCAAAAATATAAAATTAAGACAATACAAAAAGCAATAAGGAAAAATGCCAGTTTATAAACAAAAGCAGGAATATCTTCAGGTAGTGGGATATCTACTCATTTAGAATACTTTCAGATATCAGACAGAATACCTTCAATATTTCATCAGCAATTGTAAGTGCCAGGAAAGCATAAAATGATGTATTTCTGTTCCTGAAAGTAATTCAATGCCTACAAAGACTGCTATACCCACAAAGTTATTTTTAAGAATTTGTGAAGAAATGAGTCTTGTTATAAACACAATTAAAGCAATTCATGACAAGCAAACCGTCATTGTGCAAAATTCTTGGAGGCATATTATATATAGAGAAAGCAGCAAGTCGGTCTTTGGGGAACCCTTCAGAACTCAAAAAAGACTTTATGCCATGGGAATAAGACAGAAGAACAATAAGAATATCTATTGCTTAGAGCTGTCTTCCAAGGTAATTGCCACCATCTTCTGAATTTCTCCCGTATCTGTTTATAAAAGGTCAGCTCAGTGGGGCCTGTTGACTTTTGATGTTTTCTACCAGAACGTGAGTTAGGGAGAGACATGGGACCCTCATCTAAGTGTCCACTCACCCCTCCTTGTCATACAAAAGGAGGCCTAATAAACAGAAGTATTAACATTAGTTGAGAGTTTACTAGATTCAGAGTCTTAGAAATTACAACACCACTAAATCAGAACCACCATTTTATGGAATCCTCGATCTGTGTCTATGCATTGGTTGTCAGTGAGGGTCAGAGCTCGACTCACCCTCCACACTGTGTGAGAGAGATCTGCCTCTTCTGTGAATGTAACTGGATAAGGGGCTGGCTTCCATCAACCACAATGCAGGTGAGGTGACAAAGCTTCTTAGATGATAACCACCCCTGAATATGAAACATACTTTTGATTGCTCATCTGTGGCTCTTTCACTTAGCTCCTTAATTGCTAAGTGACATTTTCTCCCACTAATATTTTCTTTGTGTGATTTATTTACACTTCCCTACTTGACTGTTGGGCAAAATATTACTAATGTATTGCTAAAGTAATAAAAATGGATTTTCATTTACTTGTTCATTTGCTAGGCATATAATAAACAGCTGAGACTTGGGATACAGAGAGGAACCTGAGCTCCTGTAACACAAATGAAGAAGGAACACATACCATTATATGCTTTTAATGACATGGAGTCAAGTTCTCACATTGAAAGCATCAGGGATGGGCATTCATCAAGACAGGAGGATGAAGGGATGGTGGAGGGAGTAGAAATAGGTGGTGAGAGATAGATACAGAACTAGATAGAAGAAGGGCCAGGAAAAGAACATGCTTAGAGGGAAGATAGCAGATACTCAGAAAGAATGTGCCTTTGTCAGAAACTTTCATGGGCTGAGGAACAGCTATGTATCATGAGCAAGACAAACAGTGTGGAGAAGGTAGAGGAGGCTGGGGAGTCATGCTGGGCATTTCAGTCCCATCTTGTGTCCCATCTTAATGATGTCCCATCATTAAACATTTTGTGGAGTGATATCAAAAATTTTAAAAGCAGGGACAATGCCATCATTTTACCATTTCTGGTGGAACACTGGTTTGTAGGGTAGAAGAAGTGGTGTGGGTGTAGGAATAAAGGATCTGAAGTCAGCGAGGCCAGTGAAGAGTCTGTATTTTTGCTGGTAAAAGGTAAGTGCCTAAAATTATATGTCATTAAGCAATATCGGCCAGAACCAGATTACAGGGAAAGGTGGGAGTCCCACCTGAAGATACCTGTCTGCTGTCTCTCCAGTTGTCTTCATGCTGTTCTCTACTTTCAGAACAATACTGAATTATTTAAGCTTTTCAACTTCTACAATCCATCCTTTATGCCATATAAATGGAAATAATCAAACCCTGTGTCATACAAGCATCCTGAATGGATATCAAATGCCATCTGTCCCACATGCTGTCAGTGTTTGTACCACTGATTATCAGGTCTCCTTACAACCTTGGAAGAGTGTTGGGGTCTTACTCCAGGAGAGAAACAAACCGCTCTTCACTTCTCTTTCTTAAATTTATGCCATAGTAACAGCAACCACAGAACGGAGCTGCAATTTCAAGCTTCACATTTTCTTGGAAACTAAATGTACACCTGCAGAAAACTGCCCGTGGGCAAGATGAAAATTACACACTGAAAAAGTCTTTTGGCCAGGATGGACTGGTCTCCTCCTCCTTCCTCCAAACCTGTTTTAAGCATCATTCCTTCCACACCACTGACTCACCCCTCTCTCTGATCTTAGCCCAGTGGGAAATGAAAGGCTGGAGGAAGAAGTGTATATTTTCCTCCTAGCTTTATGGTGTGTCAGGAAAAAAGAGGTTTAGGTGAGAGTTAACCAAGGGAAGGCAAGTCATGTGTAAGCAGAGCTAATTCACCACATCTTGTCATGCTGAGAGACCCACTAGGCTTGTGGTCTGTCTTTAGTTGAGTAATAACCCATTTGCACCTAGAACTGGCAGGGGGTCAGAATCAGCTGGAGAGGTTCTCATCAGACAGCTCTTTCTGCTGCTAAGTAACCAAGCATTTTGTTTGGTTTTTGTTTGTTTGTTTGTTTGTTTTCCCCCTGCAAGTTAGTACATCTCATCCAGAATATTTGAGCTTCATGCAGGGAACTCAAGCATTTTGATTTTCAACAATCCCTTGATGGTTCCTCACTCATACAAGATACTGTTATGTAATTGAAGGTGTTTGCATTTATTTTTATTATTTTTTCCAGACTTATACTGGAAAGATTCCTGTCTCAGGAAACACATAGCAAGCTCTAAAATGTCATTGCTGAAAGATAAGCCTAATTGTTACCCAGTGCAAGCAGCATCTCAGCTGGAATTTCCTCTGCAACAGCTGGGTTGAACCCAAGTTTGTTGTACACATAAATGTTGATGACTGGGATGTGTCTACTTGTGCCCTCTTAGACACCCTGTAATTTTGTTACTCTGATGACATTACTGCCTGTCATAAAGTTTTGTATCACATAATAAATAGATTCTCTCCCTTACACAAGTCCCCTTCATATACTTTGAGATGGATGATTTTCATTGTGCTGACATTTCTCTTCTAGTCTGAAAGTCCTCCAGTTTTTCATCAGGTATAATATGATTTCAAAGCCTCCCACTCACCTGGCCAGGTTTACTGAATTTGAAATTCTGTTCCTGTCCCTCATAAGAAGTGAGTTCTCCCATTGAAGAATACTCTCAAAAATAGCTAACCTATAGGGGCATAGCAGACTAAGTTTTAGGAAACTATACTTTTCCTACTTTTTAATTTTTTTATTTCTTAAGCAAGAAAATAACATAATGTTAGAAATAAAATTATATGGTGGATCCAATTAAATGCCATATTATGTGAAACCACTCACCATGTATCCTGACTAGTTTATATTTCAACTTAATACAAGCTAGAGTCATCTGAGAGGAAGGAACTTTGCCTGTAAGCAAACTTGGAGGGCATTTTCTGCATTAGTAGTTGATGTGGGAGGGTCCACTTCATTGGGGGTGGGGGTAATTTTGAGGCTGGTGGTCCTAGGGCCAGGAAGTAGAATGTGATATTTCAAACAAGAATGGCCTCCATAGGGTCATATGTTTGAATTCTTGATTCTCAGTTGGTGGAACTATTTGGGAAGGATTAGGAGATATGGACTTGTAAGAGGAAATGTGTTACTGGGTTACTGGGGGTGGGCTTTAAGGTTTCAAAATCCCAAATCATTCCTAAATAGTTCTCATTCTCTCTCTCTCTCTCTCTCTCTCTCTCTCTCTCTCTCTCTCTCTTTCTCTTTCTCTCTCCTGTTTATGGATCAATAGGGATGTAGGGATGTAACCTCTCAGCTGGAATCTAGAATTATTCCTGCCTGCCTTATGCCATGCTTTTCACAGTAATGATCATGAATTCTAATCCTCTAAGTAAGTCAATTAAATGTTTTCTTTTATAAATTGCCTTGGTCATGGTGTCTTTTCACAGTAATATAAAAGTAACTAAGATCCCTGTCAACCATCTAGTTATAATTAAGATTTATAGAACAATGTGCCAAAAATAACCAAATAATTTTTCACTTTCTTTTCTAGTGTACTGGGAAATTTTTACCTAAATGAACCCTGTTCTTGTCCATAAAACAAGTCTCAGTAAGTTAAAAATATTCAAATTCTGTCAACTCTGTTCTCTGACTATAAAGAAACTTAAATTAATAGTAAATATATTGGTAACATAAATGTCTTGGGGTTTTAATGCTGTTAAGCAACACATCATGGCCATAACCACTCTTATAAAGGGAAACATTTAAGTGGGGCTGATTTAGACTTTCAGAGGTTTAGCCCATTATCATCATGGCAGGAAGACATGGTGCTGGAGAAGAAGTTGAGAATTCTATATTTGGAGCTGAATGCAGCAGGCAGAGAGCTGGCTTGAGCTTCTGAGGCTTCAAAGTCCACCCCTTAGTGGTGCACTTCCTCCAACAAAGCCACACCTACTCCAATAAGGCCAACTTCCTAATAGTGTCACTCGCTATGAGCCTATGGAAGCCATTTTTATTCAAACTATCACAATAAAACTATTTGAAAATTAAGTATAACTCTTCTAAATATTTTGGTTCAAATAGAATTTTAGAGAAGCAATTAGAAAATATTTTGAACAAAAGGGAGGACATATTTAAGTGTGATACCTATGCAATACAAACATTTATAGCACAAAATGTCTATATAGGAAAGGGAAAAGTGATCAATTCAACAAACTAAGTGTGTACCTGAACAAAATAGAGGAGGAAATTGATGGTCACATGAAAGAGAGGAACTAGCTAGAAGAGTAGAAATGATACAAATGACAAACAAACAGCAGAACAGTGGATAACGGTCAAGTGAACAAAAGCAGCACGACTCTAACTCTCTAGCAACACATATAAGGAAAGACTTGGGGGAGGAGGGAGAAGGCGGGAGAAAAGGCGAGGATACCAGCATTAGGATTGAGAGTAAGTTTTATAGATCTGAAGAAATAGGAAGGGGAGAACTGTGAGCACCTAGGTGCCAGTAAATTAACTAATGTTAATGAAATCAATTATATGGGAGGAGAAGCTATTAAAGCGGATTTATAATTAAATGGATTCCTTGAGGGCTGGGATGTAGCTCAGTGGTAGAGAACGTTCCTTATATATGCACAGGGCTGTGTGTTTGATACCTAACTGTACAGAAATAAAAAGAAGAGTAGGGGCCATATTATTTTAAAGGCTGATATACACATTCATATACCACAGTAACTGGATTTATGGTAAATGCTTCCTACCAGATCCAGATTATTTACTAGTGAATATAACACACATTTCAGGAAGAATTTGTATAAAATCTATGCCAACTACTTCATAAAATTAAGCAGGACAGCAAGTTCCTAATACTTGAGAGCTGATAACGGATAGTGATAACGCATAGTTACAAAAGAAGAGGAAGATATTGTACAAAAAGGAAACAATGAACCATATCTGTTGAGAAGATAAATGCAAATTTTATTAAATATGCTTTAGCAAATCTAATCCTATAATACATTAAATAATAATACATTATAATTAAAAAGGCTTTATACCTGAATTGAAAGATTGTTTCATCATTCAGAAATAAGTTAAGAGAACTTTTCTTTTCAGCTCTGACATTTTCATTACAGTCCTTTTGACTAGGAAAAGCTGAACAAACTGAAAAAAAAAAATCAATGGCTTTTCTTGGACTCATCAGAAAACTGAGATTTCAGAGCAAACTGCTTCCATGATATTTGGAGAGAAAGGTGAATACAAAGAATTGCATCTGAGACCAACCTAAATGACACAGAGGTTGATGGTGCCAGGAACTGATGGGACACCACTGAAGGGGCCTGGAAGATGAAAGTGACCTTGTTTCAGAGTAGGGTGCTTTAGGAGGTCTCATCACAGGAGGATCAACTGACAGTGCTAGAGAAAAACCTGGTTTTGCTAGGGGAGGGGAAAAGTAGAACATTTGAAATGTGAGGATATGTGACTAGAGCACTACTTACAAAATCAGAATAACGAAGGAAGAGACATCACCAGAGTCTTAGTAGAGACAAGAGACTTTGGACATTGGTTAGGTCCAGCTTTCCTTAGCCCTTAATGTAGTTTTTATAGATGTGTGTGGGGATGGGGTGAAGCAATATTTCTATGTGTCTATGTGCCTATGTGCTTTGCACATGTCTGAGCAGATGTGTGCAGATACTCGTGATGATCAGAGACTTCCTCCCTGGAGCTAGAGTTGTATAGGTTGTTGTGATCTGCCCAGGTGGATGCTGGGTACTGAGTAGTGCTGGTCCTCTGGAAAAGTAAGCAGTAAGTGCTCTTAATCACCACTGCAGTCCCCTCTTCAGCTTTTTATTTTACCAAGGAGAAAAGGAGAAAAGATGAAAACTACTTGGGAAGATACAATGGCACAAGTCACCATAATCCTAAAATTGCATATTTCTCATTTCTTCACATAACCTCCAGTGTATTAACTTGAGATTCAGTTTTCAAAACAAGCACCAGGCTCAACCTCTACTTAAGAAGAGTTTCAAGGGAAAACTAAAGCCAGAAGGGGAGGTTAAGAATTTTAACATCAAAACCACAGCAAAGCTAAACAGGGCCTAGGTCAGGTTAACATAATACCTGATGCTAAAGGTCCATTCACCTTTCCACAAACAATGACAAAATTATGCTAACAAACCAGCATAATCACAGTGTGAAGAAACTTCAAATTTGCAAAGATTTTGCTATCATCTGACAAAATTGCCAATAACTGTAACTAATATGATAAAAATTCTAATGAATAGCATAGCATGTAGTAACAAGTGGTCAATGTAAACAGAGGCAAAAGACTGAGAGAGTCGAAGGACATTCTGGAAATGAAAGCTTTCAACGGGTTTCCAGTTAACTGGCCATGGTGACAGAACAAGTCACTGATGTTGAAAACAGCCAAGGAAACTTAAGTTCAGAAAACACAAAGAAGCATCAAACCCAAGCATCCTACACACAGACATGAAACTTGAGGAAGCTGAAGATAAAGAAAATCCTCTAACTACAGAGGAGCAGAGGAGAGAACAAACATCATATCTAGCAGCTTCATGTCTCACAAGTAAATGAGCAACACATCATGGGATCTTCAAAACCAGGGAGTTTGTCGTCCACAGAGGTCTCTGTCAGGAGGAAAATAGAAAGGTCAGAAATTGGGATCTTCATAAGAGAGAAGAACACTGAGGAAGAATAAATGAAATTAAGCACTTTGGCTTTTCTTATTCTAATTCATCAAAGACACAATTATTCACATTAATAATGGTAATAGAGTATTGGGTAACTTTAGCATGTGGACAGGAGGGATAAATGACAGTATTCAAAGGAGATATACTTGGTTTGGATCATGGCCCAGGAAAGGTAATGTGATTTCAATGACAAGACTACACACAATCCCTAACTGGTGACAGTTTGGCAGGATTTTGGTGAGAGAAGACTTAGTTTAGAGGCAAAGGGGGTCTCTACCTAGGTAAGAAAGGTAAGAGCAGAAGTTGGGGACAAGGAAACTGTAAGCAAGCTTAGCTTCCTAGGCATTGTTAGTTTTTCAGCAAAGAGTCCCAGGGTCAGTGTCCCCCCTCCCAAAAAAGTCCCAGAGATTGAGTTCTTACAACCACAAAGCTCTATTTTGTCAATGTCTGGCAAATATGGGGCAATGTTTTGTGTAATATGCAAAGCAAGTTTCTTTAAATAGCTAAAAACCTACTTGTTTGCAGTATTTATTAAGTAATTAGATGTGTGTTTTTGACCCTGGTGGGATTTTGAGCAGATGGGTCTCAGCATGCAGTGAACAGTCTGAGGACCAATATGCAAATGCTGCCTTTGACTCAGTTATGCCACAGTAAGGGATGAAGGGAGAGCTGGAAAGCCTTTGTTATAATGTTCTTGTGCCACCTGTGAAGCTGTGTGGTATTATTGAGTGCACATAAATAATTTAAAAATGTATATAGCAAACATTAGGGCAAATCCTAATGAAACAGCCTTTACATCAATATCACTAACATAAACATATAACTGACACGCTGAGCTATAAGTTCTTAGAATATGTTCAATTAAAAGTAGAAAAAGTAGGAAATCAGATGATGAAAGGCACAGAGATGAAAAAGTGGGCCAGTTACTATCGCATTGCTGAGAGCAAACCCTGATTCTAGGTTGCCATTCAGTGAGTTAAATCCAGACAGAGAGAGAGAGAGAGAGAGAGAGAGAGAGAGAGAGAGAGAACAAGGTCTTCAGATCCAACTTTCAAAGCTTCTCTCATAGCTTACTTCTCCAAATAGATCTCACTTCCCAAAAACCCCTGCAAAGATCAACACCAGCTGGGAACCAAATACGCAAAACAACAACAACAACAACAACAACAAAAAACCCACAACCCCCCCCAAAAAAAAACAAAAAACAAACAAACAAAAAAGTGCCCATGGGGTGCATTTTATGTTCACACTACAGCAGAACACAATAAATGGAAAACAGTTACAGATACAGCAGATACGTGCTGCAAATGTGAGTAACTTCTAGGACACTGGTTTGGACCATAATTTTTAATAGGAAAGTCCTGAATGTTGAAATAACAAAAGACTCCAAAGCTTTAATATCTATAACTTCCAAATACTGAAATCCTGAAAATAATGTCCTGATAAAGTTAATAAAGCATTCTTTTGTATTTATTTACATTAGTACTATATTTATTTTAGAATTATAAAAACATGGCAGAATACTGCATAGATTATTTTTGACAATAATATAACCATCCTAACATTCCCCTGTTTTGCAAGAATAAACAAAACTCATGTGTACTAAGGGTAATGTGGGGGTAAATACTTCCCAATCGACAAAATATATTCATAAAGAAATAGGTCAAAGCGCAATAGATAAGCAGGTGATCCTGTGGTTTGTGATTGAGGCACCTAATTTAGAACAACCCACATTGTAAACAAAGCACTCCACACCAGTTGATCACATCTCATGAGGTCAACTCCCAGTAACAGATTTTAATAAATTTTGTCTTTCACAAATACAGGCATTCAAAAGAATCTATTTACTTACTGAGGAAATTTTAACATCTTTACATATACAAGCAATGCTTGTCCACCTATAAACCTGATAATTTACCCTTGTGGAGACTAACTTTTAAAAATTGAATAAAATGAAATAGAAAATTTAAAAATTCTTACCTGATTTACATCTCAGCTTTGGAGGTGTTTCCAAGAAAAAATACAGTTGAAAAACTGCAAGTATAAACAAGCTGAAAGAGATAAAAAGAGGAAATTTTTTTAAGTGTCAATAAAACTAAAAAAATTGAGATAAAATCATCACAGAGCAATATGATGGATAATTTCATGGAGATAAAATCATCACAATCTGTAAGGGCTGGCTGGCTCTCGTGACTACTGACCATGTTGCATCATGGTAACTAGCTGTTTTCTGTTTTAGGCATGGCTGTTGGTAGAGAACATGCTCACATTCATTTTCTGCCTGACATGGCTCCTCCTAGATCTATTTTACAATTTGCTACACAGCAACACAAATATCTCCTATTAGAGTTTCCCATCTTATGTGCTATGCTTCCACATTGCTTTTGGTCTATGGAAATCCATTTGCCATGCACTAGTATCCGGGCTACAAATTTGATGGGAACAGGACCTGTGATTGAAATGAAGCACTGTTGAATGTCTCCTTGTCACAGTGCACACACAAGTCATTTGAAGCAGCCAGTACTCATGAATGGGTTGTGGATATTTTGATGTATACATGCCCTGTATGTTAAACATATGTGCTGTTTCAGTTGTGTTAGACACATTGCTAGACATATTTAAACATCTACCATGCCTTATGGTGTAAATATTTGGTGTATTTCTTCCACCTTTGTGAGAATCACAATTAGGTAATTGTTATTTATAGTTAACAGCTATGTAGTGCCGTACCAAATATTCTTAGTGCTACATAAACTCAGTTCACAATAATCCTTATAATAACACATTAGGCTTGTCTCCCTTCTTCCTATGCCTCCCACATCTGAAAATCATCTTTCTACTCTCAGTTTCTAGATACCAACTTTGTTATGTTCCACAGATAACTGAAATCATGTGGAAATTGTCTTTCTATACTATACGCTGTTCTGCTGCTGTCCTGAGAAGTTGATTGGACCTTAATATGGAGATAATGGACTAATTTTTTTGGTGGAGGAAATTTTCAGAAAGGATAGTATTCAGTCTGTGTCACGGCTACTGATTTTGATGTCAAAACGAGAAAGAACAAAAGTGGAAGATGTGAAAACTATGTACATTGATGATGCAAAGATTATGGGCATGGTTAGTTTTGCTGACAGGGCAGGTTTGAGAGCGGGTATGACTATAAAATAGATTAGAGCCATTGAGGAGAAACCTGCTGTCCTGCACTGAAACAACAGGAAAGATTTTCTGAGGGCAAGAACCCATCCATCAAGGCAAAGGCATTTGAAAGTAGAGAGCATCATTTTACAATACTGTTGAATGGATTTTCTGTTCCTGAAAGTATCTGCCTAGGGAAATGTTTCCCCAAGGTCATCACAAAGAGAGTACAGCAGATGTGGTCCAAAAGGTATAGACACAAAGCTAGCAGTAGATCTTGGCCACATCATCCATATAGAAAAGGCACCAAACGTGCAAGCTTAAGAGTGTTTTAGTTTTTCTCTATTGATGTGATAAAACATGGGTTCCCTAAGCTTAGGAAATATCTTTAGAGAAAAAAAAGTACTTCATTTTATTTTCTAGTACAAAGAGTGTGTATTATAACTTAAGTCAATGGAAAAAAGAAGACTAAGTCATTTAAAAGTACTTTGGTGATTAAACAGTTTATATTAAAACCAAACTGTGACATATTTGTCTGACTGACATCCCTGATGAATTTTTTTCTGTCAAACTTTTATTCAAAGATAGTATTTAAGAATACATTTTGGAGTCTCATTCACCTTGCATCCTCACAAATACTAGAAGAAAAGAAAAGACACTGTCTTAGAGATCATACACTTCAGCCCTCCTATTTCACAAATAAGCAGACATGCCTACAGGTTCAAACTGTGATTGACATGTAAGAAGGATTAGTCTGGCAGTGTGGATATGACATTGAGGTTACAGTTTTAGGGCTGTTCTGGACAGGCTGAGTCACTCTGGAGTTGTTTTCTTATAGGATCTGAAGCATAAGTTACCAGGATCACTGAATCTACCCTTGAGCTAAGACAGAAGGGACAGAGTCTGGCAAAGGAGCAACAGAAAAGGAAGCAAACAGCCAGCACAAGCAATGTTCCTGGAAACATCCTCCAAAGCTGAAAGATATCACAAGGTAAGTAAGAAGGTCACTAGCATGTTGTGGGAATTTGCTTATGATGTGGAAAGAAGTTTAGAATTGAGAGTTCACTTGGGATACAAAGAATTATTATGACAAGACTGAGTTCTTTTAGAAACTTAAACAGTGGTCACCAGAAAGGAAGACTGATTTCTGATTTGTAGAAAGCAACATGTTGTGACTGTTGCTTTCCTTTGATTTTGATGTCAGCATCCTTATAGAGCTTGTGAGAACCAGATAATGGAAAGTATATTAGCTTAATAGTCCACAAAAGGAGATTTGATTCCTGGCTTTGATACCGACCAAACAAGCAACCTTGGTCAAATCACAAGATGTCATAGTTTGCTTGTTTTTGTTGTTGTTTGTTTGTTTCTAAAAATTAAGATGGCAGCATCCTGCATTCAAAGGAGTCATCAAGTGAATAATTCATGAAGGAATTCAAGCACAGAAGGTATCTTCATGAGTAGTGTCTATTTTAATGCTACATTTGTTTCACAAAAGTACTTTTGTGATTATATCCTACTTTTGTTTCTTAAGGATTATTCTGACTCATTTAGTAAGAATTGAACTTACAGTTTTACTCTGAAAGAGATACACTGTCTACAAGTCCAAGGCCCTTTACTATGTCTTCTTCTGTACAGGGCTATAAATTTCAGAAAGACTGATCTATTCCTAGTGTTAACACCATCAGCCTATATGTTAGTTCTCCTCCAATAAATGATGTTAGAAGCTCATAGAATGTAAAATAATAACAATAATAAAATAAAAATTCAAGCACAACAACAGAAACAAGTCAAAAGTTGCTTCACAATGAAAAATGCAAGAGACAGCTAAATTGTTATACAATAAACTCATTAACTCCAGAATAAGAATAAACGTATCCCTGCAATAGCAAGCATTACGAAGAGGATTATTCTTTCTGTACATCAGCCCATCATATTGTGAAAACAGGAAATTTAATTAGAAGGTTATTTGATGATTGTCCTAAAACACAGCACACATTTTAAGTTCTCTTGTCTCTTTCTCTTTCATCTTAAAAATTTCTAGACCTGCAGTCTGAATTGAGAATGCAGACACTGACAATATCTGTGAATAGCACTGAAGAAATTATTGGGATATAAAAGCCCAAATATAGCATTTGGATGATAATTTACAGGCTTGGTGAAGTATTAAATTAAAGCTCTAAAGTATTAGATTATTTAATCCAGCTTTTCTGCTTTTAAAGAGGAAATCAGAACCCTAACTGTCTCACTGTGGTGATTTAATAATTCTGTAGAGATTGCATTTTTTATATTCTATTGATTATTGCATTCTAAATTCATAAGGTAAAGGCATGATTGCTTTGTTTGAGTTACTATCTGGGTTAATCACATGGTTGTCTCATATCTTCATTTGAGGTAGCCAATAACTGTTGGCTAGGTATCTGGAAGCCTTGGGGATAGCCATGGAATTAAGCTCCAGTAACAAGAGGAAGCATCCTTCAGGCTGGGAGTACACCGGGGACACCTTTAAATTTGATCCTAACACAAATTTAAACCGAGATGGATCTCTCACAGTAGGCTCCCTGACCCAAAGGAGAAGAATCTCGACTATAAGGAATTGTAAGATAGGATCTTTAGGACCTCAGGACACGACTATGTGACCGTGGCTAGAGAATTAAAGCTACCTCTGCCACTTCAGAAGAATCATACAATCTCCTTTAACCTAATTTCTACCGTGTAAAATATAATGTAAAATTAGAAACTCTTCCCACAGATAAAAATTATAAACTGTGAAGACTATGACTTTGGACAGTGAAATGGGGAGGCTGATTCTCAGGTGGCATTGACAGTAGGTGAAGGAAATGGCATGGTGAGTTTCTTTCTTTTGGTACCTCTGGCTCAAGTATGGGATGTAATAAACATATATCAGGAAACAAAATGACTGTGGGAACTTGGTCTCTCTAGCTAGCATCAATAATGAAAAGACAGAATTGGAACAAACACAGTCATTAGAAAGGGTGGGCAGAGTTCTGAAAAAAGAGCCAGAAAAGGTAACGAGGCTTTTCCATATATACAACACCATCTGCATTCAGTTTGCAAGGCAGCCAGCCACTAATGGAACTAATATGATATTTTATTAATCAGGACAGAATTTTTGTGTGATTCAGGCCAAAGTTCCTATTACAGTAACAACAACAACAACAACAAAAAATCCCCCGAATCTAGATAATCTTTGCAGGAACACACTCAAATCCAAAGTCTCTAAAATAGCAATCATGATATCCAGACACAAAACATATTTTTAAATTGAAGAAAATGTTGTGTATTTTGAAGGAAGAAAGGAGACAATAAAGACTTAGACCATCATACCTCATAGGTGGGATGCTAGAATTTGTATACTAAACCTTTCAAGCAGCATAGCTATGCACACTGATGTAAAGGAGTAGAAATTCATAAATACTAGAGTTACGTAATGGGAATGTGTCAGCCCAGACTGTCTGGAGCTATTTTTCAATGTTTTCTGTGTAGAGACAAAGTTTGTTCCTCTTAGTATTTGTAGTCTGATAGTAGAATAACTGATCAGCTATACTGCTACCTAAGCTATACC
This sequence comes from Rhynchomys soricoides, assembly GCA_019843965.1. Taxonomy (NCBI): domain Eukaryota; kingdom Metazoa; phylum Chordata; class Mammalia; order Rodentia; family Muridae; genus Rhynchomys; species Rhynchomys soricoides. The sequence continues at coordinate 538,021 of JADRCH010000353.1, read as the reverse complement.
TTCTGTTAAATAAATACATGGTCCCAAGTGTGGGGACTCTTGAATAAATATACACATATCAAAACACCCCTGCCTTGTACAAACTGAAATAAAACAAGTGATACTGATCTAACCAGAATCTTTAGAGACATTGTCCACAGAGGCAAACTGATAAAGCCATGTCCTAACACACATTAGGTCCTCCCCCTCTTCTTCTCTTCTCCCTCCTCCTCATGTACTTCCTCCTCCTCCTCTTCTCAAAGCAACAGTCACTGAGAATAACGTTTGTGTGACTTGCACATTTGGTTAAGAAGATTGGCTCAGGTATTTACATGCTGAGAAATCATTAAGAAGGGGCATATGTTCACATGAATGTTTTTATTCTACAGACAGACATAGATTAAATAGTTCACATTCACCACAGTCTCTCTCTAGTCATCTTTCAGAAGCAATCTCTATTTTGTAGAATGAAAACGAGCTCTTGGTTCTGTGGCAGCAACTGTGAGCATTAGGGACTATTAAAGCGTTCTGTAGACTGTCTTTTCTTAAAAAACCAGATGCTTGGTGATAATTCAAGACTGGGGTGCACACAGCTTCTCCCTAGTTAGAATGACAGTGGTGTGAACATGTAGCTAGGTAATTGTGAGAAAAATAGATCTAATTTCCCCAATCTCATTGCAATATCACCTTTCAGGACTAACAACACTGCGTGATTACACGTATCATTTGGTAATTGTGTTTTTATCCATCCCACACTGGGAGCTGATTTTTAAAAGCAGACATGCAATTAGATTATAAATGAACACACATCAGAAGGCAGCAATATGTCAGCATTTACCCAGCTACATTTTAACTACTGTTAGTGACAGGTTTTGTGGCTTGTCAACACATATCAGCGATGAACATAGTCAGGGACACTGAGCTTAGCCTTTGATAATTATAAAAGAGAGAGAGAGAGAGAGAGAGAGAGAGAGAGAGAGAGAGAGAGAGAGAGA
>JADRCH010000353.1:495398-537037 GCA_019843965.1 Rhynchomys soricoides | reverse complement strand
AGAGAGAGAGAGAGAGAGAGAGAGAGAGAGAGAGAGAGAGAGAGAGAAATGTCTGAGAATTTCTGAACTCTAGGAGAATGGTCTTTCCAAACCAAAAGCTTTGCTAACTTTTGGATGTGACTTAAAATTCAACAGTGAGAGAGGATAAAGATGAAATGTCCAGTGTTGCTGTGAGATGTTACTCTGAGAGAGGCAAAGAGAATTGCATTTTCAGAGGAGAGCCTATCATTCTGGGAAAAATGGTCACTCTAAACTGCAAATTAGTTGTATCCTGTATTGCTGGAAATATTTCAAGTTAGGAGTGGAAATTTATAAAGCCATCTGCATTTCAACAGCGTTTTCTAAATGTTAAATATATGGAGGTACTGAGCTTGGGATGAGAAGTTATAGCTGGAAGACCTCGTGCGTACTACTGAACTCTATCCTGCAGTAATACATTTTAATAAATACAATTGTTTGCTGTCCAGTTGAAGTATTATCATAGGATCTAAAGGCAAATTCATAGAGAAGTTCTCTTCCTTGAACTTGGCTGGGGACAATCTCAGGATATTTAAATGAAGGTACTTTTTCACAAGGGAAAATGATGAAATATAATTCTGGTTTTCCTATCCAGTGACACATTAGTTAGCAACTACTTCTCATTATAATGGTGTGTATACTCCATGGAATAGAAATGTCTGTCAAAAGCTCCCTTCTCATTTACAATATTGATAATGAAAGCTGATCAAATTTCTTATTCTTAGATAAGGTTTTGTCAAAAACCAAAGTTTATATCAGTTCTTGCAGGTTTTTTATGAAGTCAACTTGAAATGTTCAAACATCAGTCTGTGATTGCACCCCACATGCAAACTGGATGCTTTGAGTTATTAAATAAGAATGTTGTGTTGGCTAGTTTTATGTTAACTTGCTATGAGCTAGAAGCCACTTGGGAAGAAGAAACCTCAGTTGAACAATTGTTTCCATCAGAATGGCCTATGGGCAAACCTGGGCCTGAACTTTCTTGATTGATGAGTCAGGGACCATCTCAGTTTGGACATTGCTGCCCAGGGCTGATGGTCCTGGGTGCTATAAGAAATCAGGCTGAGCAAACCATGGGGAGAAAGCAAATGAGCACTGTTTCCCCACAGCCTCTGCTTCAGGTTTCTGCCCTGAGTTCCTGCCTTGGCTACCCTCAGTAATGGACTTATAAGCTGGAAGAGGAAATAGACCCTTTCCTTTTCAAATTACTTTGGTCATAGTGTTTATCACAGCAGTAGAAACCTAAGTAAGACAGATGCATTTCCCTTTGCTCAGAAGCCCAGCCTGTGGTTCTGGAGTATGTAAGAAGCATCCACATTCTTTATACTGCTCTAGGCATGATGCGTATGATTAAGAGATGTCAATCAAAAGGCCATATATGTGAAGAACAGAAAATGAAGCCTGGAAAGAGCATCCACCCAGATCCCATGAGTAGAAGAGGATAAAATGAAAGTACAAAATGGAAGTCCTAAGTGGTCAAATGGAATGACTGTTGCAGATTTTGAAACAAAAGCTTGAACTCTCTTGAAGTAGCTAGAATGGGTCAAGACATTTATTTCACTTCTGGACACTCTTTTGTTTCTACTAACTTGTTTTAGTACTGAAATGAAGGCATTAAAGTAGATTATATGAATATGGAAAGAGTATAAAAGCCAAATGATATCACCAGGATATCTGTCTTGAGGTGGTGTCTTCATTGTAGGCAAGCTGCACTCATGAAATCTCATCAATATGGCTGCCCAAACAAGACTCAAGCAATGACATCAGTTCACAAATCAATATGTAGAGGGGAAACATCCCAATGTCCTACCTGTAGATGACGAACTATAGGCAACTGATGACGGCTGAGAGAGAAAAATCAGTCCCCTAAGTAGTTATCCAATATAAATAGTTATCCCTAAACACACACACACACACACCCCACATACACATGTACCTATCCTCTATCTATCTATCTATCTATCTATCTATCTATCTATCTCATCATCCTCTATCTATATATGAGTAACACTGTAGAAGGAAGACTAGGAAGTAAGAGAGGGCAGCAGTGGGAAGGAAAAGTGGATAAGACAATAGTGGACTAAAAATGATCAATATGTATCATACATATAGATGAAATGTCATAATGAAACCTATTAATTTATACAGTTAATTAACCCTGGAAAAAAGAATGGCTTCCACAAGAGATCACTTAATTTTTAAATAAAAATTGCATTAATGTTTTTATGTATATGCCAGACACAAAATAGAGACTTAATAAAAAAAGTCCTTTGAAATCAGATAATGACTGATAAGGTTCCCAGGACATGATCTAATCTTTTTTCTTACTATAAACTATGATATGACTCCTTCCTACCCCCTAATGGGCTGGGGGAGAGAACAGAAAGTGGGGTAAGGGGAGAACATCTCTGGGAAGAACCAGAGACATAGGACATGGAGGAAGCTCCCAGGAGTCCATGAGGTGACCCTAAGAGAGACATCTAGCAACTAGGGATATGGAGACTGAAGTGGCCACCTGTTGTAACCAAGAAGAACTTCCAGTGGAGGGAGGAGGAAGTCTTTCAATGTGAAAACTTGAGCAGTAATGAACAAGCTAGTCTGGTCAGTTGTCTACTGATAGAACTTTGAATTATAGTTCTGTATGTTTTTGTTTGCTTGCTTCTGGAATCTTGCCCTCTCCTATTAGGCCACTTAGGGATTAGGTTGTTGTATCCTTTTTGCTAATATTGCATACCCTCTACATTTTAAGGCAATGATACTTTCTAGGCATACAATAAATACTAAAAGAATGAATAATGGAACAAATCAGCAAACTATGTGCTGGAAGCCAAAAGAAACTAATATTGGGAACTAGTAATACAAGCTTACAAACTGAAGATGTGGGATGTGGCCAGCTTTTTGAATTCTAAGATAGTATGAGAGTCATCACATAGCTTTGTTCCTGTCTATAGGATGTAGAAATACTGGATACTGTCATCAGAGATTTCAGAATGAGGCTGCTTCTAAGTTTATATTACTTTTTTTCAAAGATAGAGGGAACATTTAAAAGGCATTCTTTAGACATGTGTGAATGGTTTATATGAAATCAAAATGGCCATATAACATATCATAGAGGTAATTGATAACCTCCAGAAATACAGACTTATCTAATTAACTGAAGAAGTGATTTATTCAAGAAGCTGGGACTAATGCTTAAATAGTTAGCATGAAAAAAAAAACCACTTTATTACCCATATATACAAATAACCAATGATTTCATTATACTACTCCATATGAAAGGCATAGGGGATCCATGAGTATGAATATCTTGCTATTTATTTCATCAAAACACCTCGTAAGTACACAGAGAAAGTGCTGATTGGAAGAAAAGAATAAAAGGCTGTGAGTGAAATACACACACACACACACACACACACACACACACATGACTTTGTTCTTTCTGCAGAATGCTAGGTGCTAATGAGTATTTAGTGAGGCTGTAAGAAACCTCAAACATCTTCTCAGCTACTGATATGCAAACATATAGCCAATGAAAAGCAAGATATCCATGCAAAGGGTCCCAAGACCAAGACCATGGGGATAATGCTGTGCTGCATTTGGGAACTCCAAATGCATGCAGCAAAGATGACTGCTGAGGGATTTATTTGCCATCTTCCTATCCCATGGTTTTCTGTGTCCCTCACTGAAACAGATTCTATGTTCAGTATCTCAGAAAGAATTGTATAAGGTTGAAAGGAGAAATAACCTAGACAGGGAAGTTGAGAGTTACTGTCAAGATGTGATGGGAAACTAAATTCCCTGTGAATTCTGGTAAATAAAGATGATAAAACTCAGTTATGTTAGACACTGTAGAGTCAAGAGACCTCAGAAGAAAGCAGAACGGCGCTCAGACTCTGAAATAAAGATGATGGAATGCTAAGACCTCAGGAAGGAATGGATCTTATATGTCTAGGGAGGTGAAACCATCCATCCACCACCTTGCAAGGTTTCTTGTCCAAGTATTTGTGAAGTATTTATACTTCATAATACAGTATTTATGAAGACTGGAGGCCAGCCATCTCCAGCTCATAAGGCAATTTAGTCCACTCTGCTTTTTGTGGACACACTCCAACTTCTCCTTTATCTTTTAAAACGTTTTTTCAAAAAGAAAATGTTCATATGTTGCCTTTGCAATGCATACCTTTACAATGCAATTAAAGCACTGAGTAGTGGCAAAAAAGTATAGTTTCAATAGAGCCAAAGTCCCCTACATAGTCTAATTCTCAATTATTTTCTATTTTTACCACATATAGATAAATAAAACTTAGTATTCTTTAATGCAGACAGTCTCAGAAATAAACACAATGGGCTGATGACTAAGGCTATCTTAAGCCTGTGAAGAATCTGGTATTAATCACAGCATTAGCGCAGAACATTCAAAAATTTTAAGATGGAGTCTGGAACGAATAGTGAATTTTTCTTTTAAAAATTTACTTTATTACTTTATGTGTCTGGGTATTTTGCCTGCATATATGACTATGCACCAACTGTGCATCTCATGTCTGTGGAGGCCAGAAGAAAACATTAAATTCCTTGGAACTGGAATTATAGATGGCTGTGAACTGCCATGAAGGTGCTGAGAATTGAAGCCCGATCCTCTGGAAGGGTAGCTCTTAATCACTGAGCTGTTTCTGCAGCCGCATTAATTTTATCTTACACCATTGGTGACTAAGATTTGTATCACCTTGTCTTATTAAAATGAGCAAAGGTCTGGCAAGTGCTGCCATAACTAACCATACTCAGTGTTTTCCAACGTTCTTTAAACATGGCACAGTCATTAGAGCTACTTGTAGCTTATGAAGACTTTTTATAAAGAATACAGTTGTAAAGCGCTGTTATGGCTCAACTTCCCCATTTCACAGAGGAATGTCTGGGAACTGGATGAGGTCACATAATTAGTTCACTGTAGACCTTAGAATTTCTAACACCAATGCTTCCTGTGAAATTCTTTTAAGCCTCTACAAACTATTTTGATTTAATCAATCAAAAGCCTTTTAAAGTCAGGTCTTTGAAAGATGTGCAGGGACTTGTGGAGTAATTTGACTGGGCTTATGACTGGTTAATCAAAGCTAGGTGGATTTTCTGAGAAACACATCAGAATTCACCAGCAGCACGATTGAAAGTTATTCCATATCTTGTGTTTGTTTTAGAACAGCAACAAATCCATTTGGAGTAAATGGATCAATCAATCCAATGTAGAGAGAAGTTCTGCTGAACAATGCATGGGATTGCATTTTGACGGCACTGACCATCTGTTTCCATGCTGGGCCAATTCATCTTGTGTCTAGAGAAGAGTACAAAATAATTTCTGAAAGTGAACACAAAACTTTTTTAAAGTGAGAGGAAAATTAAATTTTCTGATCAGACAGAAAGGGGTAGACTTAGTGAAACTCCACCTGGAAAGCTGTCCTCTGCTGAAATTGAAAAATTGGTTACTTTCATCACTTCCAGAGTGTCAATTTCTATAGACAGGAATAGTCACACAAGTACATCAATTTCAACCCCAGAAGCTTGTCTCTTTTGAAACTGACAGAAACCAAAATGACGGAAAGTCAGAAAGCCAGCTTCTCTGGAGGCTTCAGGAGGTGGCTGATATTGACTGGCCTCCTTCACAGGCCTGGCACTTTGGGTCTCTCCTGTTGCTGGATGGACGCTCTGGTATCACACCAAGTTTCTGCCCCTTGGATACCCAGACATAGCGTGTTTCAGAGGGACCACATGTCCTCAAGCTCAGGTCTTAGAGTCAACTGCAGCTTGTGGTTAATTTGGCAAGCACAAAGTATGATAGTGTCTGAATCAGATACAAGAGTTCTGGGGCCTCCTGTCTAAGCAGATCAGGCATCATTTAACTCTCTTGGGCTTTTTGGTAAGATGTAAAGTATTTCTAATATTGTCTGTACTGCTTAATAACCATGGCACAGTGGCTAGCACCCAGCTGGTATTCTCAATGACTCAGAAAGATGTAACCTGTTACTCGCATTGGGAATTTTATTTGGTAGCATATGATATATAGTTAGGGCATTGTCTTCCTCATTATATGGTAACTCCTATAATATATTATATGTTATGTAATATATATATGCATATTATATATCTATACATATAATATACATATTATATATATAATGTATCTCTGTTTGTGTATTTTAGGAGGTTAGTGGGAGGTTTTCATATGTTTTTGAAGAAGGCCTATAGTTTCACTTTTCCCTCCTTTATTTGAGCACCCCATCACTCTCCATTTATACCTCCTGCAATAGTTTCCCCTCTATCCTTTTATAACACTATGTTCTATTTCCCCTTCCCTAGAAGATCTCCTCCTCCCTCTTTGCCCCTTCCTAGCTCCTCAACCTCTGTAGGTATTCTGAGTGAAGTACATATATCTGATGCTTAAAAGCCTACGTTCTCAAGTAAGAGAGCACATGCAATGTTTGTCTCTCTGGGTCTGTGTCCTCTCACTCCAGGTTATTGTCTCTAACTCTATCCATTTACCTGTGATTTTCATAACTTCATTTTTTTTAAACACATGGGAATATACTATATTTTCCTTATCCTTTCATCTACTGATGGACATCTAAGCTGTTTTGAGTTGCTGGGTATTATGATTACAGCAGGAATGAACATGGGTGAGCAAATATCTCTATAGTAAGATGTCAAGGCTTTGGGGAACATTCCCAGGAGTGGTGTAGATAGGTCTTATGGGAGATCTATTTCCAGCTATTTGAGGATCCTCTCCCTTGATTTCCATAATGCTTGTACAAGTTGGCACTCCCACCAGTGATGAATAAGTGTTACTCTTTTCCTGCATTCTCAGCAGCATCTGATTTATTTATCTTGGTCCCCCTGACTGGGGTGAGATAAAATCTCAATGTAATTTTAATTCAATTTCCCTGGTAGCTAAGAATGTTGAACATTTTAAAATATGTTTCTCAGTCATTTGTGTTTTATCTTTTGGGGAATTTTTGTTAATTCTGTACCCAATATATTACTTACATTGTTTATTTCCTTGATGTTCAGTTGTTTTTTTTTTATTCTAGAAACTAATACTCTGTCTGATGTACCCAGTGTAGAATTATTTTAGGCATAACAGAAAATGTGATGCTTCTATAGAAGGCTGTACCATTGGAAAACTAACACATATCAAAGGGAATCAGCTTATTCATTCTGAAAAAAGATGAGTGACCATAGCCTGGGAATGTGAATTCAATTTTTTTCTAAATAAAATGTTGCAATATGAAAGTGGCCTCGTGAATTTTTGGAGAGGTGTGCATGTGCGTACACACACACACACACACACAGAACACACACACACACACATACACACACACTCTTCCATTTAGGTTTGGCAAAAGCTAATGATCTGTTAATGCTTTCCAAAGCTTTCACTTGGTAGGTGAAAGAACATTAGGTCAGACACAGAGGTAGATGAGGCACAGCTATTAAGGGTTTTAAATACAGCTCAATATAATCTGTAACTTTCCAAAGCTCCACACTAACTGTTTTATTAATTAACCAGCCTTGGATAATTTTAACATATAGATATTTTGTTGTTGTTGTTTGTCTGTTTCCTTTTGAAACCTCAGTTCACAAATTCTAAAGGAGACATAAATGAACAGAGAGATGCTGAAGGCAATTTCCCACATTTTGTACCATTCCCTTGATCTTGTTCCCTCTTTTCTTTATATTTTATCTCCTTTCTTCCTTTATCTTTGTTGCCCCATATGTTTGTTTTGGATCTGCAAAAATGCATGTGGTGTGTTTGGTATGTTTGTGTGAGTGTGTGTGTGTGTGTGTGTGTGTGTGTGTGTGTGTGTGTATCTAGGCTAGAAATCAATGTCAGGTAGTTTCCTTGATTGCTCTCCACCCTATTTACAGAAGCAAGCTCTCTTTTTCTTGATAAACACAAATCTCTATGATTTTCGTATTCTAAATAGCCAGGTTGATGGAGGAAACCTGTCTATGCCCACTTAGTGATGGTATTACTGATGACTTCCACGTCTGCTTGACTCTTATGTGGATGCTGGAGTTTTAAACTCAGGTCTTCTAACTTCCATGACAAGTGATTTATCTACTGAGCAGTCTCTCAAACCTTCTTGCTCCAAAGCTGTTCTGACCATGTGATGAGAATTGTTAAATGACGAAGGTACAATAGTAACAACATCTCTGCCCCCTTGCTCATATCCTACATCTTTTTATCTTTTAGTAGAGGTTTTAGATAATAAATAAAAATTATTCATAAATGCGTTTGAAGAGCACTGTGCATAAAAACATGAAGATTTTTCTGAAACAGAAAAACATGCCCTTTTCTGAGATTAGTGGATGAAGACAGCTAGAATTGACTCCTGAACCTATTAATATGTGTGAACATGAGCTTGATTTCCAAGGCCTTAACATAAATGTCAGATTATTTTAACCTTCCATTCTCTAGTAATTACACATAATGAGTGAGAGAGCTAGCCTTAGTTATTTTTTAATTTAGCTGAAAAAATCAAATCAGCCATTTCTTCATCTCAGCCAAAGTTAGTGAATGATCCAGCAGTTCAATTAATTAGATAAAGATCTGGAAAGAGCAAACCTTAGCAATTTTAAAAGGCATTTAAAGTTATTTATCTTTATTTTAACATTATGCATATGCATGTGTATGTATATCTGAGTGTGTGTATTTGAATGCAGGTGGCACAAAGGTCAAAAGAAGGCATCAGATCCTCTGGAACTGGATGGTCTTGAGCTCCTCTAGAGGGGTGCTGGGAACTGAACTATCTGCAGGAATAGCTGGTACTCTTAACATCTGATCCATCTCACCCCTCTAACAGAATTTTAAACTCTACTTTTATTTGAAACTAAATTACGATTTTACACTGTTCTAGTTTGTTTCTCTGCTGCTGTGACAAAAACAATGGCCAAGGAATATCTTGGAGAGGGAAGGGTTTACTTCATCTTACAGCCTACAGTCCATTGTGAATAGAAGTCTGAGTGGTAACTCAAGACAGGAACCCAGAGTCAGGAACTGAAGCAGAGACCATGGAGAAACACTGGCAATGGCTGTCTTGTCTTGCCTTGCCTTACTCAACTTGTTTTATTGTATAATAAAGGACAACCTGACCAGTGGTGGCACTGCCCATGTTGGTTGGGGGTTCTCTCACATCAATCATGAATCATAAAAATGTCCCCATAGACTTGACTACAGACCAATTTGATGGAAGCATTTTCTTAATTTAAGTTCCCTTTTCCCAGATGAGCTTAGCTTGTGTAAAGTTGACAAACCAAACCAAACCAAACCAAAACAACAACGACAACAAAATACCCGCTAGCGCAGACAGGTTAATTTATAGAATGGGCATACAAAACAATTCAACATAGAAGGAGGATAAGGAAGAGACGGAGGAGGAAGAGGAAGAGGAGGAGGAAGAGGAGGAGGAAGAGGAGGAGAAAAGTGAAAGTAGGACTACAAAGAAGATGGAGGAGGAGGAGGGGGAGTGTAAAGGGAGGAGGAGGGGAGAAAGAGGAGAAAATAGGAGGAGGAAGAGAAAGAGAAAGAGGAAGAGGAGGAGGAATCAAAAAAAAAAAGGAGAGGAAAGACTGTGAGCTGAGGCAGAAAAGGAAGCAGATGACAGGTGACAAAAGCCTGGAGTACAGTGCTTGCTCTCCAGGACGCTGTGCTCTCTATCTTGGCCCACTGATTCAGGTTGCTGACACACAATTTGGCATGTTTCCGTCTAGTTCAGAGAGAGGGATATATTCTCATGGTTTTTCTGATACTCTCATTCGGTTAGGAGCTAATTTGTTACCTTGAGAATTGTCTTCATCAGTGTCCTCTTCCATCCCCCACACTGAGACCTTGTGGCCTTTGGTCATCTTAATGTATTCACAGCATCTGTAGCCAAATAATTTATTCATGGACTGAAATCACACATCCCAGTGTGGGGTACAGAAATATTTACTTGGTCCCTCACATTCTGTTAAGCCAAGGTGTTGTGGGCAGCACCACTCACAGCTGTGTTTCTCCACATAACTTTTGGGGTTGTACACTGTAAGTCATTTTATCAAAAAGCCACAGGTAGCAGTCTGTGAGGACACACAGGGAATCATCTAATGGACAGAAAGTACTTGCTCTGACACATTAATTCCCCTCGCTGTCAGCCTGCATCATTGTAGAGCATGCATGAGGAGAGGCAAGGTCCCATCACACCACAGCACCTGCTGCTCTCCAGCTGCCGAGCGCAATGGCTCCTTTGATTGCCCATTTTTCTGCCTAATGACTTATTTCTTTTCTCTTTGTAAAGTTTTTACATTTTTTATTGTGATTTTAATCATCATTTAAAAATGTTCTCATCTCTGTCAGGCAAACTGAGAATATTGATAAAAGAAGAGCAGTATAAATAGTATTCTAATCCGTGTCCAAATTGAGATTACTCCAAAAGCTGCATTTCAGTGTTTAGTCTGATAAAGTTGTCATGGTGATAATGTCTCCGGAGAGTAAAAGAGCCATGTGCATATCTGATGGAAGGAAATAGCTCAGATGGTACACAAACTGGTAAACATTGAACTTGGGGACTATTATACTAGTCATATTTTTGTTTTGCTTTGGATTTTGCTTGGTATTTTTTCTGTATGGTGCTATGCTTTTGGAAATAGCTTGATGACTTACACACACACACACACACACACATACACACACACACACACAGACAGACACTTTTTTTTTTCACAGAAAGATTTATATTTTTAAAATATCTTGGAATAGGTATTGGCATTGTTCCCAAACTGGCCTTTGGATTTTGTCTGAAGCTGTGTTGATTTCGGTGCATTACTGAGAGCAGTAGATCATTATTACACATTGAACATCTGTCAAAATGGCACTAACAATTATCAGAAACATTCCCTTTCATGAAGATTTAGATCTGAGCACTTGAGAAGAATTTTCTACGAATCTAAGTCAGTAGCATCATTTTTACTCAAGTCAGGAAACAAAGTGAGATCCTTTAATTAATGAGAAGAAAATGACAGGCAGGATGTATTTGCATTATTTAAATGAAGAAAGTTCCTGTTTCCTGAAAGGCCAGTCTGAACCAATCCAACTCCTAACTCTTAGAAATAGTGGCCATCAGAGACACACACCTAACAACCTATCGGCACCCTCCCCAGGGAAACAGGAAAGAAGGAAAAGGAGCCAAGGATGGGAAAGTGGGAAAGCACAGAGGAACATGAGGAAGTTCTGTTTCTATGTGCAACTATTTTTGTGGACTCACATACTTAGCTGGCATGGATTCATTATATATAAAAGGATTTGCATAAATTCACAAATGGCAAATTATAAAGAACCATAATATTCTAGCTCTAAAACACCTTCATTGAGAATGATTTTGTATTTATTTGCAAGAAATATGTTGCTTCATCTGTGAAGAAAGAACATATGATAACTATCTCAAGGATAGTTACACATCCTAAAGGAGACAGTAGATGCCAAAGACTCCATTAGCGTATGAAGCAAACACATGCTCCTTGACACTGATGCTGCAAATGACAATTTTATCATCTTGCTGAACAATACTTCCCATCCCATCTCTCTTCCTACCTGTTAAATTCCTCTCAGGGAGATAAAAATGCTTTAGTGATGAGTAGAAGTTGTCAAACCTGACCCTAGAGCAGCACGGTACTCTTCTTTGACCTTCCGTGCCTTGCCCTCTGTAATGACCCAAACATGAAGTCTGTGAGTCAGAGCCGTCAGAGGAACACTCTGTGCTATAAAGAAACATGGTGATTAATAAGACCATATAAAATATTTTTCCTCTGATTTCCCTAATTTTGAAGGTAACTTGCCCATGCATAATGGTTTGACAAGGCTATATTTTATGTCACAATTTTAAAAAACACAACACAATAGGCAGAGGCTAGAATAATCTCTAAAGGACCAAGACATGGACGAGTCCACTGCAGCACCATGGCAAAGAACTGCTGGCTAGACAGCTTCAGGTTCTTCTGGATGCTTAACAGGAAGAGACCCCTTGGCTCTGCTTCCAACAGATTAAAGAGGAATGCAAAAAGGGGGTGCTTCTAGCAGAACATGGGGTCACCCAGAAACCACAGGTGTATTTCTGTATTAATTATTTAGGTGAGTGGCAAAGGACCTCTCACCTTTTAGCTATGCTATCTGTTCTTCACTTGCAGTGAGGAAGAGAAGAAAATACATCGCTGAGCACCCATGCTTTCCTCTCCTGTGCTATATTGATCTAGGAGCAGTGCCTCAGAGAAGTCCTGGCTTAACCTTCAGCAGATCATTCACCTTCAAATTATCTATTGAATTAGTCCGTGCCCATACCTATACCATAAACATACACACACACTCACACCCCCCCACATCCCCCACCCACACCCACACCCCCCAACCCCCCAACCCCCCCCACATACACACACACATACACACACCCATACACCCACACACATACACACACACACACACACACACACACACACAGTAATTATAAGTGAAAAATTACAAAAAGTACAATAGAATTTTTTAATTAAGAAAAAGGAGGTAGATGACTCAGTAGGTTAAGTCCCTGCTTTCCCAAGCCTGTCAGCCTGAGTTCGATCCTCAGAACCCACATTGGGGGGAGGGGGGGGATAAAAGTGATTACATAAAACTGCTCTCTGATCTCTGCAGGTACACTGCAGTATCTGCACCCCAAGCACCCATATACATAACAATAATCAAAAAGATATTTATAAATTATCAACTAGGAATACTGCATGGCTGCCTTGAAGAGGTTTTACAGCAATTCATTTGTTTCTGAAGATAGACACACAGAGTTGTTCTAATCATCTACCACTGTGACTTAACCCTCGATGAGAATTTCATTCTTTATATTGTTGTCCTTACATTAGACTCATCAAACCTTAGAGCCTGGTTTGTTTAAACTTTTTGAAAACTCTTGATTATGTCTAAAGCTATTGATTCTTCAACATTCTTGTTATCTCTGTCTGAAACTTCAATTTGACATGTTAGCACTTTTCACCCTGTTGTTGATATTTCTTAATCCTTCCTCAAATTTTGTTCCATAAACATTGTTTTTCATTCTAAATAACTCATTCAGATCTAAATTTCACTACACTGACATTTTCATTAGTTGTCCTTGATCAATGAGTCTGCCCTTTTTTTTGTTTTATTTCACTATATTTTTATTTCTAATAATGTCACTTTATTTTTACATTTTAAAAAATTACCCTGCAGTGTGTGTATGTGTGCTCATACATAAGTGTGTGCATGCATGCATGTGTGTGTGTGTGTGTGTGTGTGAGAGAGAGAGAGAGAGAGAGAGAGAGAGAGAGAGAGAGAGAGAGAGGAGAGAGAGAGAGAGAGAGAGAGAGAGGAGAATTTATGGGGTCAGAGGACAACTTGCAGGAGTCTGTTCTCTTTCTCTATCTTCTCTATCATGTAGATTCTGGTGATCAAAGTCTGACACCAGACTTACTGACATGCCCCTTTACCCTCTGAGCCAACTTACCAAGCCCTATTTGCTTAATGCTTATAATTTCTTGTTCCCCATTCTTGATTTGATGTTTCTTCATTTTTAGATGTGTTGTCCACTATTTCTTGTACTTTATTATATCCTCTCTCTCTCTTTCTTTCTCTCTCCCTCTCCCTCTCTCCTTTTGGAAAGAGGGATTCTGATGCTTGTCATTTCTAGTCTCTGGTTGGCAGATTCCTCATGACCTGTTGTGATCCTTGACCCCAGGTGTGTATTTCCTGCAACATTATTTGTGAGAGTCATGTAAGGACTAGTTTGATGTCAAGCATCTCTAGAGAGGAGTTACCTTTGCTTCTGATATGGGCTTGGACATTTCTAACCTACAGCTTAAATAACATAGGTTTCTCGGCTTGAGAATTTTCTAACCATAAATATTTGTGGAAACAAGCATGTGGTTACATATTCTCAAAAGAAATTTGTTTGCACACTGATTTGTCATTCCTCACCCAAGAAATACAAGATAGTCTCCTCTTCATCCTCATAATCTGATGATAGTGTGCATCTTTAGGCCTCCAGTTTAATGTGGGGCTTTCCAGGGGATTTGGGCTTTCTTCCCCCCCCCCCCCAGTGGAATAGCTCTAGGCAGCAGTCAAATCAGAATCTCAAGGTCACCAGGATTTGACAGATGCCAGTGGAAAGCAATGCTGGCCAGCTGGCCGGCTGACTATTTTGGTATCTGAATCAAGTCGAATGTTTAGCCATTTCTTTCCTTTCAGTGGGGTGATTATGAGACTAGCTAAGGCACCCCACATACTGTCAAATGTGTTGGCTCGTAGAGTCACTTTACATGGTATCAAAAGAGCTCTGTTTAATGTCTGCATGCATTATTGCAGTAGCAAATAAAAGCACTCAGCCATTCTGTTAGCATCAGGTACAGGAAACTGTCACCCTGGCTCTCTATCATCTTATTTAAATTTTTTTTTTTTTTTTTGCTGGGCCAGCAAGATGGCTGAGCAGACAAAGATGACTTACAAAGATGACTTATAACCCCCTGAGCTGGACTCCCCCTGGGGATTCCTAGAAAGAGAAACCAATTCCAACTCCAAAAGTTGCTTTCTCATCTGCACTGCCATTTTCTATGGCATGTTTATACGCTCTACTCACCACCCCATCACAGACACATCTACACACTAGGAATAAATAAAAATATAATGAAAGTTAAACAATAATATTTCCTATAAACAGTCTCAGATATTTTTATAAATCTCAAGTTAAAATGGTCATATTCACTTACATTACTATCAATAAGAGTGGTAATGCTTTGTTACTCAATATAGAATATAGAATCATCTGGGATATGGCCTTTGCCCATGTCTATAGGGGATATCTTGATCATGTTATGTAAATGTGAGAAAACCCACATTTAAAAAATGTTTTCTATCAATTCTTTGAAAATTTCATAAATGCATACACTGCACGTCTTGTTATATCCACAGCCCACCATCCCCCTAACTACTCATTATGTAGCTGTCATTCATCAACCCTCTCCCACATATATCCCTTTTCTATTTAACAACTCACAAAGTCTAATTAGGCTGCCCTTATACACATGGGTATAGGGCCACACAGGCACAGCCTGGTTAACATATGGGGAGTGGGGGTCACACCCTTGAAGGAAACTGAATGGAAGACCCCTATTTCATTTGTGAGAAGGACCATTCCTGAACAGGAGATCCTGGACTGTACAACAACCTTGTGCTGCTGCCACACTGACCTGCCAACAAGGGAACAAAGTTTGTATTTAAACTTTATTTATCCTTAAATGTGAAGTATAGCTATTTTCTGAAAAAAATTAGGATAATGATTGATTGCTTGGGAGCAGAAGTTTGGGTTCCTGGGTCTCTGCTATTTGGTTTGTGGAAGCAATATAACCTGATGTGGCCAGATGCTGTGAATGCCTGCTGCCTTTACCTCCCTGCTGTGATGGACTGTACCTCTTACTGTGTTGGGAGCCGCCTGAGCACCCACATCCGCCATTACAAGATGGCGCCTACATTCGGCCGAGGACAAGTTGTAAACAGGCTAGTGCGCATGCACCTGGTAATTTTCCACTTCAGAATCTCAGCCTCTCTCGTGGCGGCATCTGGCCTGGTGTGCGGGAGCCAATGGGGAAGCTCCATGTCCCAGGCAAGCACTGTGACCCATATAAAGGGCGAGTATTCTATTGTTCTGAGTCTCCACTCGTGGCAAGCTTATGCTCTCCCTCTCAAGATGCATTAAAGCTTTTACTGCAGAAGGATCCTATGTGTGCCGCGTCGTTCTTGCTGGCGAGACCGTAGCGCGGGACATCACTGTGAGCTAAAATAAGCCCCATTTCCTTTAAGTTGTTTGTGTTCAGATTTTTTTAAAAGTAGTTTAACCTATTTATGGGTGTTTTGCTTGCGTGTATGTCTGTATACCACCTGTGTCTTGAATCCATGAAGACCAGAAGAGGATGTTGGATCCTTGGAGTTACAGAAAAGAGCTGCCTTCTTCCTCTGGAAGAACAGTCAGTGCTCTTAACCCCTGAGCCATCTCTCTGGACCTTCTGAGGGTGTTTGATCACAGCAACAGAACTGAAACCAACACAGTAGCAATCCCAGGGAGGGTATCTACTGAGCTGATGATCAAAGGTATCAACTTGGCAATTGTAACAATTGTGGAGTATTTGGTTCTTGACAGTTACTCTGTCCATCTTCATTCTCCGACCAACTCCCCTCTCCACACCATCATTTTAGGGAATCTTTCTGTTTGGAATACACCTTAAACTTCCAATGTTCTCCACAGCATGGGAATGATACCCTGTATCCCTACATCAATCCTGGTTAATTCTTTTTAGTTTATCTATCCCGGGAATAAAGCAACATATTAATTGTTTTAGTTCTTCCTTCTATGCATTAACAGAAAGGGAAAACTCGAATCTTCAAAAGCTCATTGCAGTGGCTGCTGGGGAGTGGCATCTTTTTGTTGTCGTTATCTGTAAAATCAAAACACTTTGTGTTTATAGATGCCAGTCTCAGAGGATAAAAATCGAGCAATCAATCATTATCCTAAATTTTTTTTTCAGAAAATAGCTACACCTCACATTCTTAAGGATAAATAAAGCTTACATACAAACTTCCTTCCCTTGCTGGCAGGTCTCTGTGGCAGCAGCACAAGGTTGTTACTATCTGTTTGCTCCATTAGCATTTATAGTCTCAGCTTCCAACACCTAACATCACCTCAAACTCTTTGCTTAAGACTTAAAGTTAGTTTTCTGGTCAAGTGCCTGTCTTTGCCTCATCTCCCACATGACTGTCAGCTTTGAAACCTCTCCAATCCTGGTAAGAGCAGTACTGATAGAGACCTCTGAGAGAGCAACAGCCTGTGACTCTGGCTCTAGAGGCTTGGTTTTCCTGAAGTGACTGGTTCCATTTTAGTAGCTGTCTGCATGGGTTTGCTTTCTTTGTCTATTTCTGCAGTGGGAAAGTCAGTCTGAAGAATGATACATGAACTTGCAGCCGGTAACAAGATGGCTATCATGATGCCTAGTTTCATTCTGTGAGACTCACTATTTTCAATTTAAATTAATTTTTTCATAATACTCCAAAGGGTGTCCTATTGATATTCTGACAAATTAACTTGAAATTCATGATGAGGTATGTGGGAAGTAGAAGATTGACTGAGGTAGGCCTTGGGGATGTAGCTTGCATAAGGCCTTCTTTTGAGATGGGTGTCATTACAGTGATGTTGCTATTTTGTGGTTACTTGTGCTCCTAATATTGAAGATGCTCTGGAGACTGAGAATGAAGTTCTTTAGGAACAGCTGAAATGCTTTAGAGAAAAACTGGATTGCCTTCCAAAACAGTATTTATTTCACACTGAGGTGGACAAAAATCAAATGCAAAACACAAGAACAGGGGCTAGAAAGATGGTTAGATGGTAAAATGCTTGCCAGGTTGGCATGAAGACCTCTTTTTAGAGCTCTGACACCCATATGAAAAAGTCAGGCATAGCAGTGTATGGCTTTAGCCCTGAAGTGAGATAAAGAAAATCCTTAGAGCTCACTGGCTAACTAGCCAGTCCATGAGTGGCAGATTCAGGGAGGACTAGATATTGAGCCTGGTTGGCCTCACCACCAGTCTAGTACAGAAAATTAATGCTTTAATCCTACCAAACCTAGATTCCTTCTAACATTGTAAACATTTCTCCTGAAAGACTAAGAGTAATGGGGGAAAGTCAATGAGTTAATCAAGGTTGCACAAGTATCAATGTTAGAATACAAAGAACACAGAAATCCAGAGCAATATAATTCCCCCAGAAGGTACTAATGCCACAGTAATATCCTCCAATGTGACCAAACTAGAAGAAATCCCAACAAAGAATTTTAAAAAATGATTTTGTTTAAAAATATCAAAGAGGGCACAAATTCAGGGGAAAATTGAACAAATAAGTAGATAGAAATCATTAAAATAAGAGCAGTAATTAATAAAATGGAAACAAAGAAAAATACAAAGAATCAATGAAATAAATACTGGTTCTCTGGAAAACTGAAAAAGATTGAGAAGTACTTCATTAAAATTATTAAAAGAAAAAGAATAATTAAGCTCACAAACTCATGATGAAAATGTAAATGCTATAAAAGATATCAATGAAACTCTAGAAATTATAAGGACCTACCTATTCTACTAAACTTAAAAATTTGTAAAATATGGTTGTATTCTACATGTGTATGAACTAGTAAGTTGAGTCCAGATGAGATCAACAATTCAAACAGATCTATAACAAGCAAGAAGGTTAAAGTAATAATAAAAATTCTCCTTTTTGTAATAAGTTCAGTTGGATACATTATTGAATTACATCAGACATTTAAAGGCAAGCTAACATTAATCCTTTCCAACTATTCCATAAAATAGAAATGATTGTTGTCAAACCATTTTTACAAAGATTTATCCTGGCATCCAAACAATATAAGAAAGTGACAATAAAAGAAAATTATAGATTAAGCTTCCACATAAACATAGACACAAAAATTTGTCATAAAATGTTTCCAAGATAAACTCAAGAACATATTATAATGGTCATTAACTGTGGTCAAATTGACTCAACTCAAGAGATTCATGGATATTTAAACATATACAAACTAATAAATACAGTGCATCACAAAAGTGAACTCAAAGACAGAAGTCAAATGATCATAGGAAAGGCTTTTGCCAATGTCAAATATACCTTTCATGATAAATCTCTTAAGAAGACATGAATAAAAAGAAGACAGTTCATTGAATGAAAGTCTGCACACGGAACATGCACATCAACATCATACTGAATGGAAAGACAAAACAAAACAAAGCAAAGCAAAATAAAATAAATGCATTCTTACTAAATCAGGAACAAGGAAAAGATGCCTTCTTTCTCCATTCTTATGGTACTTGAAATCTTAAGGGAAGGGGAACAGGAGCACAAATAGGAAAAGCAGAAGTCAAAGTATTCTTTGCTTGCAGATAATATGATTCTCTGTATAAGATACCCTAAAGACTCCAGAAAACTCTTCTTAGAATTGACACATATTTTCACACACTAGCAGAATACAAAATAACATATAAAAACAACAGCTTTCTTAGTTGGGATAACCATGGCTGTTATGAAACACCCTGACCAAAGCACCTTGAGTATGGAGAGGTTTATTTGGCTTAGGATTTCACATCACTGTATATCAACTAATGAGGTCAGGACAGGAACTCAAGCAGGGCAGAAACCTGGAGGCAGAAACGGATACAGAAACCACAGAGGAGTGCTTCTTACTGGCTTGCTCTTTGTTACTTACTCAACCTGCCTTTTTTATAGAACCTAGGACCATGAGTCTATGGTTGACCCCACCTACAAAGAACTGGGCCATCCTACATCAATTACTAATTAAGAAAATGCCCTATAGGTTTGCCTGTAGCATAATCTTATAAATGCATTTTCTCAATTGATGCTCCTTCTATATGACTATAGCTTGGGTCACTTGACATAAAACTACCCAGCACAATAGCTTTTCTCTGTACCGACAATGGCCAATGGATACATAAAAATCTTTAACTTCAACTGTTCATTGAAAGATACAAATCAAAAATACATTGAAATTTCAACACATCTTTATCAAAATAGTAGACAACTTAAAAACAAACAAACAGGAAACCATGAAGAATGCAGACAAAAGGAAATGCTTATAAATTACTGGTATTAATACCAGTCTAGACAATTCAGTATGGAGGTTCCCCTAAGACTAAAAATAGATTTCCCAAATGATTGAGTTATGCCATCCCTGGATGTAATACTCCATCACTGAGGTATTTTAGCATCATTGTTCGTTATAGCATCATTCGCAATAGTTAAGTTGTGTAAACAATCTAGCTATCCATCAACAAACTTGTGTATGTTTGTTATTTTCTGTCTCTGTGATGAAACACCAGGACCAAAACTAACCTAAGGAAGAAAGAATTTATTTTGGATTATGATTCTGGACTGGAGCTCCATAATGATGTAGAAAGTATGGCAGCAGATGCCAGAAGCAAGAGGCTGGCTGAAGATTACATCTTGTCATACAAGAAGCCAAGAAAGCATGTGGGAAAGGGCATAAAAAATCTCAAAGCCATGTATGTTCCCTTGGGCTCTCCTAACTACTTACTTTCTGGGGTATGTAGATTATAACATGGTTATACGGTGCTTTATGGCTGATGTCCACTTATAAATAGTACTGTTGAGGTTTGGTTTGTTGTTATGTATTGTAATGTTGAATTCTATACTCAAAGGTCTAGGGCTATGAGTGAGTGTCTTTTCATGTTTGTGAGCTTTTGTTGTGCAAACCACGTTCCTTGATTTAAAACTGTTTGTTAAATAAAATTGGCTACAGTCAATTACTGAAGGAATTAGAGGTGGGTGGGTTTGGGTTACCTGGTAATAAGAGGAGAAGGGAAGAAGAAGGAGGAAGACAGAGAGAGAGGAGGCCAGCATGATGATGATGAGCACATGGACAGGAGATGCAGCAAGTATCTGGGGTGCACAGTAGGTAGGTAGCCAGCCAGGTCATCAGAAGATTCTATTAGTGGTTACCCTCAGTAATTGTCAAAGCCAAATAAAATAACCACAGTCCAAGTCTCATTTACTTATGAGCTAGTCAGGGATAAACTTAAATTGCTGGTATCACAGAGTATATAACATGTGTGCCTGTCTTGGCCTCGGTTACCTCACTTAGAAAAATACATTCTAGTTCCTTTCATTTGCAGAAAAGGTCATGATGTCCTTGATTTAATAGCTGAATAGTATTCCATTGTATAGATATACCACATTTTCTTCACCCACTGAGGAACATCTGGGTTATTATAAATAAAGATTCTAGGAATATAGTTAAGCAAGTGTCCTTGTGGGATGGTGAAGCATCTTTTGGGGTATATGCCCAGGAGTGGTATAGTTGTGTCTTGAGGCAAAACTATTCCCAATTTTCTGAGAAACTACGAAATTGTTTTCCAAAGTAGTTGTGCAAGTTTGCACTCTCACCAGCCATGGAGCAGTGTTTTCTTTGCTCCACAACCTGGACAGCATGATGCTGTCTCTTGAATTTTAGATCTTAGCTATTCCAATGGGTAAATCCAAGGGGTAATTCTTCTTCTCTGAAGAAGAGGGAGTAATGTGGGGTGATATTTGTAAGGGTAGGACTGAGAAGAGAGGAGGGAGGGGGCTGCAATCTGTATGTAAAGTGAATAAATAAATTAATTAATGAGAAAATGCATTCAACAAAAAATTCTCAAAGTCTTCATCCCAGTGATGTATGCCAAGCAGGAATGCAACTCCTAAAGATTCCATAACCTCTGCAAACAGCACCACTGAGAACTAAGTGTTCAAATACTTGAAGCTTTGGTACTTTTCTCATTTAAACCACCACAGCATGGAGAAAATGCAGTGTACACACACACACACACACACACACACACACACACACACAGTGGTATTTTTTCAGCCATAAAGAAGAACCAAGTTAATAAATTTATAGGAAAATGGATGCATCTGGAGGTAATCATATTAAATTAATTAACCTAAGTCTCAGAAGAATGAATAGAGCTGTTTTCTCTCGTATGCCATTTCTGGATTTTTATATTAATATATAGCATCATACATGTGTATATGACATGGAAGTAGAGTTGAAACTGTATAGAGTAACAGAGGAACTAACAGGAAGAAAATGGAAAACCAAGAGGATGGTATGAAGATATGAGGTGAAGCATACATGTATGATGTTTGCATGTGTGGCGTCCTTATTTATATGATATCATGAATATGTAATATGAAATTCTAAAAGTTATCATAAAATTCAATGTAAACAAAGAAGTATGATCATAATACACTACATACACATATGAAAAGCCATAATAAATACATTGTTCTGTGACAATGAATGCTTAAAATCAAGAAAAGAAGTGACCCAATTCTAACAGGAACAATAACTGATATAAATTTGCCAGTTACCTTCCTTTTAAAAGTCAGATTTGACCAATACTACCCAGAATGGGACTGGCATCTCAAGAGGGAAACTAGACTTTGAAACATTAGTAGAAACTTGTTTTATTTGCTGATAGCCTATTGTTACTTAAGCTCAGTTACAGCCAACTCTTGATTGTTACAATGTATCACAATTAAGAATGAAGGTTATTGTTTCATATCACTCACTCAGAACATGGTAAGACCCATCAACAAATTGCAGCATCATTAAGCACAGACACAGAGGCTCCATAGATCTCAGATGACAACTGAGTGATGGGACCTGGGATGTAGCTCCCACAGCATTGCTACAAATAGATGGACCAAGAGGGATCACTAGAGCTTGATTCTTATTGACCAATTTCCCCCTCTCTCCCCTGTATTAAAATCATCACTTTTCATCCTTTTACTTAATTTTTGAAGATGGTGAAATATATTCTAAGTCAGTATACAACATGGAAGAAAACAATTCTGATTCTAACATGTTTCCTATAGGAAAGTTCATCATTACTCCACTTAGAGTGATGAAAGAAGGTTTTTGCTCAGCTAAGCAAAATCCTGCCTCTGGTCCTTCATAGCAGTGTGAGCTGGAGACGTGAGATAGGTCTCGCAAGTGTCCTGTTCTGTGTCTGTACACAGAAGTATGGTTTTAGCCACACTTATAGGAGAATCCTGTTCATTGGACATTTTGTGTTGGGAGCAATTTAAGATACTTCCTTTTTACAAATATCATTGTGATATTAAGTAATATTTTCAAAATTATTATCTTTTTAGGCATTATGAAAAACTTGTATTTGAAACATACAATACTTTCACATTAAGAAAAAGACCTAAGGTCATAGGGTCTTCTCACATTTTTTCCTCAAATCAATGAACACCACACCTAAAATATTCTGATAAAAACTGATCTAGCTTCAAAGGCTGACAAGCTCAAGGGGTGACTTGGTTAAAAGATCTGATATATATTTTTATATGTATGTATATATATCATAATATACAGTTACAACCCTGCACCCTCCAGGTCCAATTTAATTTACAAAAATGTATTTTATCTTAATTGTCAGAAAAATACAAAGCCCCAGCTTTACCTCTGCTCTCCAGAGTTTAGTCTCAATATTGGAATCCAAAAGGGCTTTAAAAGCATTAAAGTAGTTCCTGTTACTTCCACAGTAAAGTCCTCCAAGGGTTTTCTTGTACTTCAAATAAGAAGTCAAGGTCTTAGGAAAATCCATCTTGACCAGGATATTTACTAATCCTCTTACTCATCTCCTCCAGACCCACCCTGTGCATTGTGTTATAGACAAGATTCTTCTAAAGATACCATTGCTGGGGTCACCTTGGCTGTAGATGGCTGCTGGGTTGGTCCCTTCCATGGCATACTGTATCATTATAGAACAGCACTGAGCAAACATGAGGTCCATCCCTCCTCCAGTACTCTCTCTCTCTCTCTCTCTCTCTCTCTCTGTTTTCCTTTCAGGGCTCATTTCCCTGTGGTGTCTATCACCTTCTAATTTACTCTACATTTAAATAATTTATCTTAAATTTGTCCTTGCCTGGAAGCTCTATAGGGGCAGAGACTTGCTTAGGTTTGTTAATGAATTGCACCCCAGGTCTGGAGAGCTATGTCTGAAGTACCGACAGCTCTAAACGGTTATTTTCTGAATTAATAACGGACCAGAAGTTTTGAAAGTGCATGATGAATGACAGATGAATATTTTACATTGTTAGACAAAATGATGCCTTTATAAAGTGAGGTAAACCACACAGGGAATTTTAGAAGAAAACACATTCGTTAATGGAAAAAGCTTAAGCAACATGAAATGCTCACATTTGTGAATAAATGCTTTGTGATATGACTGCGGACTAAAGCCAGGGCCCCGAGGTGTGTTTGCCATACTTAGCAAGTACTGCCTAGCAAGCTGCTGTTCTCATATTCTGGGCAATGACCACGTTGGGCTTCACCCTTCCTATAACAGGTAGAAATAGAAACACTGGCCTTCCATGTCCTGCTGTGGTACGTACAGCAGGATTGACAGCAAACATGCAGAAGAGGGAGATGAAGGGTTAGGAACTCCAGATCGGGCCAACCCTACCTTTTTGGTTCCAAGGGGGTCTGTCTGTCTTCTGCCTCTGCTTGCTGCCACATATGAGATCCACAGTTACTAATTCACAATGTCCAGTTTCCACAAGAAAATCAGTTGAGGCAACTTCTGGAAATGTTGTGAAATGGGTTTCTGCTCTGGATTTTGGAACTCTTTTCCTTCGTGGAAAAAATTACTTCAACTGACTAGTTAGTTCTTTGGCACTAATCTACGCATTTATAGGAAACTATTTCTGGTTGTAAGAAACAGAGAGCCTGTTAGGTCTCCATCTCTGAGTGCCCTTACCATCTGGGTATGCTGGCTGAGGAGACACTGGGATTCTTCGGTTTGCTCTCTCCTCCCCACTCTTACAGACTTAGAAATCATGACTTGTAGGTGTTGCTTTCTTTACCTCAAAGCTTTATGAGTCCAGTAGCAACCCCACAATCCCTTCTTATATCCTGCTTCCAGGATGCTTTAACATAGGCCACCTTTCCCCCTAGCTTTTCAAACTAAGATGCCTTGGGATTGGTTCCCAGGCTCCACAATTTCAAAAGAGGAACTGAGAGAGCAGAATTGAAGATGGGAGAGGACAAATTGATGTCAGTGACATCCCACGACGACTCTCTTGCATTTAGAGATCAGGCACATTCTTTTTTCCTCTGTGAAAGCTTTCTTGCTTTCTTTTTTAAAAAACTGTTCTTAAAATGCTAATGAGACAAGTTTTAAGAAATTGACAGTAATGGAAAACGTGAACGTTTCAATGATAACTCAAAAGAAAAATTATTTCACTCATCTTAATCTTGCTGGGGAGAAGAAAAAAACTGAGCAAGAAGTATGAGACAGTTGGCAGTTGAAGCCCTGGGATTCCCAAGGCTTCTCCTTTGTTCCCCCAAACGCACAAGGTTTAAATTTTCTCCTCTAGAAATCTAAAGCCCAGGATGACTTTTCAAACTGAAACCTTAAGGGACTTTAAAAGCTATAGCTTCCACCCAGCAAGGTTGCTCCCTAAAGTAGAAAGTTTTTCAGGGTAATGATGTGATTATGGGACAAGACCGAAAGGAGAGAGAGAGAGAGGCATGGCTAGGTTAAGTTCTCAGCCTTGTCACTGCAGTGTCAGCTTTAGAGGGAAACGATGGACTCTTTTCTCTCTACAGGTCATAGACTATATAAATTATTACCTGTGTGGGCATCCTCTGTATATCACCTGCTGAAGGGCTAGCATACATATACCTTCATTGGTAGATAGTTGGCTGTCCCCTGCATCTTAGAAAACCAAACTCTTATCATTTGGGGGTTGAATTGCATGAGGAGCTTGTCATTCAGAAGAAGGTTCAACTATCATCACACTCTTAGAAAATAGTTTGAGTTTTGTTAAATGCATTTAAACACCCTGCCTCTTTGTTCAGTTTTAACACATACTAACATTAGTATGTTAACATGTAAATAATACTGCCAACGCTAGTTTTTGCAGGTGATTTTGACATTGTTATTAGTAAATTACCAAGTGCATATTCTGAATCCTGTATTATATATACTTCCAGATACAGTGCTTTCTACCCTGGCACATACATAAGAGGCGGGAGCAGTTGCCATCTCTGACTGGAGCCATGAGTGGCAGCATGTAAATGGATATCTGGAGGCCAACTAATGAGTGAAGGAAAAATTATGTTAACAATTTTGAAGGCTGATGGACAGATGGGGAGGGACTAGGAAGTTATGCAAGTCCAAATTCAAAAATAGGTTAAAAGTTTTGGTCAGAACAAGGGAATCTGATAGTAGATCATGTTAAGTCTTGCCAGATGTTTGCCACAGCTGACTATCCAATCTTCACCTAGGAGGATGTCCACCTGCCATTAAAAACCAAACCAAACCCTCTTTGAGGAGCATCCATTTTACTGCTCATGTTGGTATCAGTGTCTCAGGTAGACCATAAATTCTGTCTCCATTGCTCTGCAAAATGGTCTTTAGCAATTTCTCAACCTCTGCCTTTCCTACCCTTCCTAGAAAGGAAACAACAAAATATGAACAAATGGGGTGATAAAACAATGTCACTAAATGCTATTTCATCTTGTAAGTATCTATTAAAGGCCCAGTTCTTCCTCGGTTTACCATACCCAGATGAAATAGAAACTAGTTCTTTGGAAAGTTATTTATGTCAAATGGTGATTTGCTGGGGCAAACAGGCCAAAGGAGGTCTTGCTAAAGCAAACATGTGGAAGAATGTTTTCTTGAAGCAGACACAGATGAGAGGATGTTTTGATACAGCAAACATGTGAAAGAACCCCCGATGAAGGTGTAAAAATATGACCCCACAGGCAGTGGGCGATGAGCACTGAGCTTTGGTTTGGTTTATTTCACTTTATTATTCTTCACTAAAGATACCTATATATTGGTTCACCTTACATAGTGTTATTGAGCTCAACTTGTGGTAATGCTGCCATTGAGAGAAACTCACCCAAGAACTGTTTGTGAGGTTCCTGTGGAAGCTTGCTGCATCTGCGGCCTTGCCTTAGGCTGGTTGATGAGCCTGGTGGTTTCTTCAGGAGTGAACTACAGCTGCCTTGTGTCTGCTTGCTGAAAGCACTGGACTGTAGCTGCTGGTTCTTTCCTGGAGTCTGCCTGTCTGGAGGACTGGTCTGTAGCTACCAAATTGTATTTGGTGTTTGCTACAGGACTGAACTGTTGCCAAAGAAGATCAAGCTCATTCCCCAAAGAACTATTGCTGACCAGGTCCACTTCCCCCATCCTAATAACTTTTCTCTTCCACTACCTCTGCTGGGTGTGGATTAGACAAGAAGTTGAACCCTTATTAAACGTAGGTTGCAAAAATTTTACACCTATATCCAGAGTCAGTAGATGTTTAATAGATGTTTGTTAAGAAATAGAAAATTTATATTGAAAGTATAGGCAGAGTGCTTGGGTTTCAAACATGGCTTATGAGTAGAAATACCACCTTGGAGTAAGCATTTAGATTCTGTGCTGAGTTTCTCAGGATTAGAAATTAGCATACTAAAGTGATTGGGAGGATGGTAGAATGTAATAGTGAAGGTATTACTGTTTATCAGATGATGCCAACATATCTTGTCTCCTGCCTTGTCCATCCTTGCTAGGGTAAGAACCTCTTTCCCACCTGTCTGCATACTCAATCCCAGTCATCATGCACATCTCCTTTGAACTATTAAACACTTTCATGAAGGAAGAGTGAGAGTGAGAGAGAACACTTACACAAATGCCATTCAGTTTTATATTTGACATATTCTTCATGCTACCTGGGGAAATGTTGTCAAGGTGAAAACTGACATTGGATCATGGTAACCTTTTTGTAATGGCTTACTAGGGAATAGAAGATTGGGTGGTGCATTTTATGTTCTTGAAATATGTCCTTTTCTTTCCTACAAAGACCACTTAAGAATGAATCTCACATAGTCCAACGTTTCTAGAATGGGAGTTTTTATTTCAGAATTCCTGCTTTTCCTGTCATCCTTGAGGGCTCTTCCCAAGGTTCATGTGTGTACAGCAGAGCACCTGGCTTGCTGTGGTAGTCTAGGAATTGGTCTGCTAAAATTTTATTTTCATGAAGGAAGGAAGGAAGGAAGGAAGGAAGGAAGGAGGGACAGAGGGAAGAAGGAAGGATAGAAGGAAGGAAGCAAGAAAACAGGGAAGGAAGAAATGAAGGAAGGAAGGAAACAAGAAGCAGTCAAAGTGCTAAAGAGTATTTTATTTTTGTGTTTGTTTGTTTTTGCTGTCCAGCTTTGTTCTCCTGTTAGTACAGTTGCTCCACGTGGTCTATCTCAGCAGTGAGTTTTCTAAAGGTACAGAGAGTTGCAAGCTTCCAGCTCTCGAGGAGGATCCTTGGCTTCTAAAGTATGATGGCATTTCTCCAAACAGTATTTACTTTTCAAGATGGTACAGCTGCATGTTCTGAACATGCATGCTGTTTACTGTAAGAATTTACCTGGCTGGGGGACAGAGGGAAGCTTCTGAACTGGAAGACAGTGGAGCATGCTGGGCTCCACTATAACACTTCCAAGCAAGCATGTGTATTCATGTTGGAAAGAGGCAGAGTCAAAACAGAGATTAAGAAGTTCCACCCAGGGACTGCATTTATGTTTCCTGGAGTAGAGCTGCAGTATCAGGAAGATGTATAACTGAATTATTAATTCCAAAGACAAGTGAGCTGTTATTCATTGAAAAATGAGAATATTACTTTTGTGACCCACAGAACTTCATAGAAACTGAGTGACCTGGGTATATCTATTCATTCAGAGAGGTATATTGCTTAAATTATGGATGTTAGAGTCAAACTGTGTGCATGAAATTCCAGCTCTTGTCCTAGACAAGTTGTCTGAGTCTCCTGCCCTTTTTATCTACAGAGTAGAGATGTCAGTGGTTCCCATGCCGTGGAGTTAGGACTCTAATGATACAGTCCATGGGAACCCATTCTAACCCTTACTTGTCAAGTAGTAAGGATTGCTATTACAACTCTAATCAGATAAATCTCAGGTTTGTTTCCCCAGTGTTTGATGATGCAAGATGCTAATGTTGAATTTCTATAATATCATCAATTAACAATTTAACAAATTAGGATGCAAATGATGGAAAAGACAAAATGCCTTAGAGTTTGTGATTTTCTGTGTATTTCCCCCAAAATAATCACCCAGTCTTTCTAAGAAAGACTCAACCTTTTTGTGTTTTTGTAGATAAGGCAATTTGGCTTAGAGTAGGTGACTGTTCAAGGTGGCACAGGGAGTTAGCAGTGGCACAAGGGCCTGTTCCAGTTCCTACATCAATGCACACACCTTCCACACACAAGAGATAAACATTCTTATAATTAGAATATTGGCATATTATAAATAATGTAACTAATTTATCATGGAGAGGCCGAGGGATTTCAAAACAACACTGCAGGTCCCAGAGGCATTATCAAGTGAGCCTGTACGTGATGACTATTCAATCACTGTTCACATTTGCTCTCTAGTCACTCATTAGCTATAGATTCCAAGGCATGTTTTGCCCAGAGCCAAGTTGAACTAGACAGCTGCCTGGAGAGCTTTTGGAGATATTTGCCTGGAGACTGCATTCAAAAGAATTGAAATGGTGGATGTGGTGATTTGAATAGGTATGGCCCCCATAGATTCATGCTTGGGCATGGGGAGGGGCCCTAATAGCAACTGTGGCCTTGTTGGGGTAGGTGTGGCCTTGTTGAAGAAAGCATATCACTATGGATATTGGCTTTAAGGTCTTATATGCTCAAGCTTCAAGCTATACCCAGGTCCACTGTGGCTCACAGTCTCCTTCTGCTGCCTGTGGATTTAAATGTAGAACTCCCAGCTCCTTCTGCAGTATCATGCTTCCACCATGACAATAATGGACAAAACCTCTGAAACTGTAAGCCAGCCCCATGTAAATGTTTTCCTTTACAAGAGTTACAGTAGTCATGATTCTTTTTACAGCAATAAAGCCCAAACTAAGCCAGTGGACCAGACAAGCAATAGAGTTAAAGGACGTACTTATTTATGTGTTTAAGAGCTGAACATGTAGGAACACCACGTCTTGGGCAGATTGTTTTGGCTCAGCCAGAACTTGACCTAGAGAAGGGCTTGGGAATACTATTGCCGCTTGAAGGATTTACTCATTGCCCCCCAAAGTGTTCCATATTTCCTTTTTGCTATTTTGCTTTATTAGGCTATTCAAGGTCATTTCCCCAGTCATCAATGGTTTGAATGCTAACCAGCACTTTTCAGATCGGCCTCAAACATTACCTTCCTAGCTAGAGACCTTATTTACAGAACCTGCTTCTGCCCCTCCCAACCTCGGAGAACTGATTTTCTATATGACTTGAGCTGCATTCAGCTTTAACTGCTGCACGTTTCCTTTTCATAGCCCCACTTAGCTTTGCAGAACCATCTTTTTTCCCTGTGAGCCAGGACCATATCCTCTTTTTTTATATTCCTTGCAGAACCTCCAATTATGCCCCGCAATGACTAGAAGCACCACATACACGATTAATTCATTATATATTAAAAGATTAATTGCACACACACAGCAGCTATGTGCCTGGTTTAAAATAGAAAACCCAGACACCTCGTTCAGCAAAAATAAAGTTTCGAAAAATGTAAAACGAAGCATGTACACTGAATAGCATTTTTTTTCTCTTAAATTCTTACAGTTTCTGCTGGTATTCTAGATATGAATCCTACCTCTTGTTTGAGGACCTCTAGGTATCCAAGATACAAAGAGGATGTGTGAGATATTGTCAGGTGGAACTGCTACCTAATAAATAATAACATAAGTGATGAATTACCTTGTAAGCTCTACTTCCCGGGATGATCATTCAAAAAGAAAATTACAGGAGAGGACAGAAAAGGAAAGACTGTTGTCACTCTCCTTTCACATTCTTCCCTGAGCAGTTTCTGATGGGTGTGCTATGATGCGGAAGAATAGGGTAAGCTTACTGGGAGGAGAGAAGAGCCCTGCAAGAAGTCTGCTTGGCAGGGAACAGAACTCATGGAAAACTCTGGTTCGCAGGAATAGCTATCCACAAAAGATGAGCTTTCTTCTGATGAGAACAGGTGGTCTGGAGAGGGCGTGTGCTAGGTGGACTCTCTACAGTGAACAGAAACTGGGGTTGGGCCATCACCATGTCTTGTGATGGGCAGAAAGAAACATTGCTTCACTAAGTCATTAGAACACTGACAGAACAACGTTTCAAGCCACACTCTTAGGACAAAGTCTGGGCCTTCAAGCCTGAGGTGACTAACTCATCTTTTCTCTTTTCTTAGAGTTTACCTGGTATGTGGATAGGGACTCTCCTATGTCTCTGTTTCCATGTCTCTAAGTTTCTGCCTGGTCTGGGCCACTGTGAGTGAGTGTTTTTGCATGAATGCATGCGCGCATGTGCACGTGCGTACGTGTGTGTGTGTGTGTGTGTGTGTGTGTGTGATGTATATTTGTGTGTATTTGCATGTTTTGTGTGTATGTGGTGTATGTGTGTATGTGTGTGTGTGGTCTCTGTGTGTAAGTGTGTATGTGGTATATGTGTGTGTGTGATGTATATTTGTGTGTATTTGCATGTTTTGTGTGTATGTGGTGTGTGTGTGTGTGTATGTATGTGTGGTCTCTGTGTGTGTGTATGTGGTATATGTGTATCTATGTGTGTATGTAGTGAGTATATGTGTGTGTATTTGTGTGTGGTGTATGTATGTGTATGTGGTGTGTGTGTGTGTATGTGTGTGTGTGTGTGTGTGAGAGAGAGAGAGAGAGAGCATGTGTGCTCAGGCTTATTCTTATATATATGTACAATATAATGCCATACCTATAAGTATATAATCCATCAAGAACTTATTATTGGAGATTATTTCTGTGAATGAATGGGGCTGACTCAGTGGACAAAGTGCTTCATGCGCAAGCATGAAATCAAAGGAATGGGCACCTACAACCCAAGTAAAAGCCAACCATGATAGCCCGCTTAAGGTCTCAGTGGTCAGGAGACAGAGACAAAGGACAACAGGCAAAAATGATTTGTTAGAAAAGGTGCACTCTGAGTTCAGCAAAAGATCCTGACACAGTGAATGTGTGTGTGGTGGTGGCTTAGTGGTACTGATAATAGTGACATTAGTGCTTAGAATATCAAAGCTCGAGAAATCTAAGCTATCTATCACACAATATTTTCACTGCTTCAGTAGTCTGAGAAACAATGCACAAAATAGTAGATGGTTACAGGAAAGTGGATGGCACTGAAAGACACAGGAGCACGACAGTGCACAGTAGATAGAAATTTGGAGAAATGCAGAACATTGAACTTCAGATCTGTAAAAGAAGTGGATTCTTACATTGGAAGTTAGATACAATGGCAGGAGAGGGGATATCAAGCACTACAGTGGAGCTATAAGCAAAAGAGAAAAGAAAACTCCAGTGACATCCGTGGGTGTGCTGCTTGGCACTCTGCAAAAACATGGCTGGAGATGTGATATCTATCATTTGCACAGAACAGAGCTTCTGTAGAGGAAAGCCTGTGCCTCCCACAGCATTCAATCGCGTTATGGTGGTGAGTTATCTTGAGAGAGGTCTTATAGTCAAACCTTTCAGTCACAGGAAGCAGAATCCTGTGGATTTTTATGCTACCAAATCCCCAGTCTTCTCATCTCCAACAGCCAAGCAAACACTTATCCCCCAAATCACTACGGGCTCAGCAATCTCTTGTGGTGTGGGCATCCACTGGGGACATAGGTCTGAATGACAGAAAGGTCAGGCCCTGTTGAAGGGGGGAGATTGAAGATGGACAGATGGCTACTGCACACAAGTTCTGTGAAGAGGAGAAAAGCATCTGCAAGTGAACAGGTGTGCAGCCAAGGTACTTACAAAGGCAGACTCACTACCCTTATACCAGCCCTCCAGTAGAAGCCAAGGGGGGAAAAGCCTCCCTAAAAGCTAGAAATGACCAGATATACTTCAAGACCCAAAAATTAGTAACCGCCAACCAGAACTATTGTATAGAGAAAAATTATCCTTTTTTTGCTGAACAAAGACCTTCTAAGAAAAGCACAAATTAAGATCAGGAATGAGACATGAGAGTCCTCACTCCTCACTCAATCTAGTCATGAGTGTGTCCAAACTGCAGCTCACAGGCATGTGGTTGAATATCGGTATGAGTATGGACTAACCCCAGATAATAAACTTAAAATGTTATGAGATGTTGAAAAAATGCTTTTAGTAGCACAAACTCTCAAATGCGTACACCCTATCAAAATGTTGGATACCCCTGAAGAGTGCTTGAAGTGCTAGTTAAAGCAACATGGCAAGTAAAAGAAATGCAAGGGATACAAATGTGAAGGGAAGAAGTAAAATTATCACTGCTATAAAGTGATAGAATTCTATACTTAAAAGACAATACTCTAGAAGACTGCTCCATCTCAGCATAGGAATAAGACACAAAACCAACACACAAAACCCAGTGGTTTTTCTGGGTTTTGTAACCCAATAATAAACTTGCTAAAACAGATATTAGAAAAACAAATCTACTTACAACAGTCTTAAAGGAAGAATAGAGGGAAACAAAATAAAACAAAAGCAAAAGTCACAAGTTGGCTGAGTTAGGAAGTTAGCTTTGAGTTTGAGGACAGCTTGGGCATATCTCTAAAAGCAGGTGAAGCAGCAAAAGTACCACCATAACAGTGGTTACTTGGGGGAAGAGAAGAGCACTTATTCACTGTTGGTAGGAATGCAAATTAGTCCAGGTGCTATAGAAACCAGTATAGATGTTCCTCAGAAAACTAAAAATAGAACTAGCTTATGAACCAGCTCTAGGGTGCATAGCCAAAAGAGCTTCCGATCCACATAGCTGCATGCCATGTTTATCCTGGCACAATTTTAAGTTGTCAAGTTACAGGATCAGCCTAGGCACTGAAGGAATAACAATATCTACTTTTAAACAACAGAATATTAAATACTTTTATTTGTAAAAGTCTGCCATTGTAACATTTAGACATTAAAATGCTTGGATTCAAATGCATTTACCATATAACAGGTGTGTTTGGAAATGTTGGAGTTTGTTGGAGTTGACCTTTGATTTGTACTTTCCAACTTGTCTTTCTGCCTCAGGGTTGCTCTAAAAATGATTCTCAGTCTATAAAGCACCAGGGCAGTTGTCCCAAGAGATTTCTATACCTGTGTGTTATTCTTATAGATAATCCTAGCTCTAGCCCTGTGCTGTGGTCTGAGTGTATAGGACTACCCAAATCTGTTTAAATTGCTATCCCAAACTATGATATCTATGGCTGGGGCTTTTTGGAAATGATCAAACACAAGAAAAGAGTCCTTTTATGTACAATGACTATCTGTATAAAGGGACCCTCAGGGAGCCAGCTAGCTTCTTCTGGCATGTGAAGACACAGCTTCCCTTTATAAATTAGGCAAGTGGCCTTCACCAGGCATCACTTCTGCCAATGCCTTGACCTTAGACTGCTGGCCCCATGACTATGGGAAGTGAACTTCTCTTCCTCATTTAATCTATGGGAGTTTTTCTTAGAGGTCTCAGGTACATAACCTGGAAAATAGATAGGTTTCTGTCACAGTTATTCTTGGGAATAGGGGCCTTCAGGAAGAGATGTGAGTGTCTGGCAGGGAGTTCTGCTTTTACAGGGCAGTAAGAACTGGTTTTTCATATTTAACATATTTTCATTTTTAAGGCACACAATTGCAAGTCCAATGCAACCATAAAACCACAAAAACCCAGGGGCTGACGAGATGCCTCAGTGGTTAGAGCACTTGCTACTCTTCCAGAGGAACAGAGTTCAATTCCCAGAAACCACATTGGCAACCCACAACTGCCTGTAGTTTCAGCTCCAGGGGATCCAAGATTCTTTTCTGGATTTTTCAGACATCACACTCATGTGCACCCCTACTTCCACACACACACTCAATAAAAAACAAAAAGCAATAAATACAGACAAGCCAAAGCACATATAAATCAAAAGAACCAGAATGAGGAAAGATGGATTTACTCAGGGTTCCCAGAAAACCATTTTAAAAGGGTGAGGTCTCAGGGAGGATCTCAATCTGAGGTCTCTCCTAATGATTTAATGTGGTTTCATGAAAAAGAAAATCTTCCTGTCAAGTAACTACAGGTTATGCAACCCAGGAAATAAGCAAAATGTCAGTGATGACACCACACACACACACACACACACACACACACACACACACGGAGAGAGAGAGAGAAAGAGAGAGAAAGAGAGACAGAGAGACACAGAGACACAAAGAAATACAGATTCAAAGACAGCTGAGAGATAGAGATAGAAACAAACACATAGAAAGACAGAGAGACTAAGGCAGACAGAGGGAGAGGGAAAGGGAGAGAGAGAGAGAGAGAGAGAGAGAGAGAGAGAGAGAGAATATAAGAAGTTAAGTAGGCAGTCACTGTAAGTATTTTTTGAAGAAGTGGTCACAGAACTCTGAGAGACCCACCCTCCATTCTTGCTGATTCAGTCTCATCTTCATAGGCACCTTGAAAACCTTTGAGGTTTCAAATGCTCAAGTCAGGCTCAGTGATAGAATTCTTCCAACAAGGCCACATTCACTCCAACAAGGTCATACTTCCTAATAGTGAAACTCCCCATGAGGCATCTGGAAGTTAAACATATTCTACAGAGAAAGAATAGAGGAAAGTCTTTTGCCAGAAGATGCTCAGCTAACTCTCCCCCTTCATGTTAGGACCCCTCCCCATGCTTATTATAGCTGTATCAAAAATGTTGATAGCCACCCATGTTATCCTTTGCTTGCTGAAATGTACAGCTAGGTCTTT
Source organism: Rhynchomys soricoides (assembly GCA_019843965.1). Classification (NCBI taxonomy): domain Eukaryota; kingdom Metazoa; phylum Chordata; class Mammalia; order Rodentia; family Muridae; genus Rhynchomys; species Rhynchomys soricoides. The sequence continues at coordinate 501,593 of JADRCH010000353.1, read as the reverse complement.
GCTCATGGATTCCATTAAAGAAGAGACTGCAGAGTAGATAAAGCTTACTCCTAACACAATCTCCCTCTTTGCATATATGTGAAATAAATGCATTGCTTTTTGCTTTTCAAGGAGTTTAAGGAAAAACACTGCAGAACACTAACCAGGCAGTAAGAAAATCCCAGCCAAAGTTAGTGATTCATGGAGTCCTGAAGTAGAAAGTGGGGAGCTAGTCAGCCTTGATCCATCAGAGATAAAGACTTGATTTTACCTTAGGACTTGGTTATATTGTGGTCTTCCATGTGCCATGCACTGCTGAAGATGTGGGACATTGGCTCTCCTATATGCTCATCAGGTAGCTTTGCTTGCTATATAGTTGCTTGAAAACATTTGTCAGAGCCACAAAGTCAATGGGAAGGTCTGAACACCTAAGATGTGAAGAAGTTTGAGGGAAAAGGCTGTCAGTCATTGAGCTCAGCTGTGTAAACAGAGACCCATATACAGCATGTATGCTTGTGTGCCTGTGTGTGCATGTGTGCAAGGGTGTGTGTGTGTGTGTGTGTGTGTGTGTGTGTGTGTGTGTACAGTAAGGGGAGAATAAGAAAACTGCAGTTTTCCCATTTAGTTCTCCCTGGACTTTGTTACAGCAAGGTCACCCAGCACTAACCTTTACTATGCTTCTAAGATCTTCCTTCACATTGTGCTTCTAACCAACTACCATTTCCATTGTGCCCTTAAAAATATTTTACTCAGTTGTATTTGCATTTTAAGTGACATGTAGGGGCTGTGGCTTTGGATCATTTCTCATCTACTGAAAGAAGAATGTGGATTCTCAAATGATGAAGCCTTAGCAATAGCCAGCACTTACTGACTACCGAGAATTCTAACTATTTTATCTGTGAGGTAGCTCTTATTTCTAATCTTCGTTTTACAAAGAATAGAAAGGGTGAGTGTCTGGGAGCAACTAGAAATTGCAGAATAAGATTTCAGCTTAGGAAGCTGATGTTCAACACTGGTTCCCACCCTACTTATGTGACTCCAAGTTCTTCCCCTCTGAGGTTGTTTGTCCTTCTGTACCCAATCTTGGCATCAACCTGTTGCCCTTTCCAGTCTCCTGTCTATACATTCATTACTTAACTTACCTAACTACTTAGCTTCATTTTGTTAATATATCTGCAAACAGAATAAACACAGATATTTTTAAAGTACCTCCAGAGTCAGCTTTTTTCATCTGTAGAGTGGGATTACAATACACTTTATCTCCTGTGACTATTAGGATGATTCACAAAGAAAATATATATAAATGCTTTTGCAGAGGCCCTGATAGAACTGAAAGTTACATTTAGTGACTATAAACAGTGGAACATAAATAGCTGAATAATTTGGTTTGAGAAATACATTAGTAACGTGTAGAATTGCCGATAGAGCTGGAGGCCAAGAATACTCAGAACACAGTTTCTCCTATATCAGCTGTTCACATAGCTAGGTCTACCCCACCTTTCTGTTTCTTGTTGGCAGCGATTATGAATCCTCAGTTCATTTGAACAATAGAGATGAAATATATTCCCTGCCACATCATCCTCAGGCTCATCCTGTATTCATCAGTGCTAAGAGACTTGGAGTCATTACAGTCCAGAGCAGAAAGGGAATAAGGCTCACAACAACTCTTAGATCACTAACTCAGTCAAAGCACAGCAAGAAGGGGTAGTAGAGAGTCCAAATGTAAGGAAGGGAACTATGAAAGATGCTTAGTTAGATGGTAAAGGAATTCAGACACTCGAGTTCTCCAATTGGCTTGTCCTGCTAATATTCTATCTGCCATGTCCAAATTGCACGAAAGCTCATGTCTCTCTTTTCAACTCTATTCTTTCTCACCCTAATCAGAAGCAGTATCATCATCGTCGTCGTCGTCATCACCATCATCATCATCATCATCATCATCAGCAGCAGCAGCAGCAGCATTATTTTCTTTCCTTAGTCCCTTCTTTTGTATACCAGTAGGTTACACTCAGCATACTGCCATTTTCTTTGTAAGTTCTTCACCTTGCTGACCTAGGTCGACTCTCATTTTTATTTTTATTTCCGTGTCATCTGAGAAAGGTTGTGGAAAACATTTTGCACACTGGTGCCCAGTGGGTACTCAGTAAGTAGTTACCAGAATAAGATTTATTTTGGCCCAGAAAGAGCATTCCATGTAGAGTGGGAGACACCACAGCTGGCAAGACTTGGGGTAAAGCCATGCATAGCATGACTGGGAAAAATAGAGGACTGTGTTCCACATGTTCTGGAAAGGTCATCCGGGTAGCGCTTTGCCTGACTTTAAATAATGTGTGTGGCTAGAAGGGGTCTCGAATAAGGTAGGTTTTGCCTGAGGAGAGCCTTTGTTTTCACCTTAAAAACTAATAAGCAACCTTTGCATGGAAAAAAGAAAAAAAAATGACATTTCTTCATATAAAATGTTAAGGCTTAAGATTTTTTTTAAAAAAAGACTGTCTTATTCCTATGCACACAGCTGTTCATACAGTCCTTGGTAGCTTAAATGCAAAAGGAGCTCAGGATAACAGAGTTGAAATAAAAGACGCAATGCCTATTTAAAAATGGAAATTCCAAGTTGCTGGAGCTCTTCCAGCAGAGCAGAGTCAACACAAGAGGGGAGAAAAGGTGATGTAAAGTCACATAGAGAACTGAAAGAATCCTGCATGCTACAAGAAGCAAGAAGCATAGAGGAGTCTGGCTTCAGAGGATGCTAGGCAAGCATCCATGATGGGGCAGAAGCAGAATCAGCTGAGCAGGACTTGGATTTAATTTCCAAGTATTGGGCTGCTGCTACTTAGAGGAAATACACTTGGCAAGTATTTATTGAACCCCCACTGTGCACAAGCATGCAATGTATTGTCCACAGCCTTTTCTGGGCTACTCAGAAATAGAAGAAAGATGAGAGGCAATCTAGGCTAGTGAGGCGGAGAATTTAACCCAATGTGTTGAAGCAAAGACAATGATGCTGTGCTGAATGCAACCTACTGTACACAACTAAGAAACCAAGAGTTGGTGACAGGGTTTGGGCAGGGGAGTGCTACCGCTGAACAGATGAGAAAGGTCAGAGATGAGAACAGACATGAGTTTTCATGCAGTCTGAATATGGCAGATACAACATTAGCGGGACAAGTCCATTGGAGAACAAAGCTGGATAGACAGTCCAACTGAGAAATGCAGCTGTGTAATGTGTATTCTTGGCTCTGCTTGTCTTATGCACCCAAACTTCCAACATCTGGGTCTGCTCCACAGAAGTGGCTGACTGAGGAGAGAAGTGTACAACGTGCAGAGCATGACGTTGAGAGAGTCTTCTTCCCTGAGTGGACAGAGTGGAGGGGCAGTACCTAGACAGGGCTGTTTGTCCTCTGTGCACTAGCATGAAGATTTAATGCTAAGCACAGAAATAGTCTGAACAGTGCAGGAGATGGAGAACAGGGTTGCCTGAGGTGGAAGAACTGCTCAGCAAGCACTACACACAAAGCAAGATCTCTTTTTGTTCTTGGTTTTTCTGGGCGATGGCTCATGAAAAGTGTTTTATTTATTTATTATTTATTTATTTATTTATTTATTTATTTATTTATCTAGTATGAGCAGCTTTCTGTAACATGTGAGCGTCACTTATTATATATTCACTTCACAGCATGCTTATGCTTTACATACAGACCAACAAAGATACTCTTCATATTCATTGGAATCACCAGGAATGCTGCTGAAACATAAGCCATTAGGACCTCCTTAAAACATTTATATTCCTCTGCACTGGAGTGGGGCCCAAGGAATAAGATCTCTTGAAATCCTTCTGGCTAGGCTGCAGGCACTGGTTAGTCAAATGGGCTTTTCTTTCATCTTTAAAACATGCCCCAGAGTTCTCCTCCTTTGTGCTTTTATGAATTTCAAGGTTAGAAGCAAAACTCTGTTAGGGCTGTTCGTCTTCTGTACTTGAAAGAAAATAGTAAAAACCGTGGTAGACGTCCAGTTGACCATGCTAGTTTGATCCCTTGGCTCCACAAAGGGGTTGCATCCCTGGAGTCCATCAGGATCAGGCAAGGGCAGATATGAATGCTGTATTAACACACACCATGAGAGGGCAGCAGAGAGCTGGCAAGATTTTCTCAGCAGAGCAGAGAAATCAGGCTGGGCTGGAGAGTTCTTGGCAGATGCAGAAGGAGGAAATGTTTGAACCTTTATGGGGAGCAAAGGATATAGTTATCTTTGCTCCTTAAATATCTTAAATCGGAGTCATTACTTAAATGAGAAATTGAGATCAGTGGGGGACTGAATACAGTGGGTCAGTTTTGAACAGGGCAATGGACTTATGCTCTGAGATATTGGTGACAACCTCAAACAGCAAGCCAGTTTGTGGGGTGAAGCTGGGTCTTATCACTACTCATGAAACCCATAATCTGGAGAGTCTTTTGCCTAGATTCAAACACAAATCAAGAGGAAAAATCTTTATCTAAAAGCTGAGCAAGACTTTGCAACCTAAAAAATGCATGTGAACAGGATATGGAAGGACACATGTAAGAGAGTCAGGATTGTACTGGGGGTACAAAAAAATGTCTCTGTAAAGCTAGTGCCTTCACCATCAGGAATAGGTCTTAGAAGGTCAAGGCAGACACCAAGGTGTATGTGGGTTGAGGCACACAGGAACTCCTTAGCAGATAAAACACAGGACCAGCAATGTAAACTACAGAGACAGCACACACCCAGAGACACTATTTCAAGGTAAGCTGGTAAAAGTTTGAGAATTCCACACTGCTTTGTTTTTGGTACTGCTCATTTGGTGCTACTTTAGACTGACACTTCCAGATCGTTCCCTGGCATCTTGCTACTTCAGGTGTAGTTGCAGACCTGAACCTCCACCTCACTTGGGAGCTTATTACAGTGTTGAATCTTGGGTCCTGCCTTAGACCTACAGAATCAGAATTTGCATTTTAACAAGATCTCTAGGTGATTCATATGCATATTAAGCATATTAAAATTGGAAAAATTCTCAGTTAGAATCCAGTCCAGATAGGATCTGCTGCCACTAATGTTACAGAAGATTTATAAGGACACTTTGGAATAGGGAGATATACGTGTTTAAGTAATACTTAAGCATGTATGTTACTAATGTGTATATTTGGCTTATTTTGTTGTTATATATGATTTTATTTCTCATAGCTACATACAAAATTGACAAAGTAATGACTCTTTTTCAGAGACCCCATAGTAGGGAAAGCTATGTCCTATTTCATTTTGCAAGAGTATGTGGATCAAAATTGATGTATCCAAAAAGAATACCCAATTTGTTGAAGGTAGTCACTTCTGTGTGCTGACTCCTGTCTCCCAAAAGTAGGTTGGTTGCTTCTATTTCCTCTTCTTTTTTTGTTTAATTAAAAATCTTTTTGCATACAATGTGTTTGGATAATGCTTTTCTCCCCCTGTAGCTACTCTTCCCAGATTCTTACTGTCACCCCACGAATCCATCTTTACATTCTCTCTTTCTCTTAATTAAAAAAAAAAAAAAAAAAGGATGTCCTTCATAGACACTTGTGCTGATGATGCTGATTAGGAAAGCTACAGAACTTTTAGATGGTGAAGTCTTACTGAAAAAGGGGAGGCAGTGGGTGGGGGTGGGCTTTGAAGTCTTATAGCCCAGCACCATTTCCTGCTTGGTCTTTGCTTCCAGATCCTGAAATCTGGCCTCCTGACCCGCTGCGAAGCTTTCCCTACCATCATGACTATATCCCCTCAAACTGTGGGCTGAAGTAAACGTTCCCGTCTTTTAACATATTTTTTGTCACAATGATGAGGAGCAGAGCTAATATGCTAGCTAAATGCCATAGACTCTTAGAGGCCATTAGTATATTGATCATAAGACAATTTATGCTTATATTAGTTTCTTGTCAATGTTTAAAGATAACTCACCAACTCAGTAGCTTAGAAGAGCATACTTTTGTTTTCCTATAGTTTGGGAGGTCCAAATTCCAGTTCACTGGCCTACAGTGATGGAGTCAGCAGGGCTTCATTGTGGTGTGTTGGGTGGGAGGACCCACCCCTTATCTTTCCAGCTTTGATAGTCTGTTGCTAGCCCCATTGCCTTTTATGGCTCCTGGCCCCATTCCTCTATCCTTGAAGTCAATGGTTCAAGATCTTGCTTCAGACATGCAATGCCAAACTTCTTTTTGTGTATAAGAAAGA
>JADRCH010000353.1:481189-495388 GCA_019843965.1 Rhynchomys soricoides | reverse complement strand
GACAATATTCACAGGTTTCAAAGAAAAAAGCCCATATGCTGTTTGGTAGCCATTATTTAGCCTATCATAATGTTCATTAGCAGATTATAAAATATGGATTTCCCACTTATTAAAAGGACGTAAGTTTGGGGCTGGAGCAATGGCTCAGTGGTTAGGAACAAGTGGTTAGTTCCAGCTCTGCCATGGAACCTGAGTTCAGTTTTAGTAAAGTTCCCAGCATCCATTTCAGGTAGGTCACACTGCCTGTAACTCTAGCTCTAGGGTATCTAGCTTCCTTTCTTGGCTTCTGTGGGCATCTACACTCTGGAACACACCTCCTCATATGGTGGTGAATGCTAATATGGGACATTTTGGATCTTGAAAGACAACTTAGAAATTATCTAGGCCACCCTTGTTTACTTGTATGAGAGAGTAAATCTCTAAAGACAGTAGTATGCCCAGAGCCATACTCTGGCTTATTACTTAGACAGTGAAAATTCATAGGGCAGTTACTATGTACTAAGGTTACAAAATTGAATACCATGAGCAAGAAGGAAATCAGGGATGGCGACCATGGAATTAAGGGGTGTGTGCCCCAGTATTTACTCTGGAAACCAGGTTTCCCAAATTCAGTTACAAATGTATGCTATAGAGGAGGTTTATAAGCCTAGTGCTATTAATCCATTATTGATAAATCAGAAATAACATTGAGTACGTGTGCAGATTTTTTTAAAAAAATCAGACTCTGGTTTTCCAACCAGAAGTAAGTTTGCTTATTTCTCTAGAGAGAAGCTCTCCCATGGTTTCATGGCAACCCATGACCAGCCAAGTCCTTTGGGAAGCAGAGGAGAGGCAGCAAGCCAGCTCCCTGTGTTGCTTTGGGTCTCCTCCAGGGAGATATATTGGAGCTGATGAGACTCCAGGCAGGGTGAAGGGAGGGCTTCTCTCACATGGAGCACCAATTTACCTGAACTGGAAGAACCAAATTATCTATTCCCCTAAGGGTTTGTGGCTGAACAAATGGTGCCATTAACTTTCTCCATTTGCATCCATACATATATTTGACCGTATGTCTGTCAACCTGATGTTTGTTAGTGTATGTCAAACACATTCAAAATCATTTCTTTGCAGCCCTTAGCTGCAAATATGCTTGGGTACAATGTGAGCATGGAGACAAAAAGCTATAAAGTCCTGAGTGATCTTTCTTGTGCTAATTAAAGTCATAATCCCGTTGTCTCTAGCTTAAACAAGGAATATACATATATTTCAAAATACTTCAGATATAAAGCAATTCCTTAGGGCTTGTTCAATGAAAATTAAAAATCTTTTCACAGTAACAAAATGACATTCAGTTAGCTTCTCAAAATTATTAGATGTTTTGAAAATGCAAGCTATTATCTTTGTATATGTGTGACCAATGCAGGCTCCCATGTTTTTATTTGGTGGGGGGAACCATGTTGGCTACCTAGCCTGCTTTCTACCATCATTGGAAGGCCCATTCCCAGGAAGAAACTGACTGGTCTCTTCTCATCACAGACGAATACTGTGATGGATTGCTGGTGCTGGGCTCTGCAGACCTTGGTTAAACATGGTAAACTGTGGCATGAGGAGGAGGGACAGAATCTGGGCCTCCATCCTTATACAAATGCTCCGAAAGTGTCCTGTAGAGAGAATCTCTTATGAACTTCACCTGTTAATAAAAAAGCCGATGGCCAATGAGCTGAGGCAGGAAATAGAAGGTGGGACACTGGCAGAAGTAGAGAGTATTCTGAGAAATAGTAACAGATGAAAGAGAGACATGGGGAGAGCCAAGAGAGATTCTCTGGGATGATGTAAGGAGACAGATGCATCATACCTGAGCATAGGTAACCAGCCATGTGGCAGAATGTAGATTAAAACAAATGAGTTATCTTAAGTTATGATTCTAGTCAGAGAAGAGCCTAGCTATATGACCTACATATTTGTAAATATATTTTGAGTCTGAGTCTTATTTCAAGGAGCATGGGGCTGGGAGGAAGTACTGGACCCTAACTCCTGTAATGTCTCGTTAACATGGCCTTCCTCTAACCACCTGATCCTACCCACAACTTTTCCCAACTCCCAGGTGACCCTCAAGCAGTACCATAAGGAATAGACATCTCTGTTTTTCTATTCTCATCATCTTGTCACAAACCCTTCCTACTTATTCTCAGGCTCCTTTACTTACATCTTAATTGCCTGCTTCATAGGCCAATTCCAGTTGAGTTTGCTGGTTATTCTTCTCCTTGATATAGAAATACGAATTCTCCAGGAAGCCTCCAGAAGCTTCAAAATTTAAAGCAACACAGAAACAAAAGCCTCAACATATTGCCAATCTACAGAAACTCAAGGAAAAATTAACTAGAAGGGCAAATTTCAGAATATCAATGCTAGCTGAGTTATGTGATTCCTAAGTGACTCTCTAGTCTTTGAATATTGTTAGCAGAAATAAGAAACCGGGAAGAAATGGAGCCATGTTGTCAGAGTATTGTGACCTGCCTCTGTGTAACTATAGGGCAGAATGTGAAAAGACAAACCCCACGGCCCTCTTGGTCTCTGCAATGAGTCTGGATCAGATAGGTACATGCAAGAAGTTTCTTGGACTAAAGTGAACATGATTCAGTAAGTAAGATGCCCCAAGGCCAATCACAATTGAGGTTACCACGTACTAATGCACACAAATGCCTGAATGGATCCTCCATCACCCTTTAGACTAATTATATTTGATTAAGGGCTTCCTTAAAAGCTATTCTTTCACAGTGAATTTTAAATGACTGGGGACTTTCATTGACTGATGTTGAAGGGCCACCCTACGAATTGATTAGGCAATGCAGCACTATGACTTTGGGATCCAGTTGTGCAGGAAACCTAGAGCCCTGCTGCATAAATCAGGGAGCAAGGACAGGGTAATTACAATATTCTGTTGCTATTTTTGTGCTATAGTCTCTGTGTGAGGAAGCCACCATTGTATTCCACACCAGCTGGTGAATTCACTGCTCATCTAGTTTTTTCTTACACTTCTCAAAGATGTCTTTTTTAGCCATGAGACCATTTCTTCCTTTGTATTTGTTTGAAAGGATATTATTTTATATTTTATGCCTATGTAATGAGATGACAGGAGAGGGTGGAGATAGCTGAAAAGCAAATGGGCTGAACTATTAGATGAGATTGGATATATTCAGGATATTATGACTGTAGATGGGTTGAATTATTAGAAATGCTAATTAAAATGAGAGCTCACTATCAGCTGAAGTCTGTAACTAATGAGTCAGATTTTTTTCTGAATTATTTTTTTCAACAAACTTATTTCAGAATAATTGTTAATGCAAAATGTTCTACATATGCGTCTACACATACATACATGTATATATGTGTTCTAAAACATTTCAAAAGTAAAGATAAGCTTCAATCCAATAAAGATGAAATAAAGACATTCTCCTTGTTGAGAGAGAAAGGAAGAGGAAGAGGGTGAGGAAGAGAAAGAGAGAGAGAGAGAGAGAGAGAGAGAGAGAGAGAGGCTGTGTGTGCTTGTGTTGTGTGTGTGTGTATTTTAAGTAGACTCTCATTGTATATCCAGGCTTCCCTCAAGTTCTCTACTGTACTGCCTTAACATCCCAAGTTCTAGCTTAAGGGTGGGATGTGCCCAGTCCTATCCACCTGCTGTGTAGAGCTTAATCTGGGCTTAGACTTTGCCTCTTTAGTTTAGTGGTTCTCAACCTGCAGGTTGCAACCCCTTTGAGGGTCGAATGACCCTTTCACAGGGATCACCTAAGACCATCAGAAAACAGGTATTTACATTTCAGTAGCAAATTACAGTTATGAGGTAACAATAAAAAATAATTTTATGTTGGGGGTCATCATGACATGAGAAACTGGGTTAAAAGGTCACAGCATTAAGAAGGCTGAGAACTACTCTAGAGCTTTGGATCTAGCTGTTCTCACCTATACAGCCCAGGAAGACCAAAACAGAGAAAGCCAGCGGTACAATATCAAAGCTCTTAGAAACATGAGTGTAAGCTACTGAATCCTGAAGGTAAAAGGAGAGACTACTCCTTTAATGTGTTCTTCCAGGAAGAAAGAGACAACTTAAGGTTTCTTCATCAGGATAATTGTCCTAGGTTTAGCAAGATAATCAGCTCCTTGCTTGTGTTTGGATGTTGGCTTCTTCACAAAGTAGCTATATGACCTTTGAAGAGTGTTCTGCATTTTCCATGGGCAGTCTGATCCTCAAACACTGTTAAAAAGAATCAATAAACTAATACATGTAAAAAGCTTAGAACCGTGCCTGGCTCGTCACATGCAATAAATGTTAGCTCTTATTACTTTTGTGCCCTTTATCTTTAACTGACATTTTGTCAAAACTTTCTTTAGAAAGGTCAGCTCCTGGTATTAGGAATTTTCTCTCACAGAGGCATTGTGTCAGTCTCCCTTTCCGTCTGCTCCAGGTTTATGCTGCTATCCAGGTCTTGCTTCCCATTTTGAGATCTCCTCTATGATTTTCAAATAGTCCAAGTATGGTATTTCTCTAAACTCCTTACAAGTGCTTGCTGTTAGAAAAATAATGATGGTAAGCATTTATCACATTCAAAGCACCACGATTTCGGTGGATTAATACTTTATATGGACTTTTGTATCTAATTCTCAAGGAGTACAACAGCTAAGACAAATACGATTTAGATTAACAGTGGTGACTTGGCACAAAGGGAGTACCATGAGGCAGAAGTTAAAAATTTGGACAAGATGAGATATAATAGAAAAGATAAGAATGAAGCAAAACAAAATATTAAGCAAATTTAAAGTAATTGAGCAGTGTTGACTGAGAGGACATTGAAAAGACAATAGTATAATGAGGATTTGACAGACAAAAAGATGAAGGACCATATCGGTATTTTGGCAGAAATTGTCCACTTTGAAATGTCTGAGTCAGGGCAAGGTTGGGGATCTTAATCGAGCTGGGTTTTAACATCATCCACTACACTTCTACCTGGCCACCAAATCCTCCCTACCTTTTCTTTCTTTATCCAAATAGGAGCTCCCACGCCAACACAAGTCTGGTAACTCACCAGAAATTTTGTCACTGGCTTATCAGCAACTCAGTGAGATTTAGCATCAAAAGTACAATTCTTTCCAACAGTCAATTTAATTATGGTCACAAATGACTTTCCTAGTACTGGTTTTTGCTGATTGGTCTCCCTGTGGCTTCTCTGTGAGCTGTCTCTTTTTAATATAAATGGTTTCACAGATAGGAAGCAAATAAGTCTCACATGTTGAAGTCTCCTTTGGTACTTAGACTATCCTAGAACAAAGACTATCATTGAAAGCCTTTCTTGGCTGCCCCACCCCCATCCACATATTTAAGAAGTATTCTGCTTATTTCCAACTAGAGTCTCCTTATCTGTGTTGGAAAGAGTTTGTGAATTTGCAGTTAGAATTGTTGGCTGGGATTGTGATGTTCAAACTTTGTCAAGTATCTGAAGAAGTCAGGGTACTAGAAATGATAGCATTCTTTCCAAGGACAATGCTCCAGAGTGCCAACGCCTCATGTGTTTGCCAGGGTCCTTTCGTTCTTGGTGGTGGATGATGACATATAGCCTAGGATCCATAGGAGGAAGCCTGGCAGACTGACTGCCCCAAACTGACAGGCCAGACTGTCCCAAGTGTTAACTCTGAGGGCTGCATTTTGTGTCCTTCTGTAGAAGCATGTCTTCTACTGAATTCATCAGCCTTGATCTATCTTCCTAGTGTCCCCTTGCAGTTGGCTTATGTACTTTAAGCTTCTTTTATCTTTTCTGTTTTATTATCTTTTCTACTATATCTTATCTAGTCTGAATTTTTAGTTTGCTCTTTCATCTTGTTGATTTTGTAGCACGTTATCACCTTTTATCTAAATTGTATGGATTTGCTTTGTATGTGGGTTTCAGTTTTATTTGTATTTTGTCTTTACTGGTAAGAGAAAAACTAGGCAACTGAGGCCAGCAGATTAACCAGCACAGCACCAACAATAGGTTTCTTCATCCTTTGAACATTATTATCAAATATCCTTAAAGTTTTTCACTATAAGTTTGGTCATTTCCCCCTCAAAATGAAATTTCAACCTAAATTCTATCAAGCTCCTAGTTTAGCTCTGTCTGTGAACTTCATTTTCTCTTACTTTACCCTCTTTCTAGTAGAATATTTATTACCAATATAAGATGTTTTGAGTCCAAATGGTGCTATCTCCCATGGTATAGCTCAAACTTTTTAATTAGTTCCTCAATTTTTTCTTTTAAGCTACTTGATATTGACTAGGACTTTCACACAAAGCACAACTTATCAGGATAAAACCACATAAAACAACCCTCAGGCCATATTTGATGGTCCCCTAACTTTTTTGAGTGTTCTTTTTCATTTTCCAAGGGTCTCTGTCAAACAACAAACTGCACTGTCATTTTCAAGGCACAGTGCTAAGGGAGTGACTTCTCCTTCCATCCGGAGTGTCTGTGCTTGAGTTTCTCCTCCTACTGTGCTTGAGTTTCTCCTCCTACTCAGTCTCAGGGTTATGGTCTCTTCTCTAATCATTATAGTTACAAACGTGTGTGTGTGTGTGTGTGTGTGTGTGTGTGTGTGTCCTTCAGTGTTTGCTGTTGCTTATGTGTATGATATGTGTAGGGATGACCACATAGAATTGGCAAATGTATCAGGAGCTTGTCTCCAGAGAAAAATGATTCTTCCTCTCTCAGCAGGAATTGATTGCCTGGAACATCTCTTCATTCAACTCTTCTTGAAACACATTCTTTTTCTCAAGGGTCTGAAATGTTTCCCATCATGCACAGAATAAAATCTCTACTTCTCAGCTCAGGATTCGATGGCCCTAGGCTGTCCTCAGCATAATCATACAGATGGGTCTCTTTCATTGGACAAGGCAGCCAAATGGAAGAACTGACCTTCTCCACTTATGACTCAGATATTCCCAGGTGATTTCTGTGTCCATTGTCTTGTGGATCTCTTTAAATACAATCTTTCTCCACTTGCAAATGTCTATATCATCTTGAAATTTATTTTACTACTATTGACTTCTGTTTATGAAAATAGCTAGCATTTCATGATCTTACCTGAAGAAATGGCATGCACAGAAGAAGTTAGGTTTTGTTTGGGGTGGACTAGAGTTCCAGTGCTTGCTCTAATACAGTATATTTAACCTAACATAAGATATTTAGCATTTCCTTTTTCTGTAGCACTGGTAATGAGACCCAGGCTTCTTGCATAAATGCAAATGCTCTGCATTTAGTTACACCTCCAGCCATAAGTTTTGAAACTCTGTTTTGAATCTCTACCATAAAAACTATGCAATTTGTTCCAAGGATGGTGTCAAGGACAAACCAGGAAATCTGAAGTTCTAACATTTCTAAGAAATCTCAGAAAAAAAATCCATCTAAGAATTTAAAGAAAAAGAAGCAAAGGTGGGATCTCAGTCATAAGAGTTATGAACACACACACACACACACACACACACAATTACACAGACACAGCTACAGACACACACACACACACACACACACACAGAGTGGGGGAGACAGAGCCTCAACTGCTAACTCTTGTTTGAACTTGAAGACAACACTTTCAGGACTAGCCAGTATTAACCAGAAATTAATTAATTAGTGTGTGTGTGTGTGCATGTGTGTGTAGATGAAAGGACAACTCCTTCTTGGCTTTCTTATAATAACTTGTAGGATCTGGGATTAGACTTGGGTTGCCAGGTCCTTGCCTACACATTTCAACTGACTGAATCATCTCACAGCCTCACAGTTGATTATAGGCTTAAGTATGAGGTTAAGAGAATGACAGAATCTCAGAAGTAGAGTGGCTAAAAGTATGGGTCTGGGCTTCTCTTTACAGTTCTCTTACCTAGGATTGTGATAGGTTTGAAACTACTATTTGAAGTTTAGCTAAGGATCCCAGTGAGACCAGATAGCTCAGAGGGACACCAGAAAGAATGGTGAATCTCTAGATCCCTGGGATTAAAAAAAGTAGGCTCCCTACTGCAAACCAACTTAACAGTTTTGTTGAGATACTTAGAAATGGTCTGAAGTAATGGGCAATACCCAAGATCATGTGCATTAAGACATGAAGCCTGCTTAATTTAGATTTGAAAACAAAATAGCTACACATAAAAGGAATATAAATGTTATTGCTTATGCTGTGGTTCTTGTTTCTCAACTGGTGATAGGCTTCACTCAGACCCTAGAGGAAGGGCTTTTCCCCTTCCCATGACCCCAGGAATGTCCTTGCCATTCAATCCTGCCTCAGGACCATCTTGAAAACAAATCCATTTTGATCATTATCATATAATTGCAAAGTTATTTGTATCTGCAGTACTCTCTCTCTTTGTCTCTGCCTCTCTCTCTCTCTCTCTGTGTCTGTCTCTGTCTCTCTGTCTCTGTCTCTCTCTGTCTCTCTGTCTCTCTCTCTCTGTTTCTCTCTCTCTCTCTCTGTCTCTCTCTCTCTCTCTCTCTCTCTCTCTCTCTCTCTCTCTCTCTCTGTGTGTGTTGGTCTACCCTCCCAACACTTTGGAGGCTCATGTGCAAGGAGGTCATGTTTAAGGTCAGCTGAGGCTACACAGGGAATCCCTGTCTCAAAACCAACAACAAAATCCCAATAAAATATTATGTTAAAGCAGCCTTGGAAGCATGTTAAGTAAGTAAGCAAATTTAAAACGTGCAAGGAATTGAGAAAAGGGTGTATCCTAAGGAGGAGAAAGAGAAGACACTGGTTAACAGCAGGCTCTGCAATATACACATTTACCAGCACAAGGAAATAAGGATAATTTTTCCCTGATTATGCCAGTTTTAGCATGGGAGCTGTGTTATCAAAGGGATCCAGCAGCAAGGCGCAAATAGAGGAACAGAGCCCTCCCAGCTAGCACAGCTGCCTGGAGCTGAAAAGGCACAGGGAAGACTGGAGTTTCATTTCAAGTAAAGACTATTTTTACCACAAAATCACACCTCTCTCTGATCTGTCCATGTTACTGCCAGTTGAGTAAACAGATTGGAAGGGACAGCATCAGACATTGAAAAACATTTATCCCTTGCTGGACATATTAAAGAACATGTAGATTTCCTTAGTTTTCTCCTGTAGGAAGTGGAGGACCAGACAGACTCTCAGCTTCCTTAGCAAAGAGGATAGAGGTACCAGGAATCTGAAAGAAGAGAGAAATGGGCAGAGTGGCATAGTGGTACTGGCAGTGGCCATGTGGAGAGAGCTGGGTACATGAAAGGTTGGTTTAATATAATATGTATGCAATATATGTACTATATGTACTACATGTATATGTAAATGATACATGTGTATAGACAATGAATAATTTAATGAGAGCTATTTATACATATACATATATATGACTACATAATTTTCATTTCATAGTAATCTTAAATACTTAAAGCAACTTAAAAAGTAGATATTCTTTTGAATTTAGCGATACAGAAACTGTAGTTCAGAGTGGTTCGGTGTCTTAATTAGGCTAATTCTAAATGGCCCTGACCTGGGAAGAGTTCTGTGATCTCTTTGATCGCACTTTGCTGTACATGAGAGCATCCAGCAGATTAAAACCACATTTTCAGGGATGTTTCTTTTGAACATTTATGTGGTCTGGGTTATTGATTGATTGTGTCTAAGTTGCATACATTGACTGAGAGTACACTATGTTTAATTTTTGTTTTTCATGAGTCTCATTCACATAAAAGGTGAAATCACTAGGCTGCACTTTGTCCTGGATGAAGAAAACCCCCAAGGGCTCCACTACTGTTTTTGGTTAGTCTTCTGAGACTTCAGAATTTTCAGGAGGCTCACATGTGGTCCAAACAAAAAGAAGCAATGCAGCAGTTGGGCCTGTGGTAAGCTGTGCTGGATTTTAAGGACTGAGAGTATTGCCTCTGGTTATGCATTGTGCTAGCTCAGCAGTCTCTAGCTGGTGTTGGATGAAAACACCCATAAATCTGTAGTCAGACAAGTGGTGGAGAGGGCCAGAAAGGGGAGGGCAGGAGCAGGCAAGGAAGCTGTGTGAAGAGTCAGGAGAGCAGCCAATACTCTTAGGAGGAAACAAGCTGACCTGTGGGACCCAAGAGGACAGTGTTGCTGAAGTGTAGTGTCACCGCATCTTTGCATCCCCTGATTGGCAGAGTGGAGAGGTGTCTGTGGAGCTGCAGTTCAGTTTCTGTGCCTCTAGCTTTAGGCAAATTCTTTTTCAAGTGGAGTCACACCTTTCGTACATATACCAGTGAGGCAAACATATAACATATACTTCAAAAATTGAATAATTCATTCCTTTTAGGATTGGTGTCATTAATTTTAATGTTTGTCTCTGATAGAACAAACATCCTTCATCTTCATTATACTGAGAGGCAGTTCTTCCAACTGCTTTTCAAAAAACTCGTATCCATTTATGTTTTCAATTTACTTTGTGCTATTTTTCAAAAAGTCAGGTCAAGACCTAATTTCTAAAGCAATCTTAACAGTGTTTTATTGTTCACCAGTGACTTCTATGATTAAGGAATCCATCAGGATTTTCTGTGTTGTTGTTCTTACTATAGGCTCAGTGCCAGTATCTCATTCTCTGTGGTTTGCAGTTCAGCATCTTGAATAAAATTTCCTGACAAGAAATGGGTGTTATACTTTAGCAAATGGCAGCTCCCTTCCAACAGCAACATAATTTCTTTGAATTTGTGCTTTCTATATTGCGAACTTCAATCATTTAAATATCAACGGCATTCAAACCCGTGCCATATACCATCTCCCTGAGATATAAGGTACTGCCGTTTATTTCAACCAAAGCAGTGGGACCCTAATGTTCAGTCTTTAAAACCATCCCAACAGTTTATCAAAACATAAAAGGAGTGGAGAAGTTGATACAGGAGTTATTAGATTACTGAGCAGACACTTTGTTAGGACCATTACAGAAGTCACTAGATGGAAGAAAGGAAGACAGAACATGGTGAAGCCATAGATTCCTCTGCTTTAGATGCCAATAAGGAGTGATTTAGTTCAAGACACATGAAATAAAAAATTTTTTAAGTCCCCAGTTTATTGGCTCCCTGCTTAGCTGCAGGTTTAGAAAGGAAGGGAAATAGGCAAAGGAGATGGCGTTCTCTTTTAAATAAATGGCATCATCTTGTGGGGGTGAGGGTGATACCACAACAGGTAGATAAGAACTGCCCTTGGAAAAGTTCATGTCCTAAAGCAACATCAATTTAGAAAATGCTAAGAATGATTCCCCGGAGAGCAGACAGCTTTGACAGGTGGGTTGGTTGAGCAGACCATGAGACCTATCTACTACACCCAGAGTTTTTCTGAACTGTTGTTCTGTATTATATAATGAAATAACTAACACATTTATGAAATATAAAATCTAAAATATTCCAAGGTTTCTGTAAGTCAAAAATAGGCTATATAATTTTAAGTCAATAGTTAGCTACCAGAACTGACATTCGTGGGAACAGTTGTTGGTTTGAAATAATTGTATGCTTATGATGAAAAGACCCAGGGAGAAGGGCTGAGTATTAAATATATCTATCAGCAATTATAATTTTTCTATGCATCTTATAATTCATTTTAGATGAAATAGATTAGGAGGAATTGCCTCTAATGAGTAAGACATCTTACAAATAAAAAAGTAAATTGGGGAGAAAAGTATTTAGCATTTAAGTACAAGTACAGTTACATACATAGGGATATTCATTAAAAATATCTATTAAATGTGTTTGCTTTTCATTTATATATTAAATTATCTATGCATTAATCTGTTTTTCAACTTGTTTAATGAATGTTTCATGTGGCTGATGTGAATATATATTATAACTTGGAAAATTATAATTTATTGGAAAAATAGTATCAGTGAAATATGCAGCATAGGAAATGTTTCTGGAATTAAATTGTTAAAAAGAGCTTCGGGAGACAGTTAGAGGGTTCAATGGGTAAGGGTCCCCACTATCTGTTGGCCTGAGTTCAAGCTTCAGGAGCTTGATGGTAATGGGAGAAAACCAGGCTCCACAGGTTGTACTCTGACCTCCACGTATATATACTCTAGCATGAGTGTATTTCCCCAACATGAACTAATGAATAAGTAAGTAAATAAATAACTAAAGTAAGACAAATAAATAAATAAAATCACCTGTGTAAGTGATTAAATGTATCCAAGTGGCTAGAACAACAACAACAGCAAAATGATGGCCATGTGATTATGTAACTTTTTTTGGTTTTGTTTTGTTTGTTTTTTTTTCATGACAGGGTTTCTCTGTGTAGCCCTGACTGTCCTGGAACTCACTCTGTAGACCAGGATGGCCTCGAACTCAGAAATCTGCCTGCCTCTGCCTCCCAAGTGCTGGGGTTAAAGGCTTACGCCACCACTGCCCTGCGATTATGTAACTTTTATTCAGAGTGCAGAAGCAAAGCCTATTACTTTGTATGGAAAATCACTCTTCTTTTTTGGGGACATTGGTTCGAGTTATGTTTCTTGACTACATCTTTCCCACTAATAATAGGGTGCGGTGTTAGTACATACCATTAACTACATAAACATGGTAAATGCAACACTAATTTATACAAAAGTAAAAGAAACCCAAAGATCAAGCTGGAAGCTGCATCTTCCTCTCATCATTCCCAGACTCTTGGTGATGCCTGCGACCTGTAGGGGAAGCAAACCTCTTTTGATAAAGAGCTAACCATGTGTCTGACATGAGTCTCAATGAGAGGAATTATCTGGGGAGCCTGAGGATTCGTGTGCTGCTTAATCAAATAAGCTTACTATGTATGTGTGTGTGTGTGTGTGTGTGTGTGCACACTCGCTTGTGTGTACAGCAGTCTGCCATCTATGCTTTAGTAGTCATTGGAGTCAAGAAATACCACTTCACTTCTATTTCAACATCTTGTGTGGAGGGCAAGTGGACAACCAGACCCTTATCTGCACTCGCACATTCTTCCCACTGTCAGTGTGGCATCTGTATATACCTCTATTTTTCTCACACTTGACTTCACTAGCCATTTTCCCAGACAGAGAAGATACAAAGTCTCTCTAATATCTTTAGATATGTTATATTCTCTATTATCAGTCTAGCACTTAATTACTGAGATATTAACCTAGATACTATTAAAATACCATACAGGAAATGGATAAAGAGGAAGGAAGTGATTAACACACCTACAAATTTGTAGATGTAAAATCAAAGAGGGAGTTATTAAATAGGAGTTGTTATTTCTGTCACTGGAGACATGATTATAGATGTTATTTGAAAATATCTTCCAGTATCCTTTCCATGTTCCTTTTATTCCTAGAAAGTATGCAGCACGTAGTGGTTGTCTTTCTAGCTGGGCAACCTGAGCTTTTATTCCCAATATAAGCCATTAACAGTATAATTGTGAATAGAACTGCTATAATTTTGTGCTACCTTTTATTATAGGAAATATGTTATTACAATGGCTTATGGTTCGTTGCCAAAGTCAACAGTTTAACTTTCTGCTTCAATGTCAATATCAATCAGGTTCTCTGACAAGGTAACTCATATCTTAACTTATTGATTCATTGGTGACAGGAGTCCAGAGTGACTTAGGGCAGTATCAGATTCCAGTTTTAATTGAAATGTGTGTGTTTCTATAGAAGAAGTCTTCCTCAAGTGCTACACTCTCTAAGAGGATATAAACCTAGAAGGATTGGTGAAGATATTATTGCTTCCCTATATCTAAGGATGAGAGAAACCACTCAATTTTAACCCTCAGTTTCTAAAGCAATAATGAAATGAATGCCAACATATTGCTCTTTAATATGTACATTTTAACTTTATTGGAGTTATACTTTATATATATTAAGGTAAATTGACTTTAGTTGACATTTTGATGAAATGGTACATATCTGTACACCTCCTTGCATTCAAGTGATGTACATTCCCAACATGTTTACTTCCTTAGATGTTTTTTTCATGCCTCCATCCTGCCAACTCCTTTGACTCTTGACCCAGAGTACCAATCAACTTTATGTCAACATAGATTACAGCTGCATTTTCTATAATTTGTTAGAAATAAATCACAGATTATTTATTGTTTTGTATCTGGCCTTTGCCACTGAGGATCATTTATCAAAGCTAATAGTCCATGGTCTTTATGCTACATCCAAAGTCAATTTTCATTTCAGTATTTCTCTCTCTCTCTCTCCCTCTCTCTCTCTCTCTCTCTCTCTCT
>JADRCH010000353.1:453792-480789 GCA_019843965.1 Rhynchomys soricoides | reverse complement strand
TTTTTTTTTTTTTTAATCAAATTAATTTTCACATTCTGATATTGGAAGGACTTTCTCATCTCCCTTCCCCAAAGTGTTAGAACTTCTGTTTTGTATTATTTTTCTCTTAGAAGACTTTTATGCCCACTGTGAGGCAGAGACTTGCAATTGTTCTATTTTTTTTTTTTTCTTGAAAAGGTGCTCATTATAGTAGTGACGGTGCTTAAGGCAGGAAGGGTTTATTTTGGCTCACAGTTCTAAGGGAGACAGTCTGTCCATCATGGGTGGACAAGCATGGCAGGGGGAGTGTGAAGTGGCTCCTCACATGGTATCTATACTCAGAATGCAGAGAGGAATGCTAGTGCTCATCTTACTTCTCCTGTGTGTTAGTCTTTGCCCCCAGCCCACAAGATGGTGCTGCTCATGTTCACAGTGAATCTTCCCTCTTCATTTAAGTCTTCTGAAAACCAAGTCCTAGCCCTGGGTGTTTTTAAACATCACTTCCAGTTGTGTTTCAACATTTGTTGAAAAGGTTTTCATTCATTATTTTGTCTATCACTAACAGCTGCTACATTGTCTTTACTGTAATGGTCTTCTCACTTAGTTTTGAACTTATTTCCTCTTTGAATATAAAGGATATTTCTTTATATAGGCTAAACACAGTAAGGCTAGTCCAATAATGCTTGTCTCTTAATTTGAATATTTGATGTGACAATTACAATAAGTATAACATTTATGAATGTACTGACATAAAAATTCAAAAAAATAAAGAACTTAGGTGTTAACTGTACAATGAAGTCTGTAATGTAAGAGATATCCACTATTATCTATACATGTATGGATATAAATTGAAAATACGAATATGCATGTAAAACAATTCAGAAATCAGGAGCATGTGTGTGTACATGTGAGTGTGTATGTACTTAAATCAAACAATTTCCATGTGGACATTTTCACCTTATTGTTGGGGTTACTATTGTTGCAATGAAACATCCTGGCCAAAAACAACTTGAGGAAGGAAGAGATTTTTTTTGGCTTATACTTCCATATCACTATTCATCATCAAAAGAAGGCAGATCAGGACAATCAGGACAAGAACTGAAACAGGACAAGAACCTGGAGATAGGAGCTGATGAGAAGCTATGGGAAAATGCTGCTTAATTCTTGTTCCACATGGCTTCCTCAGCCTGGTTTCTTATAGAACTCAGGACCACCAGGCCAGAGGTGGCCGTATAGAGTCCTTAAACTTCCCTCTTAAACTTTAGAAGCCAGTGCCTCACTGTTTGCCTTGCCACCCATATTCTCTTCTTGTAAGCTTCTAGAGAACAGTCCACTGAATTTTTAAAGTTCCAGAGTCCAAAACAGCATGGCCAGATCTGTCACAGTAACACCCATCTATTCTGATACCAAATTCTGTCAGAATTAGGGTTACTATTGTGATAAAACATTATAACCAAATGGGACTTGAGCAGAAAAGGGTTGATTTGGCTTATATGTTTATAGAAACAATATCTTCACTATAATATGCCATGTATATAATGGCTTTGAAATCTGGACACGGGTTTGTCAGATTCATAGGCCTATGTTATTTCTAGTTCATGTTATTACATTTATGCATCTCCCTCTTATTTCTAAATATCGTTTGCTTATATCTTGTTGAGCAAAATATGGAGCTGAATCAGTTGGTTTGGGCCCAAGACATTAGCTTTGGCCAAATTCCTCCCAAAGGCCATATGCTTTCAGCTAAGTAGAAGTAATGACGATCTCAAGTTTACATTATACTCCAAGCTTCTTATACCAGCCTCTTGTAGGATCACAATCCTCACAGAATTAAAAATGATAGCAGCAGACATGTGTAGCTTGACTACATTGTGTTAAGTCTTCTTCCATACAGAGCGTGTGGAACCTCCCTAGCAGGCTTGGCTAATTGATGACGATGGCTGGATGGGCTGAGGAAATGGCCTCCTATTGTGAAGTTAATATGGAGACATGTAAGTGAATCAGTATCACAAATGACAGCTCTAAAAAAGGCAAGAAAACTAAACGTCACAATAAAACATGAAGGAGTAGAGACCACATGAGATTGAGAAAACATTCCAGGTTCATTTAAGAAGTTGTTACTTAGGGGTAATTAGTGATTTAAGAAAAACCAGACTGATGAAAGGATTCATATCTCTGAGACTAAATACATTCTAGAAGGTAGAATAAAGGCTTTATTTACATGGAGAGAAGTATGTGCTTTCTATGTAATTAAGGATTGACAGCCCTTCATTTCTTGCCCCCCAAATATTATCTGATTCATAATAACCTCTGTAAGATTTGTGCATGAGAAATAGCTTCCAACAGTCCTTGACTCTTGAATGTAGTGTTCATGAAGCACTCCATCATAAGATGCCTATAAAATGAGGACGACATTGGACTATGCATTGATCTGCAATGGTGAGACAGTAATTATGAAGATCTAGGGGCATTATAGAAGGCTTCAGGCAGTCTCATCTTAATAAGTTGCAGAAGGTTTTTTTTTTGAGGGAGGATATTTAATTTATTTACATTTCAAATGTTTTCCCCTTTACAAGTCTCATCTTCAGAAACCCCCTAAAATATCCCCCTCCCCCGCCTCTATGAGGGTGCTCCCCCACCTACCCACCCACTCCTGTCTTCCCTCCCTAGCATTCCCCTACACTGGAAAGTATTTTTAAGGCTTTATTATTTGCTCATGTCCTACTCTTCAGGCCTGAGTGCCCCTAGAAGGCATGTGTCTCATATATGTTAACTCATCATTCTGTCTGCTTCAATTTTGTGACAGTTGTACATTAGCAGGATATTTCAGAAATATGGAGGAGGTAGAGTTACACATGGGAGCATCACTGCAGATCCCTGTAATAGATATGATACCACTCTTATCTCTGCTACACTGTCAGGCAACTTGTATAGCCATGCTTGGTTGGATGCATGGGACTCATCTCTCCTTTGTGTCCATGAGCTATGCACAAATAGGCATCACTAAAAAATGTTAGCTCCTTCCATCAGCTGCATACTACAGAAATATAGGAATGATTCTGGATCACCAGTGAAGAAATCGACATTAGTGGTCATTCCTCCCATGTTCTTCTCCTTAAAGAGTGGACAATGAGTCCTAACATGTACAGTAAAGGAAAAAGATAGGGAATTAAAATAAGAAGTCCTGTGAATGCTTATTTCTAAGAGAGAAAACCAAAACATGATGTTTGCATTCATCTATGTAAAGTCCTCTGCAAACTTCCATACACACATATAGAAGGTATGATTGTACATATAGAAGGTATGATTGCACATATAGAAGGTATGATTGCATACATAGAAGGTATGATTGCACACATAGAAAGTATGATTGCACACATAGAAGGTATGATTGCACACATAGAAGGTATGATTGTACACATAGAAGGTATGATTGCATATATAGAAGGTATGATTGCACATATAGAAGGTATGATTGCACACATAGAAGGTATGATTGCCCACATAGAAGGCATGATTGCACACATAGAAGGTATGATTGCACATATAGAAGATATGATTGTAGCTCTTAACTCTCTTACAGTATAAAGGAGGAGGTGAGGTAACCCCAAAGAATGTAGTAAAAGCTGATCAATCTGATAGCCTATGTACTGGAAAGCTTTATTACTTCCCCACCCATACAAGACAATAATAATGATAATCTCGAGACTCTGCAAAACCCTAAAGTGCTTTATGAATCATTAATGGATGATTAAATTACTTTCAACAAAGTTTAGGTTTGAGGCTATTATTGAATTTTAAGACCAGACAATTGGCTATTCATGCATGATATACATTATATATTGCTAGTAATGAACTATGATGAGTTACCATACACCATGCTCTGATTATTTATAAATAAAATTAGAGTAACACATAAACATTTACTTCCATAAACATCTGCACAAGAATCACTTATGCATATTGAGTAATCACCATGACTTTTAATTGGAGGGAGAAGGAAGCAGTTAAGCAGGGGCTCATTCAATATGTGTACCCAAAAGGACAGGTACATGTTGCAGAAAGCATGAAGGTAATTTTATTCACAGGAGATGTGGGGAGTGGAGGAATCCTCTCAGAAAAAGAGATGAGGTAATTTTGAAACAGAAGTGTTTGGGGGGGGCAGGGTAGATGTGGTGGGGGCGGGGTAGATGTGGTGGGGACTAGATAAGACTACACAATGGAATAAAGGAAAAGAATATTCCAGAAACAGATTGTCTTAAAACTTACCATGACAAACTATTTTTGTATTTCAAAATACAAATTTGGGTCCATTTAGGTTCTCAACAGGCTTGAATTTGTTTGTAAGGTAGCCTGGGTTCAGAAGGTCCAGAATTGTTGAACAGTACAGAGATGGATGCCCAAGGCTTGCCCAGGTAAAGGGGCATCTTAAAGATGTTGGGAAGAGGATGTGAAACTGGTTGTTATTTAGACTTCCATCTAAGTTCCTCTCACTAGTCTGGGAACCTATCCATTGCACCGTTGGAGATTATCCACATGCTTGTAACTCCCATGCAGTATCAGAGAAACTTCATCAATTGGTGATGAAGTTTGTACTCTTAAGATTGCCTTACTTTGAATACCAATGTGACATATGACTTTAAGGAAGTGTGACCTTAGCTACCAACTCTGGAGATAGAAACATGTCATCTAAACTCCTGGCAATATAATGCAGATTAAATGAACTAATGATGTAGGACATTTAGAATACTACCCAGCATATACTATTTACTCAATAAATGCTAGGTTGCTGCATTTCTCAGAAGACATTTTTTCTTTAAGAAGAATATATGTGAATCTATCTGCATTTTGATTATCCTCATTTGATACCAAAGAGAGCTTTCAAACTTACATGGCTGAGGCCATGGCCTGACTCATGCTTAAGCTATCTTCTATTTGATTCTCCTGCTGACTATATCTCCAATAAGCCTATCAGTGTGTGTCCACATTCTTCTTCACATATCACATGACAGATATTTTAGCAAATAAACATTGCATTTGAATGAACACTCAATAAAGGTAATGCAGGAATTTAATTGCAAATGTGGCATTAAGGTCATAAATTCCAGTAGAATACAATTGAGAATCAGGGAGGGAGATGTAGTGTGAAAGTCAGGCTCACTTGTTGACAATACTTGAGAGTTGCTTTCCTTTATTCACAAAGCACAAAGCTTAGAGAGGGCAGATTGCCCTATTGTGATCCTTTACTGCCTTTGAACATCCTCTTACCTCACCTATTTTGCTCTTCCCTCCTTACACCAAAACAGAACAATATTATGTCAAAGAAAGAAGACAGTTCTATTTTATGAAGCAATCTGAACATCCCTTGGCTTTTATCCCATTGTAAAGAAGAGGTGAAATACTCTGGAAAGATGTTTGAAAGATGCAGTCACTATTTTATGGGCAAAGAAGAGGGGAGACATTGATGCATGGATGATAAGACGTCTAGAGAGAGAGAGAGAGAGAGAGAGAGAGAGAGAGAGAGAGAGAATATCCAGATAAGAGAAGTGACAGGTAATGAAGGTTCAAGGCAGTGGAAGCCATGGAAAGGGATCAACATTGCTTGCATAGTCAGTCAATAAAAATACCATAAGCCAAAGCTTGCGAGAATGCAAACAATGTATGCAATTGATGTCATAGAAGCAGTCAACATAGTCTATCATGACTATTAGAACTGATTTACACGGTAGGAAGAGTAAAATCTGCATGACAAGAGCTGCAAGAGAATGAGTTTGTAGAGACTATATGAAAATACAACAGGCTTCTAGCCAAAGGTAATTCCTAAATTAATATTCTTTTCAATGATCAATTGTCTAACCAGCTGGATTTTTATTTAATGGGGTTTTTTTTCTGTTATTTTATTCAACTTTTAGAAATTCAAGATTTTCCTTTTTAATGACTAATTTGGCTCATTTCTATAAAGTGGAAGCCAGCAGGAACTGGTGCTGAGCAACACATGGAAACACACTAACACTGACATAGAGGAGCAGGAAACATAGCCCCTGCCATCAGACACAGCAGTCTCTGCAGGGGAGACACAGGCATGTGACACGGTTCCTACACAGATGTGAGCAAACTTTTGCTCAGACCAGACAGGGAGCTGGAGACAGAGACAGACTAAATTACCGAAAGCACAAAAGTCCAAATTGTGAACCAGTGAGTTTTACTTTGGCTATTTAAAGGAGTGTGAGTGATGGTTACCTCTAGAAATATGGGTAGGGAAAATGACTCAAAGACAGCTAGCTGTATCAAGGACCTGTTGGTGCATGGGTGACAGGTCATAAAAGCTGAGCCGGGAAGACACTGAACAGGCTGTAGGCATTCAAGGTATGAAGAGTGTCCTTTTCAGGTGGCTCAGTTACTCCTAGCCTCTTCCAGGCAGCAAGGCTGATCTGAGAGACTTCGAGGCAGCTTGGTTGGTCTGTGTCTTCTCAGATGCTGGTCTAAGAATTTTCTCTCAGCAGTTTTCACTGTTTACATACTCTTGGGGAGGAAAGTGTCTGGTGAATCTGGTCAGTTTCAGGGACTTCCTGAAGCTATTTTGAGTAGTTTACCTCTTGTCTTAAGGAGGTCCTGGCATATTTCCCCTGTAAAGCTTCCTGTTGTTTCACCTCTCTGTAAGCAGCCCATCTTAAGAAGTGTTTCCTTCAAGATGGAAGGATTTTATGGAAAGGGTTAATCACTGAGGAAACTGCATGGCGATGGGACCAATGAGATATAAAGGAGAGTCAGAAAATGCTCAGCGCCTCCTACAGCCTCAGTTCAAGGGTTTATGCTTCCTTGTTTTCTGTTCTGTCACATGATGAATGACTAACTAAGGTCTTATTTTAATTTTTTAATTAAAATATAATTGTAACATTCTTGCTTCCTTATTTTCTTTCTCTAAACCCTCCTATAAAACTTTCTTGCTCCCTTTCAAATTCATTGGTTCTTTTTCTTTAAGTGCTATTGTTCCATATGTATAAACACACAAATACATACATATAACCTACCACCCAATCACGTCTATTCTTATTTATTCTTTTTTCCATTTATTTATTTATTCACTTCACATTCTGATCTCAGATCCCCTCTTCCTCCCAATATCCACCTCACATAGCCCCTAACCTCCCACTCCTCCCCTTCACGACTGAGAAAGGGAAGGCTCCCCCTCTGGGTACCAACCTGTACTTCAAGCCACTGCAGGACTAGGTACATCCTTTCCCACTGAGGCCAGACAAGGCAGCCCAGTTTGGGGAACAGGATCCACAGGCAGGAAACAGAGTCAAAGATAGCCCCGGCTCCAGTGTGAGGTCTTATGCCCAGTCCTTGTATACTCATTGGTTGGTGGTTCAGTCTTTGGGAGCCTCCAAGGGTCCAGGTTAGTTGACTTTGTTCGTCTTCCTGTGGAGTCTCTATCCCCTCTGGGTTCATGAATCCTTCCCAAAGTCTTCCACAAGATTTCCTTAGCTCAGTTTAATGTTTGGCTGTGGGTCTCTGCAACTGTTTCAGTCAGATGCTAGGTAGACCCTCTCAGAAGTTAATTTTGTTAGGCTCCTGTCTGGGAATCCAGGCTGATAGAAACATAGGCTGAGGTTCCAAGGAAGCTGAAGTAGGAAGACAGACTTGCAATGTATCCTTGTTGATCCTCTGAGGACAGTTCAGCACATTCCCCCTATCCCCAGGTTTGCTTCTTGGCACCCATGCGGAAGCTCATAATCACTAGGAATTCCACTTTCGGGGGATCTGATGCCTTTTTCAGGACCCCATGAGCACCAGGTACACAGACAGTAGAGCTACTCACGCAGACACATATATAAATAAGTCAAGTGTTTGTCAAAAAATTGAAATGAAATTAAACCCATGGAAGAATTTCTTGAGTATAACTTCTATATTGTTAGAAATCAACATAAAGAAATTTGTCCTGTGTCCCAGATCAGAAAGAGAGACTCCTTTAAAAATCCCATATAATTTCTGATACCAGTCTGTTGTTCATTTAAGAATCAACCTCAGGACACAGGGCAGGGACTTACAATGCAGCTAAATCAGGAGCTTTGGTCTTTGTGTGCAGGTCCTACACAAGAGAGAGAAAAATGCTTGCTTATCTCAGTGTTTCTTCTTCAAGATTCACTATTGAGACTGCAGTGAACAAGGTGTGGAGGGAGATAGTACATGCTAAGGATTCACTCATGAAGGCACCTGCATAATATGGAGCATCACGGGAGAGAAGGCATTTCTTAAACAACAAATGAAATTCCTCAGGCAGGGGACATCCTCACTGGTAGGTCTTCATTCTGCCTGCCTACTTTCCCATCTCATGCACCCCAGTTATTCAGTAGGACCCTGACACCCACATTATTTACCTACAGATTCAGAGGAGGACTTAGTGCACACACAATTGGGACATTGTTTTCTTAGGGTCTCTCACAAGGACAGCCAGTCATCTGAGGTAATGAGCGCCTCATTCCCAATCCCCATGACTGACTGTTTCATGATGAATTCCACAATGCAAAGACAGCTTTGTTGCAACTTTTTTCTTTTATAAAGCACTGTAGGCAAAGAAACATTATTGCTGACTTTTGGATCTAAATATACTCTACATTTTGAATGGAAATTGATGACAATTCTATTTTGAGCTGAGAATTCATTTCTGGCCCTACAAAAGTGACACTTTTGGCTTCATTCTATTTGGAACCAAAGGATTTTTCCTTAACATTTGCAAGCTGTTCTTTCTTTCTTTCTTCCTTCCTTCCTTCCTTCCTTCCTTCCTTCCTTCCTTCCTTCCTCCTTTCTTCCTTTCTTTCTTTTTTTTCTTCCTTTCTCTGTTTGTATTGATAGTCTGGTGAAAATGACTTAGAAGCCATGAAATGTAAGATGAATTCTCTTCTCTATCATTGACTCCATGCAAGATGAGACTTGGGAAATAATTTAAAATGTTCTTAGCTTACTTTCTCCACCTATATGGTAGTGTAAGAGAGTGTGTTAATTTGATGCTCAAACTTTAAACAATTTCTCACCAGGGAGAAGGCTCTGACAAAGTGGCTAATGTGTAGAAAATTTGGTAAATGCTTTATGTAAACTCAAGTTTTAGAGGCCTTAATTATTTTAAAAAACATTTATAGGTGTTTGGTAGAAAAAACCAACAGACAAACAACAACAACAACAAAACCAAAACAACAAACAAACAAGAACAATAACAACAAAACCCAAGAAGTCCTTGTAACTTTAACTTTTCAAGCCTTATTTTTAATGATGGTTCTTAAACAATTTAACCTCCCTCAGCTTACCACCCCCAGAAGTAGTGGAAAAGGAAGGATACAGGGGAAGTGGGTCTGTTTAGAAAGGTTCGTTAGTGCAAATCCTGTCTGTGTTGTGTGGGCATTTCAGTTTACAGGTTGCATCGGCAGTTCGATCCACTAGCAATCACTTCACG
The DNA here is from genome assembly GCA_019843965.1 of Rhynchomys soricoides. Taxonomy (NCBI): domain Eukaryota; kingdom Metazoa; phylum Chordata; class Mammalia; order Rodentia; family Muridae; genus Rhynchomys; species Rhynchomys soricoides. Next base: position 471,359 of record JADRCH010000353.1, on the reverse strand, counting down.
GATATACCAGCAATCAAGTTTGGTAGAGTCAGGTTTAGCAACAATGGTGACATGACCTATCAGAAGTTACCAGGCCTCATTCTCAGCTCAAGTCAGCAGAAGGGACCAACAGAAACACCAGGAGAAGTTCCTGGCTGTACATCTCTCAGGGAAGCAAGGATCAGTGAAGACACGAGACTCACAAGCATTGCACAGCTAGCTGTATCAGCAAGCCAAGCTCTCTCTCCTTGTCACTTTGTTGAGTCCTATTATACCCTCCAAATACCATGTATCATCAACATGTCTTGCCTCAGCACTGGTCTTGCCTCAGCATGTGCGTCCATTTAGCCTGAGTCTGAAGAACAGGCAAGCAACTGCAGAGTACCACCAGACTATTGTTGGTGAGTTTCTCTCTCTGCAGTCCTGACAAATGTAGCTCAATTATGCAATGTAAGGCAGACCAATACATTCATGTCCTTAGCAAAGAATCCTTCATCACATGTTCTTTCATGTGCTTGGTTTAGCAGAGCATCCTTTCTCCTGTGTCTGCCTCAGTGAAACATGTCTTTACAAGTCCGCCTTAGCCTCTCACACCTGTGTCCACTTTAAGGAAACATTCCTTCCCGTGTTTGCCCCAGCAAAACACCATCCAACTGACTTTCCAAAGAATCCTCAAGTTTCTACTTCACAGTCCTTTTTCATCTTCAAACTTTGTCCATGGTAAAAAATAATTGGATCTAGCATGGGATACTAACCATGAAGTTATTTCCAGTTTCTTCACAGAAAAGATATGTCCGTATTTCTGAAATATTGATATCTGTGATTAGTTTCCTACTTAGTTCCAAGTTATGGTCCACCTTTTTCTGGATGGTTTTGTTTCAGAAGATAACATGATAACTAAAACCAACACTAAAGCATGATTTCTCCTAGGTAGTTCTGCAGTATAAAAATCAGATGCAGGTCCCCCCAGTGAAACTGACTGCTCAGTTGGCAAATGTGCTTGTGAACAAGAGACCTGAACTCAGTTCTCAAATCTCACATAAAAATGAGAGAACTGGAATCTCCTGTAAGTTGTCCTCTACTCTTCACTTATTCACCTTGGCATATAAACTATTACACACACATACACACACACACACATACGGACACACTCATACATACACATACATACACATGCACATGCATACACACATACACAAGTTAACTTAAAAACTGATAAAATATGTACATTCACAGGTAGTTTTGGGATCTCCATAATGCTTTTTAATTTCAGAAATGAGCTATTCTGTATATTCTTTAAATAGAAAGCTAAACCATTTCAGCCATCTAAAACTCCCAGGTTTGTACAATTGTAAAGAACACATCTGTCACAAAGACAAGGCATGCTCTGCTCTCCAGTCAAGAAATGAAAACATTTCAGATTGCTGGCCAGATCTTTGGGAACAGGAGGGGGTCTTTACACACAGCGTGTGGCTTTGCCTCTTCCAAGTAAACCTTTATTATAAAGATGCCCAGTGTGTAAAAGAAAAGCCTGTGGTTATTTCTGCAATTGTACAGTAGCAATTACCTACTGAATCCAAAGAGGTTTATTTCTGTACACTTTCATTTCATGATAATCAGATTTTGAGCACGTGATTGATTCTGCTATTTTGCATATCTTTTAGCTGTGTTACTAGGTGCAAGTTGTGGCTAACTTTAGCTTACCCTAAACCATGGTAGCAAAACTGCTTCAAGAGATTTCACCCGTCATGAAGGGACTCATGGAGTAGATGGCAGCCATTTAAAATACAGTGATAGCTTAGTGGGTGTACACCTGGAGGTGCTCTTGAAGCTTGATTTTAATAGAAAACCTTTACAGGTTTCATGGTGTCCTACTATGTATCAGAATTACAGGTTTAGCTCCTTAACTACATGCCTAAATTAGGACAAATGGCCATGAACTCAGTTTTTCATGTAAGACCTTAGGTCCAGTCCTTGTCATGGAAAACACACACTTGCACGTGCGCACACACACACACACACACACACAAACACACACAATCAAACACACAGGATAGTAAATGTCTCCATATAACTGTACTTTGTACCATATTCCATCACTGATATCTTAAATCTGAATTTCAGTCTCCCTGTGGGCACATTTCTAGTGTGAAGTCAGCACATGGACTCTTGGCTTCTATTTAAGCCAAGATATAAGTACCATGTATGTGTGTGTGCTTAGTTTTTACTATTTATAGACATACCCAGAATAACTAGTCATTGAGGCCAGCACCCAAGTATTCAGACCATTTATTAGTTCATACTGCTGAGTATAGAACATTGTTCAGCAAGAAGGTTTAGAATACCTATATCCACAAGAAGGGAAGAGAGCTAGTATAGACAGAAGTAGATAGGGTAGAAAAGAGAAAAGAATCCCCCAAAGTCAAATATTAAAACTAAAATAAAAAATGAAGGATAAAAGGCAGGTCTGGGGACAAACGCCTGTCATCCCATTTATGAAGGAACCCATAGGTCAAAGACTGCAGATTCACCACCAGACTGGATTGCATTGCACAAACCTCAGGAAAGAAATGCTGAGGCAGCTGTGATGTGCTTGCTGTGACAGCGTGAGGCCCTGAGTTCAATCCCCAGCATCCATGTAAAAGCCAAATGTGGTGACATGTGTCTGTAATTCCAGTGGCAAGGTCAGGAGGACTCTGGGTCTCACAGGCCAGCCAGTCTATCCAGTTCAGCAAAATACTCTCTGTCAAAAAATACAGTGAAAAATAGTTGAGAAAGACATTTGAAGTTGACTTCTGGCCTCCAAATGTGCATGCATGAATGTTCACGTGCACACATGAACTTTACCACATGCACAAATTAGTTATTTCAAAGGCATAGAACAATGGAAGAACACATCCATTACTAGCTTCTGGTCCCTGCATGTACACTAATGGGTATTTACATGCACAGATCTATCACATAGGCACACGTGAATGGGGACACATGTGCACGCACGTGCGCATACACACACAAACACACACACACATACACACACACACACACACACACTCCAAGCAGAAAATTTTAAAATGTAGTTTTATAAACTTATTTGTATCACTACAGTTTGAATAAAAGCTTAATACTTAAAATTTGGGTTTCTTATGAAAAATAGCTGCCACCTTTGTTAGTAGGGGTTACTTCAAGATCCCAGTTCAGCACACAGGAGATGATAAACCAAAACTTTGAAAAGCACCCCCTAAAACTCATGTGGGATTGAATAGTTCTTAAACTCCTGCATCCTTCACACAATAGGGGTATTACTCCAGACAGCAACTGGAGGCCATTCCAATCTGGGCCATCCTTCATACCTTCAAAGCAGGATGCCCATGTAATCACCACCCTGTAACGACTCTGCTATTATTAGCCATTCTTCATAGCAGTCCTATTGCAGAAATTGGAGTCAACAACAGACTGAGTTAAGTAGACTGAGAACAGACAGAAGTGAGTAGAAAGGAGATTCTTGTCAGGCTAAATCAAGTAGCATTTGGTCAAACATTTCTACAATGGAAACTGTGGTGCTTGCCCTGATCAGCAGGCAGTCCTAGGAGAAATTTTTCTGTTTTATTCTTCCTCAAAGATATTTCTCCAGTGTGTGTCTTTACCCTGTGACTAATAAAATGCACATATCAACTGAATTATCGAAAAGAAAATTGTACATTGGCCAACTGAAATTATAATTAAAATTGCAGAAAGCTTCTGTGTAAATAGTGCCAACATTTCCAGGGACCAATCCAGAGAGGACAGACACATCATGATTTAGATTTGTTGAGTAATTTTCCAAGGCCATGTGGCACCAAAAATATCATCTAGCACAGACCTTCCTCTGATTTCCACTTAGGTCTAATGGTTGAATAATCATGGCTCATGAGTTTATCTCTGATACCAGTCCCAGCAGACAGTTTATTAGCAGACTCTGCAGGCTGCAGGGCTGTCATCTGCGGTTACAGCGATTGTCTGTTTTAAATACCACAGCTGTTGGTGTTTTTATTTATTTATTCACGATTTCACTCCTGCCTCACCCACATTTCTGATGCTCAAAGGCAGGCTATTTTCCTTTTCTCTTTGAATTGTGAAAGGCCACTGTGACAGTCTCTAGCCCAGGCTGTGGAGTGTCACACAGGGTCCCATGGTGCTGAACAAAAAGCCATGTCTTCCTGAGTCAGGCAAAGCTCTTTATGAGAGCAGAGCCTGCTGTTGGGCTCTTTCTCCTGCAATGAGTGGCAGCCATGAATAGGATCCTATCAAGGCTCTGCGCCAATGAGACCCCTCTTCACGTATTTCTTGGCCATGAGAGTAGAACCCCTATGAAAAATGCAAATGTCCAGGCCTTCACTCTGTTCCACAGCAAGGCAGCACTGTGAATAGACATAGGAAGCCCTGTCATGGGCAGTTTCTAAATTCAGCTGATGAGAGAGTTTGCTCACAATGCATAGCATCTTCATTGAGTTGGAGGGAGATAAGATTGCATTGAGCAGATGAAATTATTTCATTTGTCTTCAGAAAGGCATGGTGACTCAGGGTGGATATAGGACATAAAAATAAAATTCAAGGCTGAGGCAAGCACTCCTAGATCCCTGCCTTCTGATTCTGTTCCGTCATGGACCTCATGGTCTTGTAATTTCAGCATCATCTAGAATTAAGTAGGGGCTGTTGCCTCTGCTCGAGAGCTGATTTATGAAACCTGGACATGTCCTGACTACCAAAATCCTGCTCTTCTCAGGCAAGAAAACATACCCTGCTTCCAACATTCCACACATGAATAAAACAGCACCCTTCCTGAGAGGACAGGAGAGGGATGGCATCTTATATTTTATAACTTAAGCTCATGCCCTAGACTTATGGTCACATGGTGAAAATACAAGCTCACTTTGAAAAGTACCTAGCTAATCTTAGTTATTTCTTATGAGAGGACTTAGACCCATCTCAAGAAGGATGAAGTATAGGAATGTTGTCTCAAGAAATAGTGGTGTTTGCCATGTAAGCCTTTTCACCTGAGTCTAATTCTTAGAACCCATGTAAAGATGGAAGGAGAGAACCGAGTCCATAAGGTGTCCTCTGGCCTCTGCATGTATGCCATTGATCCGACCAATGAAGAAGAGAAAGTAGTGATATCTCACTCATTTCTTAGTCCTTCCAGAATTGATCTCCCCATTTCTTGTACTGGTAAGAGGAAGCCACACTCTGTGGAGGCACTAGTCCCCTTCACTGCTATCAACACCTTTTGCCATCTCTGTTCTTTAATGAGCACATTGGTAAAGCAGCAGTGAGAACCGACATGCTGGTTAATGGTGGGTGCTGAGACTGGAGGATTGTAGTTTTACTAACACTTAGCTAATATTGCTCACAAAGTAGCAGGAGAGCTACAGCATTATAAGCAGAGACAAAACCACAAGCCTGCCCCAGACACAGACCCCGAAATTAGGTTGAAATCAAATGGCAATATGTTTTATGAACAGGCAAGATTTCCTTCACAGAATCTGTGGTAAACCAGTTCAACATTAGCATTTCTTTTTTCTTATTTGTATTTGTTAATGCTTTGCAGACTCTGCCCCCTTTCAAAACTCTAGGGGATTATAGGCTGTGTGCTGATGTGGTAACCTAAGGCCAAAAGAGTCTCATTGTTGCCATCATAGGGATGTAATACACACACAGATACACATACACACACTTACACAGGTATACCTATGCAAAGACACATATACACAAACACACACCATTCACACAGATGCACGTACACACTCACAGAAAAAATGCATATACATACATTAAAAGAGATATATGCATATACATCCATATGTATATACATACTGATAAACATATGCAACCATGAAGATGAACACACATACATATACATGTATACAAAACCACTATGAACACAGGTATACATTTACACAGAGACATTCGTGTACACAGTAACCCATATATACACATATCAACACATGAAAAACATAATAATACACATACAGACATATAACACACATTATGGCTAAACACATATACACACAGAAGATTATACTCAGATACATATGAGCACACACAGAGACACATATGCACATTTATGCATGTAAACAGGGGTACAAAAATTATTAATGTAGCTAGCATGGATGCTGTTTTATTAAAAATTTCTTTGCTCAGAAATGCTTTTTAAACTTTTGACATTCAATGCTGCTTGCTTCCTAATGAATGATGGACACTGTTTATACACTTAATCTATTGAGACTGTTTTCTAATTTTGTTGGCTTCTTTTTAATATAGTTGGCATCTAGCTAATTTTCAACATGGAGACGTGTATTCCAAAACTGTGGTAGCCATGGCTCAAAGATCTCTGCATTTGCTGCAAAGTCTGGTTCCCACAAGGCAGCCAAAATGAACTCTGAAAAGTGAAGCCAAGCAAACAATTCTGGCTCAAAGGTCTGCTGAAGATTTCACTAGAGGAAGGCTCTCTATAAAGGCCTACCAAGATCCATGAGGTATGGCTGTCTGCGACTGTGTCTACCGCTTTTTCTTTCTTTGCATTGCTATGGTGATCCTGATTTCTAGACTGAGATTTGGACATACCAGGTAAGCTTGAACCTTAGGGTCAACAACCTGTTTCTCTGCTTACAATTCTTTGTGGTCAGATGTCTGTCTGCCCTAAATCATTAGTTCTTTGAAGTTTATGGTCAAATCTCTCCTCATTCAAGTTCCTTGCTTTACTCTGCAGCCCATTTCGGCTTTCTATCTCTCTTCTCTCTGCCTCTGCTCTTCTTTGCAGTCTCACTTCTCGTCTTACACCATTTTAATCCACTCTAATTAGAATGTAAGTCCTATGAAGGGGGAAAAAAGCAGGTTCTTACTGATTTCACAACTTATGAGCAATGCTCAGAAATCCTTGCTAACAAAAAAAAAGTGTCTATTACGTGCCCAAACTTACTACATTCCTCAAACTGCCAAGACACACATACTTTCTTACAGTTTAGTCACAAAGATATGCAATTAACAGGAAAACAAACCCAACACATAAACAACCATGGAAAATTCCACAAAAAGACAACTGAGTAGAATTTGGTAATTATTTTGTATGTGGTATTTTTTGAGCTGCTTTGTATGTTACATTTTTGCCATCAAACAGCTACCATAATCCATCTACATCATGTGTATTGTTGTCCCTGAGGAACAATTGAATTTCCTGTGTCTCACACCAGACAGACTGCTGTTTACTGGTACAATGGTTTCCGGAGGACGTCCTTACATATTTTTCTCTTCTGTCTCATTAAAACCTTTAGAATTCAGGTATATGTTCTCCTTGTTTTGACTCTGGGCAATAGAATCTAAGGTAGATTTGGTAAATTCAGATAGCTGTTCTGAGAGACTACTGTATGTAGCTGCTGTCATTGCCAGCATGCACCCTTCTGTTTACTTTTCTTTCCTTCAATTGCAGTTCAGCATTTTAAGCCATCCTTTCACAGTGAGGTCAAATCCTGCAATTGTTTCTAAGAGCTGGAAAGGCTGGTCTTTTCTCAGGTTTCGCAGTGCTCCACTATGCCTGCCCCACCCCCACATCAAAGTAATCCTTTTTTAAAATGTCTAATATTTTATTGACATTCATACTACCTTGTCTATATATCCTTTTATTTACCAAAATAGCATTCCTGATTCAGAGCAGCAACAATAAAATAACCATTCAATATTTCCATCATCTTTTAGACTACATCTAATACATTGCAACATTTGTTCTTGTTTCAGATTTACCCTTATTTTTACTTATTGTTCTCCATCTTTCTTAATTCTATGTAGATGAAATCTATCATCGCGTATACAACTACACTATTGAAAATGATAATGTTTTTATCCCCCCATGTTTTCCAAAGTAATCTTAACAGGACTTTTGTATCCTTACCATGCAGTGTGCCGCCTGGTGGATGCTGAGCCACTTCCTTCAATTCCACAGACATTTGTCCTTTGGTAATTACATAGTATGGCAGGCCCACACAAATGTAAAGATGGAATTTGTAGTCTTGAAGGAGTGCTAAAATACACAATGACCACACAGTGCTATTCAGAGGGGTGGAAAACACAGTGAAATGTCTGTGCACATTCATGCCAGTGTTTCCTTTAAAATAAAGTTCATTTTTAGAAGAGAGTTACATTTAATTGTAAGAACGACTCATGGACTTACAAGATGACCTAAACTATTTCTCCCTATCATTTTGATGCTGAGATTACAGCCAGGGGGTTTCTACCTGGTAAGCATAGATGCTGTCCCTCTATATTATTAGGGTCCATATCACTATCAAATAATCAGTATTGATATATTATTTTTAAATCATTTTATTCATTTACATTTCAAATGACATCCCCCTTCTCTGTTTCTCCTCCACAAAATTCCCATTCCACCCCATTTTGCCTTTACCTCCAAGAGGATGCTCCTCCACCCACTACTCATTCACCCACTTCCACCTCACCACTCTAGTGAGCCCCACCTACACTGGGCCATCAAGTCTCCACAGGACCAAGGGCCTCCCCATTGATGCCAGATAAGGCCATCTTCTTCTACATATGTAGCTGGAGCCATGGACACCCCAATGTATACTCTTTGATTGGTGGATTAGTCCCTGGATGTTCTGGGTGGTTTGGTTAGTTGATATTGTTCTTCCTATGGGCTTGTAATCCCTTTCATCTCCTTCAGTCCTTCCCCTAGCTCTTCCTTTGGGTTCCCCGGGCTCAGTCCTATGGATGGTTCTGAGTATCCGCATCTGTGTTGGTCAGGCTCTGGCAGAGCCTCTCAGGAGACAGCTATATCAGGCTGCTGTCAGCAAGCACTTCTTGGCATTAGCAATAGTGTCAGAGTTTACTGTCTGCAGACGGGATGGATCTCACAGTGGGGTAGTCTCTGGATGGACTTTCCTTCAGACTGTGTTCCAGTTTTTTGGCCTTGCATTTCCTTTAGACAGGAACAATTCTGGATTAAAAAAATTGACATGGGTGGGTGGCCCCATCCCTCAACTGGGGGGTCTATATACTGGATATGGTCTCTACAGGTTCTCTCTCCCCTTTGCCAGGTATTTTTATTAATGTCATCCTTGTTAGGTCCTGGAAACCACTTGGGTCCCTGGCATCTGGTACTTTCTAGTGGCTACCTCCAGGTCCCTCTCTTCCCCTGATACTTTCCTCCTTTCAAATTCCTGACTCTTTGTACTTCTCCCTAATCTCCTTCCATATCTGAACCCCCTTTATCCCTCCTCCTCCTCTCTCCCTCCCAGATCCCTCTCTCCCTCTACTTCCTGATATTATTTTCCTCCCCCTTCTGAGTAGGACTGTACTATCCACACTTTGGTGTGGTCTTCTTTTTTCTTCTGTTTCATATGGTATGTGAGTTGTATCGTGGGTATTCTTACCTTCTTTTTGGCTAATATCCATTTATTAGTGAGTACATACAATGTGTGTGTTTTTGTGACTGGGTTATCTCACCCAGGATGATATTTTCAAGTTCCACCCATTTGCTTACGAATTTCATGAACTCATTGTTTTTAATAGCTGGATAGTACTCCATTGTTCAATTGTATCACATTTTCTGTATCCATTCCTCTGTTGAGGGACATCTGGGTTATTTCTAGCATCTGGCTATAATAAATAAGGCAGCTGTGAACATAGAGGAGCATGTAACCTTGTTATATGTTAGAGAATCTTTTGGGTATATGCCCAGGAGTGGTATAGCTGAGTTCTCAGGTAATACAAGGTACAATTTTCTGAGGAACTGCCAGACTGATTTCCAGAGTGGTTGTACCAGCTTTCAATCCCACCAGCAATGGAGCAGTGTTCCTCTTTTCTCCACATCTTCACCAGCATCTGCTGTCTCCTGAGATTTTATCTTGGCCATTCTGACTGGTGTGAGTTGGAATCTCAGGATTGTTTTGATTTGCATTTCCCTGATGACCAAGGATGCTGAACATTTCCTTAGGTGTTTTTCAGCCATTCCATATTACTCAGTTGAGAATTCTTTGTTTAGCTCTGTACTTCATTTTTTAAATAGGGTTATTTGGTTCTCTGTAGTCTAAGTTCTTGAGTTTTTGTATATTTTGGATATTAGCCCTCTATCAGATGTATGGTTGGTAAAGATCTTTTCCCAGTCTGTGGATTGCCATTTTGTTCTATGGACAATGTCCTTTGCCTCACGGAGCTCTGCAATTTTGTAAGGTTGCATTTGTCAATTGTTGATCTTAGAGCCTGAGACATTGGGTTCTGTTCAGGAAAATTTTGCATGCCTATGTGTTCGAAGCTCTTTCCCACTATCTCTTCTATTGGGTTTAGCATATCTAGTTTTATGTGGAGCCCTTGATACAGTTGGACTTAAGCTTTGTACAAGGACATAGAAATGGATCATTTTGCATTCTTCTACATGCCAACTGCTAGTTGAAACAGTACCATTTGTTGAAAATTCTGTGGTTTTTCCACTGGATGGTTTTAGCTTCTCTGTCAAAGATCAAGAGACAATAGATAGGTGTGTGGGTTTATTTCTAGGTCTTCAATTGTATTCCATTAATCTACCTGTCTGTCTCTGTACCAAAACCATATACTTTTTATCACTATTGTTTGGAAGTACAGCTTGAAGTCAAGAATGGTGATTCCCCTAGATGTTCTTTTATTGTTGGGAGTGTTTTTCACTATCCTGGGTTTTTAATATTGTTGTTGTTGTTGTTGTTGTTGTTACAGATGAATTTGAGAATTGCTGTTTCTATTTCTCTGAAGAACTGAGTTAAAATTTTGATGGACATTGCATTGAATCTGTTGATTGCTTTAGGTAAGATAGCCATTTTAACTATATTAATCCTGCCAATCCATGTGCATGGGAGATCTTTCCATTTTCTGGTGTGAGTGGGGAGTTAAAGTCTCCCCATATTATTGTGTAAGGTCCAATGTGTGTTTTGAGCTTTAGTAACATTTCTTTTACAAATATGGGTGCCTTTTCATTTGGGGTGTAGATGTTTAGAATTGAGAGTTTATCTTTGTAGATTTTGATGAGTGTGAAGTGTCCTTCCCCATCCTTTTTGATAACTTGATTGAAAGCCTATTTTACTGGATATTAGAATGGCTATTTCTGCTTGTTTCTTGGAACCATGTGCTTGGGTAAAAAAAAAAATATTCCAGCCTTTTACTTTGAGGTAGTGTCTGTCTTTGTCACTGAGGTGTGTTTTCTGTATGCAGCAAAATGTGGAATTCTGTTTACATATCCAATCTGATAGCTTATGTGTTTTTATTGTGGAACTGAGTCCTTTGATGTTGAGAGATATTAAGGACCAGTGATTGTTGCTTCCTGTCATTTTTGTTGTTAGAGGAGGAGTCATTTTTGTGTGGTTCTCTTCTTTTGGGTTTGTTTTGAGAAGATTAATTTCTTGCTTTCTGTTGTGTATAGTTTCCTTGTATTGTAGTTTTCCTTATATTATCCTCCGTAGGGCAGGATTTGTGGAAAGATATTGTTTAAATTTGGTTTCATCATGGAATATCTTGGTTTCTTTATCTATGTTTATTGAGAATTTTGTTGGGTATACTAGTCTGGGCTGGCACTTTTGTTCTTTTAGGGTTTGTATGACATCTCTCCAGGAGTCTTCTAGCTTTTAGAGTCTCTGTTGAAAAGTCTGTTGTAATTTTGATAGGTCTGCCTTTATATGTTACTTGACCTTTTTCCCTTACCACTTTTAATATTCTTTCCTTGTTCTGTGTATTTTGTGTTTCAGGTATTTTGTAATGGGAGGAACTTATTTTCTGGTCTAATCTATTCGGCATTCTGTAGACTTCTTCTAGGTTTTTGGACATCTCTTTCTTTTGGTTAGGAAAGAGTTTTCTCCTATAATTTTATTGAAGATGTTTCCTGGCCCTTTGAGTTGGGAATCTTTGCTATCTTCTGTACTTATTATTTTTAGGATTGGTCTTTTCATTGTGTCCTTGATTTCCTGGATTCTTTGCATTAGGAGCTTTTTGCATTTTTCATTTTCTTTGACTGTTGTGTCAATGTCTTCTATGATATCTTCTATGCCTGCAATTATCTCTTGTATCTCTTGTATTCTGTTGGTGATGCTTGCATCTGTGACTCCTGCTGTCTTTCCTAGGTTTTCATCTCCAGAGCTGTCTCTCTTTGTGATATCTTTGTTGTTTCTATTTCCATTTTTAAATCCTGGATAATTTTGTTCAGTTCCTTCACCCATTTGATTGTGTATTCCTGTATTTCTATAAGAGGTTTATTTTTTTCTCTTTAAGGGTTTCTACTTGTTTACCTGTGATCCTCTGTATAGTTATTTATGGCCTTTAAGTCCTCTATCATCTTCATGAGATGGGATTTTAGATCTGAATCTTTCTTTTCAGGTATGCTGGGATATTCAGGGCTTGCTATGGTGGAAGAACTGGGTTCGGATGTTGCCAAGTAGCACTGGTTTTTGTTGCTTATATTCTTGTGCTTGCCTCTCACCATCTGGTTATCTCTGTTGTTAACTTGCCTTGCTTTCTCTGACTGGAGTCTGTCCTTCCTGTGAGTCTAGTTATTTTGGGCCTCCTTGGTCAGGCTGTCTCTTGGTATAGAAGGGGGTCTGGAGAGCCTAATCAGTGAGCCTGGCTGTGTCAGAAGTTCTTGGGGTCAAGCTGTCACTGATTCTGGGCAGGGTGGGGGACTGGAGCACAGAATCTGATCCTGGGTGTAGGTACAAATGGGAAGGAACTTGTGTCTTCAGTTGGAGGGGGGATTTCTTGCTTCTTCTGGGCCCTGGGGTTGGGTCCCAGTTAGGTCAGGTATTGGATTGCGGTTTGAGAGTTCACTAAGGATCCTGGGTGTGTCAGAACTCCTGAGGGTCAAGCTTTCTCTGAGTGTGAGTGGGGGTGTGGGGAGGAGGCTGGAGCACAGGACCTGTTGCAGGGCACAAGTACAAACCAGAAGGAACTTGTGTTTCTGGCTGGGTGGGAGTTCCTGTGTCCCTTGGGACCTGGGGGTTTCCAGTTGGTCCAGGTATTGGGGTAGGGGTTGGGGCCTCACCTATGATCCTGGGTGTGACAGAATTCCTGGGGTCAAGGTCTCTCTGGGTTTGGATTGGTCAAGGGGGGCAGAACACATGATCTGCTCCCAAGTGCAGGTGCAAACTGGGAGGAACCTTGTTAAATTATTATTAATTAAAATTCGTATAATCAACATTCAATTCTCTCTTTGTATCACATCTAACCTTTCTGTCTTTTGGTCCAGGATCCCAAAACAACTTTGTTGCTATGCCTTCTCTCTGCTTGGCTGGGACTTCCTTGTTTTACATGACTATGACAGTTTGTGAATATTGTTCAGATACTTTAGTGAATGCCTCTCAATTGGCATTTGTTTGTTTATGTGGCTATTAGACTGAGGTTATGGGTTTGGGGCAAGAAGATACTGGAGGTAAAGCAGTATTGACATCATATGTTATCCTGACTTACTGCTGGTGTTTTCCCTAACTGCCTCAGAGTGGGTTTGTTTGCAGCTTCCACAAACTATAACCCAGTGATGTTTTAACACATTCCCAACAAAGTGGACCATGCAGATATTTTCTTGTACCTTCTGGTTTGAGGCACATGTAGCAAAGAAACCACAGCAAGCAGGACCTGATGATGTCTGTGTATCTGTACTCAGGTAGTGAGGAATTCTGTTGAGTCCTGGTGTACTAGGGAACACCTTGATTACTGTAATTGCTCTATCTGTGCCGGATTATCAGGCTGCTGTTAAAAGTGACACTTCTGCTGCATTATATTGTGTCTGTGTAGATTTTTCAGATTTGGGCTTTATTCCTACATTTAGGAGTAAACCATTTAGTGATGATCATATGAATAGGGTTTTAGGGTTAACAACCTGGCATTAGATAGACAATTAGGGACTCAACCCTGGGGATGGGTGTTCTCCCTCTCAGGGCAGTTATTGTCTGTAGCTCTTCATGTAGTTGTGGGACCTTATGAGATTTCCACCATTAATATTAATATGGCAACTGATGTCATCACTCATCTCCTGTTTAGGGGAACACACTTGCAGTTTCAATGTGAACCTCCTCTGTGATGTGGAAATTTCTTGTTTTTTTTGGAGACTTAGGTGTATCATATGATGCTTTTCTGAAAACTGTCTTATGAGAGGATGTTTTTGCTGAAGCAGACACATGGGGGGATGTTTTGCTGTGAACAGACACATGCTGTTTTTCTGGAAGCTGTCTGGAAAAAGAGCATGTAAAGTTTTGTTAGAGTGGATGCTTGAGAGATGTTTGGAAAGGGTATAAATATAACCCAACGGAACAGTAGATTACTCTGTGTGGCATAGGTTCACCTTATAATTCTTTGCTGGGTCTTCATTGGACTTTGTTGATGCTGGGTTTTGCTGAATACTTTGTGGTATTGGTTCACCTTGCCTTCTTCACTGATCATCATTTGTAATGACTTTGTAGAGAGAAACACAACAAAGAATTTCTGGTGGGGTTCAGGAGGTTTTTTGCTGCTTCTGTAGACTCAGGTTAATTGGCAGAGCTTCAAGGTTTCTTCTGGATTGAGTACCATTGCTGAATCCTGTGAACTGAACTGTTGATATCCTGCCAAAGAAGACTGGAATATTCCCAAGGAACTATTTATAAATGGGTCCACATCCTCCTTTGCCCTATTAACCTTTCCTTTTCACTACCTCTGTGGGTATTGAGCTAGAATGGAGGTTAAAGTATTTAAGGACCCTTATTAAAATAGGTTTTGAAAAATCTAAGCCTACACCCGTCATATCTAGAAGACACAATTTTGCAGCCGACTGGCTCTTACATTTTTTTTCTCCTCACTTTCTAAAATGTTTTCTGAGCCTTATGTGTAGGGCTTGTACTGTAAATGTATCAGTTGGGTCTGGTACCCTGTTCCCAGTTGCTCTCTGTATTTTGATCAGTTGTAGCTTTCTGTGATGGCATCCTGATTCAAACAGAGTTTCTTTAATGGAGGATGAAAACTACACTCATCAGTGGCCATATTGATAAATACTTATAGCGAAGCTAGAAATTATTCTTATTTAGGGAAGTGGTAGTAGTAAGTTCCCCTCTAGATTCCATGCCTCTGTAGCTAGTCATGGGCTAGGTTGACAATACCAAGCATGGTTTCTCTCTTGTTGAGTGTGCCTTGTGTCTAATTAGACAGCTGTTGATTTACTAACAAGCCCCATTTTAGCAAACATCAACAGAACTTTAATATGAGTCTATGTGATTAATTTTTAGGCAGTTTCTGAATAATATGATTGAATGCTACAGAATACAAAGTATTGTGATTAATAACACATGGCTATTCTTTCAAATCAACCTCTGAGGGGAAGGCTTTAGCACTCCTAGCAATTTTTTCAATACTTCATGTTGCTCTGATCTTAACTTCTGTTGAAGGGTGATTTATTTTAAAGCACATTATTGAACTATGAAATAGAGAATTTGGATGCTATCCAGAAGGAATGAGAGATTAAGAACAATGTGGTCATAGGGCTGAATAGGGAGAATTGTCCTCACTGGGGTTTTTGAGTGTGGTGAGCCAGAAGAGAGAGTTAATAAAAATTCCTACCTGTGTAGATAAAGCCATGGGGCAGTTACCTATGAGCAACTCACTTCAGCTCTGTCCAAAGAAAAGGTACATGTGAATGAGCGCATCTTGGTACATTCATTAAGAGGATGTAATAGTCTATGGGATATTTATAATCTGTTATCCATTCTTGGATCAACCATAACCAAGAGAAGAAAAGCCATATAGATTGTTAGCAAAGGACCCTGAAATATATGAAACCAAAGAATTGCTAGTGTATAGACAGGGACTGACCTTTACCTTTCACATGCTCATTTTCACTGATACCACAGACAGTAATGAGAGTGCCATCTATCCATGCCAAGCAAATGTACTGACACTCAGCCTCATACCCCCTTAATCCTTTACAATTGATTTAAGAACACTAACTTATAGACTATTATCCTTTCTTTTATTCTGTGCTGGTGCCTAAGTCATTTGTTCCTTATTATTGTACACTAACAGGAGTGACTGGAAACACTACACTGGGCTTCTGAAGATGGCATGCATGAACTCAGTGCAACACTTTCAACTAATGGAGTATACACATAGTCTATGCTTGTTGTCACATCAATTCAGATGGGAATGTATTCTTACTCTGCTATAATATCTTGCTTATTTGATGTGTGGTGAGTACTTTTAGCTCCTTTTTTTTTCACTGAATAAAATATTTACTATATGGAAAATTAACATCTTGAAGGGTACTATGTTAAAGTTTCAAGTTATTTGGCAACAGAGAAATGAAATTTGCAGTAATAGTATTCATTGCTTATCCCCCCTCTAAATATAGAATGTTATAATATATGGATAAAATAATGATGATGGAAATCCAAGCTTTCTTCACTTTAGAGAATGACCTAGGTACTTCAACTGGGGCAGCCACAAGAGAGGTAGGTTTCCTTACTGCTAACTCCAAGCAAAATTTCTTTATCCCACAACATTTTTGTACCTCACTTCATTCCCTTTCTCTTTCAAAGTTCACCATAAGTTTTTCCTGAATTGTTCTCAAGAAGCAGCATCATGCAAAGCTTTGTGCTTTTACTCACTGAAAAGCACTTGTTTGCCTGCCTTCTTCCCTTCCCTCCAATGCTTGAGCTCTTTTCCTTTCTCCCTCCTGCCCTTCCTTCTCCTCCTTCCTTTCCTCCCGCCCTTTCTTTTAATCTTTCTGAGACGATCTTATCAGCTGTAAAAACAAAATAAATAAAGTGCCAGTACTGGGAACATTAGATGAAGCAATCTACTGCAGATCTACCACATTTAGCATATATTAAAACTAAGCATTTCTAGGGAAACAGCTGAGTTTTAAAATGTTATCACCTTTCTCAACTCTGTCACATTATTCTTTCCTTTAATAAACATTTGTCAAGCATGCACTGCGCTGCAAACTTTGTTTGTGATGGAATACAGCAAATTATCTGGAATAAAGAAAACTAATAAAGAATGGAAAGGCCTGGGTCCATGCATCCATAGTGCTTGCAGTGAACTGTAAGATACACTATTATTTTAGTAGCAACATTTCAAAGAAAGTAGGCATTACCTTTGAATAACCTCTTAATTTTAAGATACTGTCTGCTTTTAGTGATGGGAAAATATGTTCTTGCAAAAATACTGTGGAAATATTGTCTTATTCCAAATTGTAAGAATAGTCAATTTTGAAGCTAATTTTATTGGACTATTCTTTGGCTTTCATTGTTCTAGTCTCTAGAAACATTCTCTTTTGTTGTCCTTATTGGCTGCACTCAACCTTGTGGTTCCCTTGCTTCAACTGTAGCTATGTATTGTGCTGCTAACATGGTAGGCTTGGCCTGAAATTGAAGTGGAAAGAATAACAGTCTAGTAACCAATTTGGTTTCATATATTTGTATAATCACCAGGCTGTATCTTCCATCAGATCCTCTAGGAGTTACCAGGACAATCCTGATGATCATTTTTGGCTTCACTTGGCAAGCATGAACAGACATGGAGGAATTGATTAGTCCTCTAATTTCTACTACCTTCTTTCCTGC